>CM040188.1:15179761-15339761 GCA_022606455.1 Callitettix versicolor | reverse complement strand
CACACACACACACACACACACACACACACACACACACACACACACACACACACACACACACACATATATATCTTACTATGATGGTCTCATTAATGTCTCATTTTCCAATGGAAATTCGCTAAAAAAATATAAATTAGAAAGGGTTGAAATTTGTCACCGTCTTTGTCAATAATGCCTTGCTGAAAATAATAATCAACTGACATCAAGGATTTTAATCTTCCTTTCCAAAATGCCAGCCATTTAAACATGGGAAATACAAAGTAGTCAAAAACAGTAACTGGAGAAATCAATGGTAAATTTCCGTATAATTTAATTTCCTATGGAACTGTATAATTATCAAAACTATCGATCTAAGTGCATTAGTGACACAAGGTCCAATTGTATACATGGCTGAAAGCGGTTTGTCAATAGTCATAGATAAACCTTAACGCACTCGGCAAGGAACACTACTGTTCTATTGGGCTCTATTACCCTTTGTTCGAATATTTTAAATAATTATTCCATTCAATAGAAAATTAACCGAACTTAAAATATTACCTTGAAGTTTTTTATAAAAGTTTACTGTTTTTGAGTAATTTTCGTTTAACATATTTAAATGGCCGTCATTTCGAAAAGGACACTAATGTTTTTGCATTGGCGAATAGACTTACTGTGTGAAGTTTTAACTCAATCGATTAAGATACATAATAAAAAAAACAAAATTTTTTATATAGCTTATAAAAAAAGCGTTTTCGGGTATATGTTTAAAGGATTTATTTATTTTGGACCTTATAAGCACCTCCTCATTTATGTCCTTGCATACAGAAACAACTTTTATATATATATATATATATATATATATATTATTAAAGCTGAAATATATATATATATATATTATTATGAAATATATATATATATATATATAGCTGAAATATATATATATATATATTATTAAAGTTGAAATATATATATATATATATATATATATATATATATATATATATATATATATATATATACATATATATATAATTCAAAATGTGTTCTAGAAATATGAACCGGTGGTTATTTCATAAACAGGATTATTTCCAGGTGTGGGTTATTATCATCATTATTTTTAAATGATTATTTCAAAGAAAATTACTATTTCAAGCTACCAAGTGTAATGTGGTTAAAATCCTATTTCCGAAATTAGCTTTGGGTAAGTTGAGAATTGAACAAAGTTAACCCTACGCTAAGCCTACGGGTGAGGTGGGTGGAGGGGATAAAACACTTTAATGGTTGTAGTATGCTTAAGTTAAACACACGTTATAAGTGGGTTCATTACAGCTCCGGAAATAGGCCAACTACGCTCAACCAACCACCTACAGGATGTAACAGACTTCCTGTACTGCATTTGTTTTGGGCAGCATTTAATTCTGGAACAGAGGTTCTCAGTGGAGTCCACGTGTAACCCTTGGGGGTCTATTGAACTTTTGAAGGGGGTCGATTGAATTCGGGAGTTCTTTAGGGGGGAATGATGAAATAAATTCCATTTTTAATCCCTGAAGATATCAGAACCCTTAAATATTTCCCCAGATATAAGGAAGGTAATCGAAGGACATCAACCGCAACCATATCATTAAAATTTTATGAAAATATGTGATTTATATTTTATTTAAATTTCTGCTTCTATAAACATAATTATATCTTTAATGTATATCTAATAATACAAAATATAATTTATTTTAAAAAATTGCATTACTGAATTGCTTTTAATAAAAGCTTCATTTGCTGTGATATTTGTGCAACAAACTGTAAACATATGAGGGTCTACGGAATAAAAAAATATATTTAGATCAAAGCAGAAAAAGGAAATCATGTGTTCTAAAGACACAAGGTAGAGTTTCACCACAATATTTTTTTGCAGGAAAGAATCGGTAAAATTAAACAAAAAAAAACACAGTGACTACGAAATCCCAATTTTTAGCGAATTCGCACTGGCAAATTATCGATTGGAGCTGACATCATGGTAAGACTCAGACCCAATGTTAGGGCCTACTTATCAAACATAAACCTATCACACTAACAGTTACAGCAGAACGTATGTCGTTAACACAACTATTACATACACTAACTTTGTTACCTGTCAACTGAAGAAGGAATAAACAATCAAAGGGAAGAGTGAAGAAAATACACACTAACACAACATTAGTCATTGAATAAACAATTCATTTATACTTTCGTATGTAGGCCTACACAATATACAAAATAATAAAATAAAATATACCAGCTGTAAGATAAAAAGATAAAACTTCTCGGAACACTTGAAAGTAAGCATATAAATCTGTTTTTACTGGCCACTCAGTCTACTTAATTTTTAATATTACTGTATCTTACAAGGAATAGGATGATCTTAGTGACTGGTCAAGGCAAAGGGTCAAGCTTGCACATCTCGGTACATTTACATGGCCCTTCTAAATCTGTTCAAGATATAACCTTACTTCCTTTTGAGCAAACCACTGATAGGAATGTCTGGGTAGTGGAGTGATGTTGCAGTACTTTTAATACTAATTGGTATCGTTAATTTTCTTTTGTTACTAGTAGTATCGGTATTGATATTTGTGTCTCGATAATATCGAGATATCTTAAATATGTATGGTGATATTAGTGAAAAGTGTATTACATTATTTCTACGTATACAAAGAGAAGGATACTTACCAAGCAGGAAATAAACAATTGAATATTTATGGAGCAAAGCTTATAAGTTTTTCTTATCGCGTTATTGTGTTAACTTTATCTGACATCGGTAACCACTTGCTGTTGATATCTGACTCAAGAGTACATAATTGTTTTTTTTTATATATACAGTACTTTGTTATATTTGTATATTATAGTATTAATAAAATCTGTATTTAGTTTTTTCTCAAAAATGAAGTGTAATTTATGAATAAAAAGAAGCAAACGCTTTGATTCATAAATCTGAAGCATATCCCTCAATTAATATGAAAAAAATATGAATCAAAACGTTTTACTTTAGAGTAAAATCAAATCCTTCTTTTATTGATTCATTTACTTTGTCAGTAGTAAATGGTTATGAATAAAACTGCCTATTTCCTCTGAATGAAGAACAAATCCTTTGATAATGACGAATCTTATCAGTTGGAGATTAACGTGTGAAGTAAATAGTTATGTTTGTTATTTTCTTTGTTGCCGCCGAGGCAGAGATAGTCGTTTGCAAAGTTTTTATACATTACAAATCTCCACTTACTGGAGATTTTAAGAGCTTATATAGATTCGAGGAAGAGAATGTGGAGTGGCTAACAAACAGGTATCTAGGCACTAATCAAGAGACTCTCTCTTTATCACAAAATATAAAAATATGTTTTCGTTATTTAGTTGAACCTGGATATCAAACAGTATCGATGAAAAACTTGATATGGCGCAATCTTCAGTGTCAAAAACATTTAAAAGTGATAGTACCAGTATTAAGGAATAAGCGACCGATTGGGTTTACGTTTCCTACTGCACCGTGCGGTATAATTCTTCTGTAAAGAATAACTTCATTTTCTTTATCACTTAAACAAGACATAACATTCCTGCTGTAAATACAATTAACACGAAACCAACAAGCAACCAAACCTTAAACAACAAATATAGATACCATGAAAATGGATAATTTATTTGAATCACAATTTATTCTCATGTGTTACATGGAATCAGACTTACATGAAGGTTTTCTCGGTTGGTCCTTTTACTTCTACACTGACTGGTGACTTAAATAATTGACTGGTGAGCAAAATTTATTAATTCATATGGAATGAAAGAAATGCTTGTGCTTCTACATTATATTTGAAACAAAACCTTTCACTTCTACCTTTTCCTTTAAGCAATTCCTTTTTTTATTCACACGGCCCACTGTCTCACACTGGTTACGGAGTGTGAACGCAGTAGTGACGAGCTATTTAGTAATAGGTTATTTTTTAGCTGTTAAATGGTTTTAGCATTAATAGAGTACCAACCACACTTAAAAATAACAGTTAAGTAGCAGAATCAGAGCACTTTGCTTCCGATCCAGTACGGTGTTACCTGTTAACGTAACTGATAAATGCTAACTGTTGAAGTCTGTTAAACGTTGAAGCTGTTAATGTAACTGCTAAACACTATCACTATATACCTCCTTTGAGTGTTGGCTACTATTCTGAGATTAGTATATTTTTACTCCGTTAACACCTAATTTAAATGTAGGTTTTTTATGAATAATAAATGCCATACAATTTAAGTCAAATTTGTACTTTTAACATTATGAAAATATGAAGCTTAAAAGCTATATTTGAAAACATATGACTTATAACAGATAATTATTTGACCTAAAAACACTTATTTTTCTAAGTTATACACAGTTATAATTACAATAATGTAATATACAACTGACATTTTTTTTTTAATGTAGCCTAACTATAATAAAAATAAATATGAAAAATATAACCAACCTATAATAAAATAAAACGTAAGGTACCTAACAGGAACATTTTAATTAATTATGAACTTGAACAAATAATACAAGAGCTTAAAAGATAGCTTACATGTATTAAAATGCAGTATGTTTAATAACATTTTAATTAATTATGAAAATGAATAAATAAAAACAGTTTAAATCCTGTAGTGGGTTATTTATTGTATGTAACGTAAAAATCAGAATTACAAGTGCTATAAAATACTTCATTCCATATTACTTGACATTGCGTCCAAACAAACTACGCACAATTTTGTGATCAATTCATTTATTATATTGGCTCTTTAAACTAGGCTTGTTAATGGTAGGCTATATACTATCATAATCGTCAGAGCTTCATCAACAAATTTTATAGTTATATCAATAATGTAAATAAGCTGGGACAGAAAGTGTCAACGGCTCCCTCACTGTATTTCTTTATCTCAGCTGTCAAGATAAGGAATTAACAATAAAGTGTAATGGAACAATATTATTTAAGCCGTTTTCCTGCTTGTCCTGCTAAGAGCATATTTTTACAAGTCTATAAATTAGCGGTTAGCATTTGTATTTGTTATTTTTAACTGCTGATTGTGATTAGAATTAATAGAATATTGCATAAACAGATAGCAGCTGCTAAATAAAATTAACTCTTTTGTCCATCACTAGAACACAGCCTAACATTACTAAATGTTTATAGTTATGTGTTTAGAAAAGTGTATGTTTTCATTTCAGATGCTACAAAAAAAAATCAGCTGATGCCATTACAATGGCTTTACGCACGCGCATTATATTAATCCGCTACCCGTATAAACGAACGTTTCGTCGCATGCAAAACAGCGTGTTTAATAATTCTACAGTAATAAATGTGTCATTGCGACTGTAGAAGTAACATTCGTGTTGTCACTTCCAGCCGCAGATAAACTTTGAAACATAAATAACCTAATGAAAGCAGAATATGTATGCAGTTTGTTGAAGAGTTATGTTTACAGACAAATGGTAAACAAATAATGATACAAGCTTCAAACACAAACAGCAAAACGAATTACTAACAAATGTATTCATACAAAGTTACTGAATATGTGAGCTTGAATACCACATTACTTAAACATTTACAGATTTAATGATAATAATAATATAGTATAATAATAATATGGTATACCGGTATGATCGAGGGTTCAGGAGAGAAAAATGTTGTTAAAGACCAGTAAAAGAGGAAATTAACTGGAGTTACAGCCATCATGGTGCAGTGCAACCTTTACACTCAGACAGATTATGGCGAGAAGTGTTAATTTAAATGAGGCTCAAATGACTTCACCGTATTCATAAAATGGAATAGTTGTCAAAAGAACCCAACTGGAACAACTGGAGGATGTGTAAAGGGTCCCCGGCATGGCCGATTTAATTAAGAACCCGATCAGTTTATTGTGTCTCTCAACTTGCGCACCTCAACTTCGTAAAATAAACACTACATTTACTGACTAAACATTTCCGTTTCAGTTAACTCTGATCCCTTGCAATAATTAATATAAACTGACTTTACGTATTGACATTAAGCAACTATATATATATATATATATGTGTGTGTGTGTGCGCGCGCGCGCGCGCGCGCGTGCTTGCTTTAACAGTTTCACAATGTTGGTCATTCAAAATCTTTGGAAATTTTTTTACTTTTTTCTCCAAAATATTTCTGAAAATCTAAATTCAAAATTTTGATTAGCATTACGAACTGCAACAACATAATTTTTTGAATTTTCGAAATCCGCTGACACTTTAAAAAATTGATTTTCTATTATCCAATTATAAGTGAAATGTTTAGTTTTAAATGTCAGTTTATGAATATTTAGTGATAATTATGACAGTGAAATAAGGATTTCAAAAAGGTTACAATAAAAATATACTTTTTGAAATTTGTTTAGATCACGTCAAAGCAAAACTTGCCGGGATTATTAAAGATTCGATTCGTTTCGTTTGCGTCGATTGTTTTAAGACATGTAGAAGTAGAAAATACATTTTAAGAAAGCCAACTACAAATGTTCTACGAGTGCTTTTCTTAAGAACAAAATTTAATAAAGATCGGTTCCAGCATGCATCATTCATACAACACATGTTTTGAATAGGTATGACACCTGTGTGCTGTGCATACGTTTTAAATAAAATATATCAACTTTATGAAAACAAGTTGGCTTGCTGATTCCACGAAGTGGGTCAAGTTTAGCTAAAGTTGCTCGGCGATGCTTCTAAGTTTACTTAGCAGACATTAAATATTCAGCGCAACGAGAACAAAACAATGCATAAACTTACTTACCAGAAATTATTTTAATTTAAAACTGAACACAAAAAACATGAATAATGAATGATTTTTTAGAGTTACTATTACACTGCGAACTTCTTCAGCCCTAGTCTCTTTATAAGGTCTAGAATTTGGAGAGGATTCAAGGTGGGTGACGATGTTCCAGTTCTTTACTGAGGTGATTGCAGATGCTGCTCTGCTAATTCACTTGTAATTTATTTAGTTTTTGAGCGGTGAGATATTGTTAGTTCTATTTTACATTCATGCTCGTGTTGTTACCACAAGTAACTAGTGTAAGGTCTTAAGCCTTCACACTGGAAGGTTGCCAGGTATCCCAGGGTTCCGCTTGATACACGATTAGGCCAGTGTCATTCACTCCAAGCACAGATTGTTTTACACACACGGTGGTGTGTGTGTGTGTGTGTGTGTGTGTGTTGAGTAGATGAGCTCGTATGAGCTAGAGGTACGGTGGGATCGCTAAACCCATCAGCTGCTCACCTCAGAAGCTGTTTCAAATAAAACAGTGTGTGTGTGTGTGTGTGTGTGTGTGTGTGTGTGCGTGTGCGTGCGCATTTCCACTTCAACATAAAAGTTCGAGAACTAATGGCACAAAACAAAAAAGCTCACATTTTGAACGTTTTAAATTCATTAGTGCAATCAGTAAACAAAATTTCAAATAAAAGAAATTTATAAAAATAAGAATTAAGGGCGGAACTCAGCTTTCTCTTTATCGTGATAGAAGTGAATTTACAAACACAAAGCTGAATATTTTGTTTGATAAAATTTGATGGACATTCGAAAAGCGGAAATTCTCTTAGAAAATTACTATTTATATCACCTCAGTTATTATTGTTAATAACATTTTTAATATAACTTCATTCTTTACAAACAAACGTTTAACTGTAACTGACAGTTGTTGGGAAAACTAAACATACAATTTCGTTCTTTATCTTTAACATGATTTTAATTAAAAACCTGTTCCATTAACAATTTGAATAAGCCCATCCGTCTCTTTTGTACGACTTTCTATTTTGGAGAAAGCACTGAATTCAAAAGGTTTTATAAAAGAAATTATAATCACTTTTACGTGGTAAAAACACTGAAAACGTTTTCTAAAGTCTATAGATTATTTTTATTATGTTTTCTATTAACAAATGCACACTATTGGACAAAATTAACGACCTACTTGACGGTTTTGCACTTTTTTTGACAATCTTTAGTAAAATAATGAACATTTAATACAGAAATATTTTATGCTAAGGAGAAACCCTCATTAGTGATTACAAAATTTACTTTTTTTTGTCGCTCATTCTTATATTGCGAAGAATACAACGTCCAAAACTAGTTGTTTCCTTCCCAAAACTTGTATATTAAGTCATTTTCTATATACGTTAAGATAATAATTGCCGAAAGCAGAGGCTCAAAAGTGTGCATAGCGTATAAATACGAGGGTTGATCAAATATAAACGAGACTGACTTTCTAAAAACTTTTCCGTTGGACATTGAACTCTAAAGGGTGGGGTTTCAGGTAGCCTGGGAGGTTTGGGACGGGTGTAGACGGGCAACATTTCCGTTCGGACCCTTCAGTATAAAACTATACAATGAGTGAGAGTGAAGTGCACGTTTCTGTGGAGCAGAGAATTATTATTAAGTTTTTGGCCAAGGAGGGGGTCAATCCGACTGAAATCTTTCGTAGATTGACGGCTCAATACGGGGACAGGACCCTGTCAAGAGCTCGCGTGTTTGCTTGGCACAAGGAATTCGCCGAAGGACGGGAAGCAGTAGAAAACCTCAGCCATGATCGTCGCTCGACCACTTCCGTCACGGACGAAAACATTGATGCTGTTCGAAAGCTCCTGGACGAAGACAGACGTATATCGCTGCGATTTATTGCAGATGAACTCCAGTTGAGCTATGGTAGCGTTCAAAAAATCGTTACATCAAACCTGGAACTCAGCAAAGTATCTGCAAGGTGGGTTCCACGAATTTTGACCGACGTTCACAAACGGAATCGTTTGGAGATTTGCCAGCGACTATTGACCCAATTTGAACGAGATGGTGAGGCATTATTAAACCGGATTGTCACCTGTGACGAAACATGGGTTCACCATTACACTCCCGAGTTGAAACAGGTAAGTATGGAGTGGCGGAAGAAGGGAGAGAGGGCGCCTCTGAAGGCCAAATCACGATCGTCGGCCGGGAAGGTAATGGCCACTGTATTTTTCTACAATCAAGGCGCCTTTCACGTCGATTTCCTCCATCAACGACGCACAATAAATGCACAATATTATTGCGATGTTTTAGAGGCCGCAAAACAGTCTTTTCGTAGGAAAAGGAAATCTAAACCGGCGAGAAACATCATTCTTCTTCACGATAATGCCCGACCACATTCGGCGAACGCTACGAGGCTTAAACTCGATCAAATTGGCTGGGAACCAATAGAACATCCCCCATACAGTCCAGACTTATCACCCTGCGACTATCACCTGTTTGGGCCACTCAAAGAGGCGCTTGGAGGCCAGCGTTTCGAAGACGATTCTGCGGTGGAGACCTTCGTGCTCCAATGGCTCAGTGAACGCCCGAGAACTTTTTACGAAGATGGAATTAAAAAACTTCCAATCCGGTGGGAAAAATGTGTTACTCGTGCGGGAGACTATGTAGAAAAATAAGTTTTATCAAGAATAATTTGTAAGTAAGCAATAATTTTTTTAAAAAATCAGTCTCGTTTATATTTGATCAACCCTCGCATTCAGGCATAACATTAAACACAGACGAAATAAGAGCAAGTGTAACAGAAGCGAGAAAAGTGACAAGTATTTTAATGGGATGTTATGAAGTAAAAACACAACATTAGGACAAAGATTGAAAATCTACACTACAGTGATCAAAAGCAACTACATAAGGATCTGAATACTGGAGAACAACTGTCCTGAAAGAAACAAGAGAAGAACAAAGCTACGGAAACAAACGTGCTAAGGTCTGCTAGAGTATCAAGAATATGCTACAGAGAAATATGAAGAAATGAAGAAAATCGACGACAAAATAATTGGAATAACGGACACTTTTAAGGATTTTTGCTGCATCTTTAAAACCAAAAAATATATACAAAACGTAAAAATCTAACCACATTTTCACTTATGAGGTATTTAAAAAAAATATTGAACATAATTGTACCTTAAGAAATAACGGAGTAATATGAACCTTAATTAATATTAGTCTTATTGGAAACATAACCGACATGGTCCACAGACTCTTAAGATATGAAACTTCATTATACTGTAAATCATTCTGGTAGGCTAAACCGATTTCGATATGTTGGCTCATTTTCACTGTTATTTACCACTTAGTCTAGTAAAACGTAAGTACAGAGTGTCGTAAAGGACGTAAACCACCAAATAATACAATTAATACAATAGTAATTAATTAGTTAAAACAGAGTCTCGTTTTAATATTGATCATTGGCATTTACACAATAATGCCATCTAATATGAATGGCATTTTACTTGGCATATTTCAATAAAGGAAGACCTAACTGGCTCTACAATTTCGAATATCTGTCGGTCGGTATGGAATGATTGCATTTTAGATGAAATCGTACTGTACAGGGGGTGGGGGAGGAGCGAATCATGTACGTTATAAATTTATTGTCAACCCTGATAATAAATTGTCAGAAAAACTCAAACCTTTGTGAAACGATGTGATATAGAGGGCAGATGAAGGTTTCGCGACACCTGAATAAAATAGAAATAATTTGTTTAAATGTTATGGAACAAATTTCTGATATGCTTTAAATTACTTAGAACTTATTTTTAATATAATCTACTTTATCTTTGCAAGACTTGTTATTATTTTGTGGAGTTAACTCGTCTGTCTATCCTAACGTTTTCATCTTTTTTTAATTGTTCATGATTTTCGGATTGAATATCAAAAATTTTTGAATTATTAAATTGAAAAAATATTTGAAATATCAAAAATTATTGCACCCCAATAAGTAAAGACATAAATTTTACTGTGTCACTGTTCCAAGAGTACAGCAGTAAGTTTTATTATGTTACTATTCCAAGAGTACAGCAGTAAGTTTTATTATGTTACTATTCCAAGAGTACAACAGTAAGTTTTATTATGTTACTGTTCCAAGAGTACAGCAATAAATTTTATTATGTTACTGTTCCAAGAGTACAGCAATAAATTTTATTATGTTACTGTTCCAAGATTACAGCAGTAAGTTTTATTATGTTACTGTTCCAAGAGTACAGCAATAAATTTTATTATGTTACTGTTCCAAGAGTACAGCAATAAATTTTATTATGTTACTGTTCCAAGAGTACAGCAATAAATTTTATTATGTTACTGTTCCAAGAGTATAGCAGTAAGTTTTATTATGTTACTGTTCCAAGAGTACAGCAATAAATTTTATTATGTTACTGTTCCAAGAGTACAGCAATAAATTTTATTATGTTACTGTTCCAAGAGTACAGCAATAAATTTTATTATGTTACTGTTCCAAGAGTACAGCAATAAATTTTATTATGTTACTGTTCCAAGAGTACAGCAGTAAGTTTTATTATGTTACTGTTCCCAGAGAACAGCAGAGGGTTTTATTATGTTACTATTCCAAGAGTATACTTAGTCGGACGTTAAACACCAAAAAAAAAAAAAAAAAAATCCAAGAGTATAGCAGTAAGTTTGATTATGTTACTGTTCCAAGAGTACAGCAATAAATTTTATTATGTTACTGTTCCAAGAGTACAGCAGTAAGTTTTATTATGTTACTGTTCCAAGAGTACAGCAATAAATTTTATTATGTTACTGTTCCAAGAGTACAGCAATAAATTTTATTATGTTACTGTTCCAAGAGTATAGCAGTAAGTTTTATTATGTTACTGTTCCAAGAGTACAGCAATAAATTTTATTATGTTACTGTTCCAAGAGTACAGCAATAAATTTTATTATGTTACTGTTCCAAGATTACAGCAGTAAGTTTTATTATGTTACTGTTCCAAGAGTACAGCAATAAATTTTATTATGTTACTGTTCCAAGAGTACAGCAGTAAGTTTTATTATGTTACTATTCCAAGAGTATAGCAGTAAGTTTGATTATGTTACTGTTCCAAGAGTACAGCAATAAATTATATTATGTTACTGTTCCAAGAGTATAGCAGTAAGTTTGATTATGTTACTGTTCCAAGAGTACAGCAATAAATTTTATTATGTTACTGTTCCCAGAGAACAGCAGTAAGTTTTATTATGTTACTGTTCCAAGAGTATAGCAGTAAGTTTTATTATGTTACTGTTCCAAGAGTACAGCAATAAATTTTATTATGTTACTGTTCCAAGAGTACAGCAATAAATTTTATTATGTTACTGTTCAAAGATTACAGCAATATGTTTTACTACGTGTGAATGATTTCCATTGTTTAAATCGCGGTATACACTTCAAAATAAAAGTACAGCAATTAACGGTTTGCGAGAAAATAAGGAAAATACTGAAGTACTCTCTCAACGCTGTGGTGATTTATTATTATTATTTATTTTTATTTTGTAACCAAACCGAAATTAATGTAACTTGAACTAATCACAAAACGCAAAAAGTGAAATTTCGAATCAATGAGTTTAATCAATGGGGAGGAGGAAACAATTACCTGTTTCTTTGTTGGCATTCTTTTAACTGCCACGTGATATCACTTTAATTCTGTCAGTAGGTCAGGGTAGGCCAGCTCCAAAAGTACATTCATGTTTGTGTATCTATATTGCCTATTCTGCCCCTTGTGAAACATAAATGAAATTATAACGACCGTTTTCTATACGTTCTCCATAGTTTATTCCAATTAAACACATAAAATCGATAAATTTTGTTGCGTTTTGAAAAAATGCGTGTACTAATTACCTTCGATTGATTTATGATACTTTAACGTTTGAAATGAAAATGTGATCATGTATTCACTGTATTTTTCATGCTCAAAACTACGGTGTAAATATTTTAAAAAATAGTAAAAATTTAAAAAATTAATGTAAAACATAAATCTTGTACAACATGCGCAACTGTTAACGCTCTAGTAATTGTGGTTGATTTATGTAATACAACCAGGCTTGCCATATGTCCCGATATCCCGGACGGTTTTGGGCAGACTGTGTCCCGGTCAGTGGTCAAATACGGTACAAAAACGTATGTAAAAACCAAACTATGTGCAGATACCTAAGATTAAATTCAGCAGGGAAGCGATTCAAAGCAGAATATTAATTTTGTTGGCAGTGAATCAGAACATCTGCAGCTGTGATAAGAATATTTTCATTACTTTGGGAAAAAGAGATGCTTGATCATTGAAGTAATACAATATTACTAGTGGTTCAAGGAACAGTAAACCTCGCAGGATCTTCTTAGTTGACTGGCCACCGCTCCACGACAGCGTTTTGACGCGCTCGTAACCTTTTTCCATAATGTTTAGAATAATTGCTATTGGACCAACTTAATTAAAACGTTTATGATTTTTTTTTCATAAAGCTGTCAAAATTATGATATGTCTTGCCGTTCAGTCATTATTACATAAAATAGCCAGTAACACAACTCGTCATTGTTAAATCGAAGGTGAGTGGGGAAAACGTTACGATTGGTGGTAGTGTAATTTTTCGGGGTAGTGTACAGACTTTATTTTCCGTAAATATTAGTGGGCTATGTAAATTTTATTTTTTATTTTATATAAATATTTTTTTAAAATAGTGTGTAAAATGGAATAGTTTTGCAAAAATTATGATGAAATTGCCAAGGTTTTAAGAGAATTAAAAATCCCATCAGAACCAGATGTCCCTACTTAACATCTGGTAGGGATAATAGGGAAACTGAAGATAATGTTGAAGCGGAGTCTGAATACTATCCGGATGCCAGTGCGGATGTCACAGACAACCTTCGGACTACGAAATAGACAGACCAGTTACTTTATTCGATGTTGATGAAGAAGAAGAAAACACCGACACTTTTTGTCACCCTTCTTTGTCTCTGGAAAACCAAGATAAGTTATTGCCATCTAATTACAATCAAACTGATCCCCAAGTTCAGCCAATGGATGTGGAGATATCAAACTACACAATTACTGATCTAAAAAAACCTAGTGCCAATATTAGTCGACCTGTATAACTGATGTTCATCCCAATATTGAACCAGCGGATGAAAAGACACCGAGTTAGACAAATACTGCTCTAGACAGAAAATGTCCTATCTGCATTAAGCCTACCAGTAATGTTTCCGATTTTTGTGATCAAAGTAATAATCATGACAATATTAGTGTGATTGTCCAAGACACTAACATAACACTTGAATCTAGTGTGCGTGTTCATGATGAACTAATAGACACGTTCTTGCCAACCCCACGAGTAAATAATATTAATCATTTTCAAAATGACTCTACAAGGTGTGTTCAGAAAGTAACAAGAATTTTAATTTTTTGAGCAAAATATTTATTTATTCTTCTACATTGATATTGTCGCCTTCAAAATAGTCCCCATTGGAGATTATGCACATGTGCCAGCGCTTCTTCCAATCCTCGAAACACTTCTCAAACTCGATCCTTGAGATAGCCTTCAGTTTTTTCAGCAATGCGTTTTTAATGTCATCTACAGCTGTAAAACCACGGCCCTTTAAGGTTCTCTTTATTTTTGGAAATAGGAAAAAGTCACACGGAGCTATGTCTGGCGAATATGGAGGCTGGGCATCGTTACAGTACTGTTTTTGGCCAAAAAATCACCAACAAGCAATGAAGTGTGAGTAGGTGCATTATCGTGGTGCAAAAACCATGAATTGTTTTTCCACAGATCCGAGCGTTTTTTTTTTTTTGGATTGCTTTACGCAAAAGGCGTTGAACTTGTAGATAGTACTCCTTATTGACCTTTTCACCTGGTGGCAGGAATTCATGATGCACTATGCCATTAATATGCACAGTGAGCATAACCTTCACGTTCGACCGCACTTGACGAGCCAGAATGCCTCCACTGGGATGATTAAGCCTTACTTTCGACGTCATATCCGTAAACTCATGTTTCGTCACCTGTTATAATACGTTTCAGTAATTCTGCATCGTCGTTGACTTTATTTAGTGACTCCTGAGCAATTTCGATTCGCCGCTGTTTTTGTTAAAAATTCAACAATCTTGGAACGAATTTTGCTGCCATGCGTTTCATACACAAAACATTGGAAACAATGTCATGACATGATCCAATCGACATGCCAACATCATCAGTGACCTCTTTAATTGTGATTCGGCGATTTTTCATAACCATTTTTTAAACTTTTTCCACGTTTTAATTGGTTGTTGATGTGCTGGGACGTCCAGGGCGTTCGTCATCTTCAACGTCTTCACGGCCTTCTCGGAAACGCTTATACCACTCGTAAACTCTTGCTTTACTCATAGCAGACTCACCATAGGCCTTTGTTAACATTTCACACACTTTGTTACACTTTATTCCATTTTTTGCGCAAAATTTGATACAAATTCTTTGATCCATTTCTTTTAAAAAACAAAAATCGCCGAGCTCATAAAAACACGTCTAACCTTAGTGGCTGTTACAGACAAAGTCAACAATGAAAACAGCTGAAAGTTTTATCATACTTCAAGGGCATGTATACCAACATAATAAAAAAAATGTTTGACAATCGGACTCTCCAAGGAGGCGAAATTTAAAAATTCTAGTTACTTTCTGAACACACCTCGTATAACAAACCAAACAAATTTAACAATGAATTTTGATTCAGAAGAGAACGACCTTTCATATTGCCGTCATCTGGCAAAGGTTCAACGTCTGATGATAATTTAGATTTAGAATTAAATAAAGAAGAGGTTGTTGATCTTGTTAGACAATCTTCTAATGTCACGTATGGATAACTCACGGAAAGTTGTAACTTTGCCTTCCTTTTATCTCACCACAAGAACATTAGAGGGTACAGACTAGCTGCACTTATTGAGAAGATTTAGACGTCCCTCGCGGTACCCGAGTCTAACACAAACTTAACAATTACAACTTTAACACTTTACACGCACACTTACATTTTGGGAGGCGATAATATCCTTAAAATAAATTAAATCATCATAGCATAAATTTAACTTCAATTTCAATTTTCGTATGTCGATCTGAAAATTAAAAAAGAAATTATTCACGCAGAGTTATTCCTATTTTAAAACATTAACTTCCATGTCGTTATCAAAATATCAACAAGGCCGACTACTTTCTATTTATTATGTTTTCTGTACACGCTGTAATTTCAATTCAACATTTTCTGATGTCGCGTAACAGTCATTAACAATCTTGTGTTGAGAGCAAAACTTGTGTCAGAAAACGTGGTGAAACTTGTGAAATATTTGCCTTGAGCGAAATCACGACTTACCAAAGACAGTTATAAATTATTTTCCCCTCCATCCTCCCTCCTCCCCAACAACCCGTTCTGTTACAAACATGTTACTGATAAAGTAGATTCTTAAAAGGGAGCTCCTTTATGACCTGTAAATCAAAAGTTATTCCAATGTGTAAACACTACATTGATATCTCATACTCTATTGTTAACCTCTCCAATAGCCTATATTACGATAGCTTATCTAATAAACGTTGCACGCAGCTGTCTCGCTAATCTGATGGAAGTAATTTCTAGAATTATTTTTCATATTTTACAATGATTTAATTTCAGAATCGTTATCACCATTAAAATATCCACAATTAATTTTAAAATTGCATTGAGAATATAAAAAACGAATCAATTCATTTTTTTAATGTCAAATTCATTTTTTTATCTTAATAAATTTTGAAAATTAGAAGTGCTAAAACACACACATACTCACGATCAATGTTCATATCCTTATTCAGAATTAACATCTAATCTAAAAGCTGAAGGCAAAGCCGGGGTTTAATAACACTCTTGAATAATACATTTTCAATTTACCTTAATGTATTTTCCAAGTAAAACCGTTGCACGTAGAATATCAGTTAAAGCAGTCACACAATATAAACAAAACATTTATAAATTGACAAAGTTCCTTTTAAAAATTGATTTGTTTCTACTGACTCTTATCGAGAAGTCAGGTGGTCAGGTTTTTGTTGTGCAGTGTGATATTGCTATTCCATTTTACATTCTTCCTCTTGTTGTTCCCATGAGTAACTTGGGAAATATGGTCCGCTCATGCATGGGTAAGCCTAAGGTACACTGGCAAGTCACTAGGTATCCCAGGACTCGGTTTGATTTACCATTAGGCCAGTTTCATACACTCCATATATATATATATATATATATATATGTACATCCAACATCCAATTTCATTCAAAGTTAGCACGAAAACAGATTTTGGCAACAATGGCCTAAACAATTTAGTTAGCTAGTTCAAAGATAGTCAAATCTAGTTCAAAGATTCCAAAATTACAGTCGTTTTAAATTTATAAAACTTCAGGTGGTTTACTTTCGAATTTTCAGCAGATTTTATCGCTAACAAGACAGTAAACAATCACAACGGTTTTATAAACTGTAATGCGTGTTGTGTTGCGGTTATTTGGAATGATTCGATCTGAAAAGTGACCTCGATATCGATTTTTTTACAATAGAATGAAACTCGATTAACCGTCACCCTTTCACCGTCAGTTTCTATTAACATCGCTATCTGATGTTAATAACATCAGATAATTCTGCTATCTGACATTTTTAAACAGTCTTCCATACTTAATAATTTGTACTCGTAAATAATAGGCCTAAAACAAAACACTGTTTTTTTTTTTTTTTTTTTTTTTTTTTTTTTTTTTTTGTAAGGCAAAAAGCACATTGAGGCTATTATCGCCTCCCTAAATGTAAGTGTGAGTTAAAGGTCATACGAGTAGTGTTGTGTGTGTGTTAAGACTCGGGTACCGCGAGGGACGTCTAAATCCTCTCAATAGGTGCAGCTAGTCTGCACTCCCCTGCGGACACTGTAACTGGACCAAAGATCTACAACCTACAGATTGCTGGAGCAGTGTTCGGAAAACGGTCCACTGTTGTCAATCCCCCCCCACTACTTGTGCAACCCGAGCATCGTTACACGCGCACTTATGGAAATAATGTGAATTAGAACTTAAATTAGAACTATCGTCTATCAGTAGCCTACAACATTCTTGACAACTTGGTTTGGCATCTATTTTTCGCACAATAAAACCACACAGGAAGTATAGTAAATTATCTTTATAGTACGTGCAAATCTTTATTGTTAGTATAGTATATTCAGTGTTATAAACTTGCATTAACTACAGTATATTCTTTAGATACAAACCTATACATAACATTTTGAAAACTAGATGTTTTTTATAGTATTACAGCCATGTTATTCCAGATATAAGGTAGGAAAATGTGATGCCTGTGAAATGTCACAGCAGAACCCTTCTTTGAACGCTGTGAAGTTATACACAGCACACTCGTAAGGCATAATATCAAAATGACAGGAAAACATAAATACGAAAAGTCACCAGCATAAGTCACTCTACAATGAACAAAAACAATCAGCTATCAATATAAATCACAGACTCAGCGTGTTTAGTTGCCCGAGTAGTGGTAGTGGTGAGGCTAGCGAAGCAGAAAGAAGGCAGACTGCTCCTTATCGCTTGTCGCCCCAGCCAGCAATAGAGATGGGAAAGCCTTGGTCAGTGGCAGGAGATATATATTCTCCCCTTATAGCAATATTGTGTCTGTTGAAAAAACATTTACAATGAATGTTATGCAAGTGGCTTTATTGCGTCTTGTCTAGGTGAGAAATGAAGATGTGGGTTGGGCTTGGATTTTATTGAGAATGTATGTTTTGAAGAAAAGTGACTATGTGATTATCACATGAGTCGCTTCATGGAGGTTCGTAGACTAGACACAGAGGCCTTTTTCTGTATCGTAGTGGGGGAGCGGGATCTGTCACAATGGCGGACAGATGCGCGTGCGTGGAGCTTTCTGCTTGCGAAGCTAGATTTTTTGTAAGTTTGAGGGCATATTCCTCGAGTGTGGGATGGGAAAGAAAACTCCAAACTGTTAAAACAAACTGTTTTTCTATATACGAAAAACAAACTGCTTTGCCAAACGGAAACAAGCAGTTTGAATTGGACTGTATCGTGATTTATTAAACAAGGAACAACAGTTTGGACTTCCCCACAACCTACGTTCTATTCGAACGTTGCCGCAAGCGCTAAAACTTTTTTCCTGCTATTTTCCTGTTAAACTGTTTTCCTGCAAACGCCTTATCTTTAACCTGTTATACTTTTTCCTTATATTTCAAGGTTTCTTGTTGCAACGTAGTGAAGTAAGAACTGTTTGGGCGTTGTCAAAGTTTATCTCTATTTTGTTGCGAGTTGTTTGAAAGTTTTAAATGTAAAATTTGTTGTTCAAACATTTTTTAAACTGTAAAAACAGCCATAATTGTGTTATATATTAGTTTTTCTCCGTAGTTTACTTTGTGTTTAGAAATTTAAAAATATTTAGTGGACAATTTTGAAAGTTTTCTTTTACTTTTTTTATGTTTTTAGAATTAAGTTCATAGTTTTTAATTATTTATTGGATGTGTTGACTTTTTAGTGTTTTTTTTCAGTGTTTAAAAGTGAAAAACCTGTTTTTTGTGATGGGAAATATTACAAACGTCTTACATTTTATTTTTATCCGGAGCCTAATTTTCTTTAAAAACATTTGCTTTGTTAAATATGTTATTACAATAAACTTTATATTTTTTCTGTGTTGTAAAATGGAAAACTTATTTTTTTGCTAATTCTAATGTTAATAACCTATATGTTATATATCATTATATATTAATATATCATTAACCTATAATAACCTAATGTTAATAACCTACAATTTTGTAACTATATAGAGCCAATTTTATTTAAACATATTTATCCTATGTTCTTATTACTATATTTTACTTATTAAGGTTACTTTTTTCAATGTTGAAAAATGAAAACCTACTTTTTCCCAAATAAAAATATGACAGTAACATCTCACATTTTGTAAATACATAACCTAATTTTATTTAAACGTATTTTTTATATTTATTATCAATCATCAATATTTTTTAATCAACTAAAAATATTCTAAATTGTTTGCATTTCAGTAAATATGCAAAGGCTATTTAATTTTTAAGTAAAAAAAAGAATGCTTCTATTAGAAATTCATTGCATTTTGTAAATATAAAATGGCATACATATATATTACGTTTTGAGAATGTAATTTAATTATTACTACACTTTTAAGAATTTTTTTTAATGTTTTACACCCAAAAACAGTTAAGGACATGGTGGTAATGGGAATGAAAAATTAGTCTTAGAAAACTGAACGTTGGTGCTTATGTTTTAGCTGCTACTACAACTTCGAGTTTCATTTTTCTAAACCTGTTTGTCCAAACAGTTTTTTATCCAACAAGCAGTTCGTTGATATTTTGTAAAAATAGCAGAAGTGCCCATTCCTAGCCAGCAATCCATAGGTTATATCTTTGAACTGGACACGACTTTATAGCATAGGCGGGCAGTTGACATTAATTGCTACCCTAAGCAAACATTGATAGTGGAAAAGTAAAGTAAAGTAAACATCGTGCAGTAAAATGGGATGTCTTCTCTCAATAGTGTCAACAAATTCTAATAGACACTTCTAATAATATCAACAAATTCCGAAAGATGTAGAGGTGGGCATTTTTGATATTTTTACAAAATGTCAACAAACTCTTTGTTGAGAAAAAAAGCTGCTTTTTAAAACAGTTGGAAAAAAACAGGTTTAGAAAACTGAAACTCAAGTTGTATTAGCAGCTAAAACATAAAGCACATAAGTTCAGTTTTCTAAGACTACTTTTTCATTCCCACTGCCACCATGTTCTTAACTGTTTTTGGGTATAAAGCATTTAGAAAGGTTAAAAATAATCCTTACAAGTGTAGTAATAATTAAATTACATTATCAAAACGTAATAATTATGTAAGCCATTTTTTGTACAAAATGCGATGAATTTCTAATAGAAGCATTCTTTTTTTACTTAAAATTAAATAGTCCTTTGCATATTTACCAAAACGCAAACGATTTAGAATATTTTTAGTTGATTAAAAATATTTATGATTGATAATAAATATAAAAAATATGTTTAAATAAAATTAGGCTTTGTATCTACAAAATATGAGAGGTTGTTACTACAACTCGCAACAAAATAGAGATAAACGTTGACATTGACCAAACAGTTCTTACTTCACTAAAATAAAACCAACAAGCAACAAATAAAGGGAAAAAGCATAAAATCAGGTAGAAGAAAAGCAGTTAGCGGGCAAACAGCAGAAAACAGTTTTAGCGCTTGCGGCAACTTTATAAGTGTGGTAGTGCGGAAAGCCGTTCCTTGTTTAACAAATCATAAACCAGTCCAAATCCAAATGCTTGTTTCCGTTTGAAAAAGTAGTTTGTTTGTCGTTTATAGAAAAGCAGTTTTTTTAACAGTTTGGTGTTTTCTGCCCCACCACTAAAATCTGGATGAATGTTTCTAGTGAAAGATAAACACTCTTATGCTATTTACGAAAATACCATTCACCGTGTAAGTCAATCACGTAACAGTCTCGTGAATAATCTGGCGTGCGCAGTGCTCTCGCATATGTTACGTGAATACTTATCAAAAGTTAAATACGGATAAATTTTTCATTAAATACTTAATATGTAAAATTTGTATATTACATACTTAGACTTGAATAGCAAAAATTTAAGTTTTACTACATTTTCCAAAATAATAATAATAATAAAACATTATGTACTATAAACAGATTATAGTGTGTATCGCCGAAAGTGTATTTCTGTCATCCGTAACCCCAACGGCCCCGAGTATTGTGGTTAAGATACTCTGCTGTACTTTTTATATGACGAGAAAACACTGTAAATGTCTCTAATTTAAGCAAATGAGTGATTACAATTTATTTACCAATTATATAGATACATGTTCGCAAACTTTATAAGATTAAATTTTATAACTGTGAATATATTGTGAAGTACAGTCACATTATCAGAATAATAGCATATTTATATTCCATTCTGCCAACAGACTGGATAACAACTCTCCTGTGTCCACTTTCATTCGAAAACGCTTATCTCTGGCACCATTACAGCATTGATAATATTTTATTTAAACATTTTGTTTGTTGCTATTATTGAAATGGCTGATACTAGATAAGCATTCGTGAAACAAAACAATATCGAATGATAACAACTTGAATTGTACGCCTACATTAAACGGTAACTAAAAATATTTGCGCTTCAACATTACATTACTTTCTCATATTCAGTTATGTAAACAAAGTAATCCATAAAAGTCTGCTTCCAAAGTTATAATTTTACAAAAATGCATTCATAACTTAAACTTTTATGTTACATTGAAAATACGAAAATGAACCCTGACCGTCGTCAAAGTAATATGTTTAATTTCAACTGATTTTTAAAATATGAAAAGTGCTCATTTGTGCAGATATTTAAGACGAAAAGGTTAAGAATTTTCAAAGAACTGAAATCGCCCCTAATTCGAAACAATTGAACGAATTTTGCTGGTTAACGAAGTTGTTTAAGCATGAACCAAACACACACACACAATCTGTAATCTTCCTTCATATTTACGGCTTACGACTAATTATGTTCAGAAGAGAAAAAAATTGTCAAAAAATTTAATTGGTTTCAACTCGTTAAGTCTTTTCCTATGTATACATGCAGTTGTCTGTTATTTTAGCTATAGAACCAGTTTCTGAACTGTAAACCTTTCCTTCCGACACACCCAGTATAACCGACATTTCCCCCCCAGAAGTGGCAGCACCATCATTGTGCTCAGTTATAACAGGATGTTCAAGAAACTGACCCTATGTTCTAGGTGGAACCACGGTATATAGATACACGGTAGGGGCCACGCGCATGCCCCCCACCACTTGCCGGCTGAAGTACGTCATCGAATCCCTGATCGAATCTAGCTCAGTAGAAAACAATTTGTAATGTTAGTGTTAGTAACTGTATTACAGTAATTACAATAATAATTCCTTATATCTAACATTAATAACGCTGTTAATTACTTTACTTACTGAATTCGCTCATTGTCAAAACGGAAACTTTTTATTTTATACAATATTACATAATATTAAAGTAAAGTAAATTATAGCTTGAAAAATTCCAGGTTATTTTTTGTTTGAAAGTTAAAAGCACATCACACTATGAATTACGTATCTGCGGATTTTCGTGATAATTATGTGGTTGACTGTGAAAACGCACATCTCAAATGAAAAATTAACAACAAATTAAATAGCAAATAGGCGTATGCCTATTATGCAAACAGTAAAATAAAACATACGTATTTCTTAGAACTTATGTTTCAACACATATTATCAGAAAAAATATTCTTAAACTTAGTAACATTGCTTTGTAAAACCACATTTTTATTTTTAACCGAGGCCAGTTCTTGTAATGCAAGTTGAATTTGTTCATTCAAAAGTAAATTTTCATTTCTTAAACATTTCATTTCCTCTACAGAGGCATTATTTACAAAGATATTTGTATTAAAATTACTGACTAAGGAAGGGTGGGTTTCATTACAGAATTACACGTTACAATTGCACCAACTTCATTTCCATTTACAGGTGATTTACCTGGTAGATTTCCATCGGACTCGTCAATAAGTTTTTTTAATGTTTCTTGGTTTTCACGTTTTTTAATCCTTGCAGCTCGTTCAGAATTGATAAATTATTTTCAACGGTGGGAATGTTAAAACGTGGAATGACACCGGATTTCAGCTGTTTTTTAGGTTTCGTATTTAGTAATTCGGATCCCTTTCGAAATCATCGTCATTAAAATGAAGTGAACAGACTTTAACATTATCAAAATTAAAATGATCTGCTCGTTTACACGCATGAACCCACGCTTTTCTCAGGCCTTTGTCTTTTGGAATTCTGTGAAATGTAATTCCTTTCCCTTTACAATTCTTATTACTATTATAGCAATTGGCAATAGCGCAATTAGGCATTGTTATGCATACACAATTATACAACAGCAAACAAAACAAATTATGTATTTTTTAAGATTCAAAACATAGGCTAATTAAATCTTTTCTTACACTTATTAAACCTCGACCACAAAACACAATTATCACCTTTTATTTACACAAAAAAGACCTTTTACTTAAAACAAACACTCACATAAACACACCGAATCTCCAACTACATTTACAGAACACCGCATTGTTAAACGGGAAATTACAGAATGTAGCAGTGAAGATTCAGTGACGTCACGCGCGCGGCAGTCTACTGCGCACACCCATCGTGGCCCCTACCGTGTATCTATATACCGTGGGTGGAACTAACTATATCCTAGGACACGAATATCACAACTCATCATGACAGGAATCTTTAAAGGCTATCTTTGAAAATTTGTTCTGACCAGGCATTCTTACTTCTTCCTTAAAACGAGCTTCAAAAGCAGAACTGGAATCCTCATAGAGAATTTGGCTTTATTTGATACCCGAACCCAGTGAGAGGACAGTTAAAAATTCTGCATTTCAAATATGTAGTTCTATAAGAAGGTTGGATCCAAGAAGAAATTAAAACTTGCATGAGCTTTTCAAATGAATCAGTTCTTTCCAATCGAATCAAGCAAATTAGGGTTTTCTTTAATCGACGAATGTCATCGACCACTTCAAGATTTGGGAGATATTTTTTTTTATATTTGTACAGATGATGTATGTTACGTTCTTTGCAAACTTTGCCGCTTCCTAGTATACACTGTGTTGATCTTCAGATCATGATGTAGGTCAGGGAGGTGCATTAACTATTCCGCGCACAACTTTGTTCTTGAAAGTCTCAACAAATTTAATATATGATTTACAAGTGCGACTCCTTAGTACACACTTACACAGGTCCGGGTACTTTTTTGTGTAAAGTAAGTGTTTTATATATTCACAAGTCGGACCACATGTAAAATTACACACACACACACACACACACATATATATATATATATATATATATATATATATATATATATATATATATATATATGTGTGTGTGTGTACTGTAAGGTGTACGTTTTACCACACACATATACCACGTTCAAGTTAGTAATTTTAGTCCAATTTGATTAACACTAGATTAATCTGCTGGTCTCTGAACTACGCATCTTAAGGTTCTTAGTTCTAGCCGTATTTAATCCCGTTTTTCCTTACACTGATCCCTCGTTCTCATTAGTCTAACGTTCAGAAAAAAATGGAAACTTGGCAAAAAAATTGTTTTTAGTAATAAGCTCGGTTAAGTTCGTCAACCAGTAAAAATCGTTCGACGGTGTCGACTAAATCAATTTTTAAAAAAATCATAACATTTTTGTACGCAATATTTGTTTGTAACTCTGATCCGATTCCGCAGCGTTAAAAACTGTATAAATTATCATTTTACTATCAAAATCAGTTGAAGTAAAGAAATTTAAATTTGACTGCTCTCAGGGTTGGTTTTTGTATCAGTCCAATTTGAAAGTTCAAAATTCTATAAAATATTTATATTTTAATGCTGTTTATAACGGTTAAATCAGAAGGCAAGATAAAAAAAACTGTTTTTGGAAATGCGCATCAGCAAGACGTAAATATTCTATTGCTGTTGAACATGGAATTTACAATGTGCCAAATTCTGATATACAATACTCTGATTAAACCCGGTCTTAAAAATAAAACATACACATTTTTTTTGTTAGTTTCAGAAAAGGATTTTGGGGAAAATATTTGAATATGGAACAGTTTTAGCACCATATATTCTATTCAGTTTCTGTTTTTCTTTGGAGCGTAACACACACTTTTCTCAAAGTGACTGAACTACAGCAGTCGGGCATTTAAAAAAATAAAATTTAATGCAAGAAAGTTTACTGTGTTTTATTTCTGTTTACTGTTATTTCCGTTGTGTTCACTGCGAGTGTTATTAGCTGCGGTGTTTGCTTTCGTTGCTCTAGACGGGACAACTTTTACACAACTCGCCGAGATGCGAGAGAAGATTACCCGCCAAGAAGTCATTTCTCCCCGGGGAGTGCTGGTTACACAATCCCGCCAAAATGTTTATAATGTACCGGTGTTAGCTTCAACTATCCTCGGCTCTGTCGTTACACACGCCGCCCGAAGTCGTTAAATACTTAAACATTTGTTTCATTATACACTATACTTGTATTTCATTTAACGAAGAACAAATGTCATTAAAAGCAGTAAATGCTTTTAAAGCAAATACTGGGGGTAGGTAGCGTAAGTTCATTATTTTTTGTCCTTGTAAATTAGTACAGACTGTTGAAATCTAGAGTAAGTATAAACTACAATCAAGAATGGATCAGCTGACTTCCGTGTCGCCTGTATTGTCGTGATGCGGACTAGACCGCTCCAGTTACTCAGAGAACACATCTGCTTTTGCTTGTATAATGAGCGGATTTAGAAGAGCGACTCTGAGGGAGGAGCATAAAAGCTTTTTCGAAGGGGGTATAGCATACCCTTCCACGAAAATAGTGGGTTTTTACACTTTCAGACTAAAAGTTTTGTATTTGAAAAATTTCTGTTCTTGATTTCAGAACATGACAATAACGATGTTATGAGTATCTTATTGTAGTTGTTTTTAGCGAATTTCCATTGGGAAAATGAGCTATTGTAGCGCC
Source organism: Callitettix versicolor (assembly GCA_022606455.1). NCBI lineage: Eukaryota > Metazoa > Arthropoda > Insecta > Hemiptera > Cercopidae > Callitettix > Callitettix versicolor. The sequence continues at coordinate 15,313,388 of CM040188.1, read as the reverse complement.
TAGACCCAGTACTTGGAAAAAACACCAATCCTGACATAGATCACTTAAATGAGTGGGTCGTGAAAATTGTTTTATAGGCTATATAAATGTGTGTGTGTGTGAATGTTATAGCACGTTCGCAATTTTAATGCAGTTTGATTCTAACTAGGCATAAAAATCGATCAAATAGCTTAGACAAGGATGTTAACCAGCAAATATGTCCCATCCGTTTCAAAATGGCGGCCATTTCAAATCTTAAAAAATTGTAACTTTTTATTTTTTAAATCTAATTTCACCGTCATAGACATAGTTAAAAACGGCATAAATTAGCATTTCATACGTTCAAAATCCGTTGAATTGAAGAAATATGTTTTTTGGAGGGCGGTTAGGGTTCATTTTCGTATTTTCAATGTAATTTTGAAAGTTTAAAAAGCTAGTATATGCAGATTGTAGTTCTGTTTGTAGCGATGAAATCGCAATTTCAAAAAAAAGGGTAAAGAAAAATATTTTGGAAATTTGCTTCTATCGCAACTGCGAGACAGCTGAGTGTCGCAATTATTGAAGTAATGTCTCGCATGACGGCGATGATAACCTTAACGGTTTTTCGCCGCAAAAAAAAAAAGTATTGTCTCGCGTTAGTTTTAATCAACTGTAAGTAGGATTGAAACAAAAAATATATGTCAATAATTTTCTTATAAAATATAATTTAGTGCCTATGTACAATTGGAGGAAGGACAATGCTTGTAGCTTTTATTTGCGTCCTCCTTTTGAAACGTATTTCATGCCCATACATAAACATAATTTATTTACTTTTACACTCACTGCAAAAGGTGATACACAATGCAAAAGATCATACACACTGCAAAAGATCTTACATAATGCGTTATGCAATTATTATAGACTAACACTGATCATAACCTACGAAATTTTGATATCAGAAATATATATGCAAGAAATGTAAGGTAAATAACTTACATAATATCAAAGTACAAATATAATATTTATTATATACCAATAGTCATGAATGTATTCACTCACTGTTTGAAACAAATTCTCAAACAAAAGTTCATTTCATAATAATGTCATTTATAATCTTTTTCATTGTTTATAACATTGTTGTGAAATATAGTGGTTTGGAAAAGTATAGGTAGCCTGCCGTAAGAGTCTTCAACCTTCACCATTGTGTTATACTCGTTGACATCCATTTTGAAACCGGTATATGCTTTTATCTCACCTCTCCAGGCCAGTGTTATTTCGTCATTGCATTTCACTGCAATAAGTGCCGTCGTGTTTAAACTGAAGGTGTCTTTTATGTACTGAAAATTTTTAAAATTATTTAATATTTTTAATTTTTACCATGCAAAGTGTGATAGACAGTGTCACTTATGTTCGCGAAAGATTTTAACCTAGAAACACTATTATGTTGAGAAAATAGTTTGTTTCTAATGTTTTGTATAAAATTAAAAAAAAAAATATTGCCTCATGGCATTGTCCGAAGGATTACTTAGATAAAGATTTAAGGTGAAACTGAGACAACAAACATATTGTTGTGCAGTATGTGGTAAATTTAAAAAACAAAAAAGAAATGGTTTTATACTCGACGCAAAGATTCGTAGTGGCTGAGAGATTAGATGGTTTGGCCTAGCACTCGCCCGGCCGCTCATTATGTACTCATTATTGCCTGTATAACCCTCCTGGAAAAATAGTGTTTTATGCCAAAGATAGCCATGAATCCAATTAACATTCATATAAATAGTACTGAACAATAATTACTTTTCCATATTATGTTAAAAGTAATTAATGTAAATACCTACAATGAGTAAAATATACTATGAACATAAACTTGTAGAAAATATATCTCATAATTTCCTTTTTACATCCAAAAATAACCTGAACACAATCGTTACTAACAAGTGGTTCCTGGACTTAATTTTCTTGTAATTTTATGCAGATTACAAAATTTACATTTTTAATTTCAATACATATGAATTGAAAAATTTATACTCTGTCAATTCAGCCCAGTTGGTAACTCACAAATAAAATCCGGACCGGCGGAGCGAGTGTTAATTAGGGGTAATGATGGCTGGCCAAACGTCCTAACCTCTCAGCCGCCACGAATCTTTGCTCTGATACTGAAAGATAACAAACATAATGTTTGATAGGCGAAACTAAGACACAAAATCAAAATCAAGAGAGGAAATAACACAACAAATACTTATAGAATTTTGTAAGCACTAAAGAGTAAACAATTTTTTATACGGAAATAAAAGGAAATGCAAATAATGTTTTAAAGAAATTAGGCACCAAATATAATGTTTTATAAAGGACATTTAAACACACCAGACAACATGTTTTAAAAAGGACAATGAAACACATCAAACATAATGTTTTATAAGGGAAAAAAGACACAAAGCATAATATTTTATAATGAAATAAAAAAAACATAATATTTTATAAGGAAATAAAAGACAATAAACATAATGAGTTATGAAGAAATAAAATGCAATACACATAAAGACGGAAATAAAAGACAGAACATAATAACACTGAATACAGTGAACATAATGTTTTAAAAGAGAATAAAGAGACCAAACATAATATTTTATAATGGGCATTGAAAAATACTAAATATAATGTTTACAAGAAAATAAAGGCACTAAGCATTATGTTTTACAAGGAAATAAAACACTAAAACATTATGTTTTATAATGGACAATGAAAGATACCAAACAACGTTTTGTAAGGGACACTGAAGGGCACCAAACATAACGTTTTATTGTAAAGGACACTAAATATGATATTTTTTAAAGGGACTCTGAAGGACACTAAACAGAAAACGTTAAACACAAAAAAAAAAAAAAAAAAAAAACAGGAAAAATAATGTTTCATCGAGGAATTAGCGATTCTTTCTGGAGAGGAAACTTACAAAAGTTAATAAAATTTTTCAAAAATAAAATCGACAACGCATTAATGCTTACCTGAACTGCAAAATAAATTAATCCATCAATATACTCAACGATTGTCATGTAAACTGAGTTATTTATAATTTGGAAATATGCCATTTCCTTGTAATGACGGATGTACGCCAATTGTAACTCAATTATTAGTTTATCTTTGTTCACGAACACAATTTCATGGTGTACCTGTAATTAAAAGATTCATCTATTTTATAGTGTTCCCCAGAGTTATGTCCCGGTTTTAAAGAACTGATTAAAACTTTCTGGCCGGTTTCCAAGAGTTAAAATTTAAAATACACAACATAAAACACATGTATCTGTATTTCTTTTGTACCACCATTTTGTATGTTTTTTTTAATCAATGATAAATTCGGATTTGAATAACAAGTTTTGTACTATTTATTTTAATTTTTCTGAACATTTTAACACTTTCTATCAAAAAAAATCACTGTCCCAAAAACACTTGTCCTGTTTTTAAAATTGTCTATTCGAAAATTTACTATTAGCGAGCGAGCGAAGCAAGGTCTATATGAAGCCCAACCGTCATATGTGTAAGATTATTTGCTATTCACTTCCGTTTTCAGATGGCGGCCTCTGATTTAACAATAACGATTGTAGTTATTGGCTGTGTTCTGTAATACTCACTGAAAGGCAAGACCTAACATAATTTTGACCATTTCAAAAATAAGGAGCATAAACTTTCCAATAAAGTTGGTACAGTAGCCTAATATTCCCCTAAATGTTACGGAAAAGGTTACAGTCGTAGTAGAACAAATTGACTAAGAATATAATACGAGGTCTACTATTCTTTGAACTACTAGTTATATATAACAATTTATATAAACAATACACGACGTTTCGACGGTATAGATCGAGTCTCATTTTCAAGTGCCTACATTAAAATATGAACTTAACAATTAGAACATTAGTCTAGATATCTAGGCTTACATTAAAATACTAAAATCTACAAACAAGCAATCAAGGCTGCTACTCGAAATGATGAAAAATAACAACAAAGACTTAACATATGATCAAAGCAGAATAAGCCACAGAGTAAACGAAAAAACTACAAATAGTGACAAATACAGCATGAAAACTTAGTCGCCATACAAAATGTGTAGGTCCATTCATAAAAACCAGTTCAAAAGAAACAAATTAATGGGGTTTTTACTAATATGTGTTCATTATGTCCAAAGTTCAAAAGAAAATGACATTCACGACAGCGAGACAGCTGCGTGCAGCGATTATATTACTTTTAGTAGTTATCTTACATTAACTAGGCCCATATTACCCATTTGAGATGTTCGGTAATCCGTTTCAAACGGATAAAGCGACTGCAATGATGGACTGGACATTTCAAAAATTTGCTACCGTCCTCTTGATCTTGGTCCGGCGGAACACTCTTCTTGACAGGTAGTCCTGACGAGCCCAACGACCGAACAAACTTAAATTGAAGAGGTGCTTTCTAAATGCAAACACAAATTTTAATGAACAGTTTGAAAAATAAGCAAACTTAGTAATTTATCGTTTACAAAATATACGTCAATTTAATAAACAAAGCCTCTTCAGCTAACTGATATTAATCAAACACAATAATTTTATATAGTTCAGTTAGAAGATATATTTTAAAAATTAACAATTTGAATTTTAAAAAGCCGCTGTATTTGTGTCGGTGAAAGTTCAAAATTAATTTCTGTTATTGAACCAAAAATAAAAATCAAATCACGTTTTCTTTCTTTTTTAATTACAATAATTTGTTCAAAAACACGACAAATTAACGTAGTTTTTAACAACATAACGTAAAACTTATTATAGCCTATCAGCTGTTAAACGAAATCAGCTGATCGTTACGAATTTCTGATCTTTTACTGTAACTACCAATATAAATTTGGTGCACTCGCATCACGTGGCGCGCAAAATCCAACACCACAACCAGCCCTAAAACATGATACGTTAAAACAAACTCAAAACTAAGTTTGAACAATATATAGTGTAGAAACATTACACGAACTTTCTTATCTTCTGTTGTTTCACCAAATATCTAGTTCCTAAATTGAAAGGGGAAACGAAAATTCAGTCTTAATTATCGTAATCAGTACGTAAAGATCATTATTCAAGTAATTTTAAGCAATGGTTTTTTATGTATTCCTAAACCTTAAATGATTTTTGTTTTAAATTTGCTACACTGATTTATGTCTCTATGACCAAAAGAGCAAACTCAAATAAACTTTTTCAGTTTTTTTCATAACTTCCGAAACGGGTTTTTTTTAGTCACAGCGACCCACTAGTTTCGTTTTGACGATTTTAAATAATGTTTTGATCAAAAAAAGGTGCTTCTAAAATTTTTTGTACCCAAAGAAACCTATTGTCCAAAATCGCCGAAAATTCTATTTCTGGAGTTATTGAGAAAATTTCTGTTCACATTTAAAGATTAATAAGTCAATTCATTGTAACAAATTTTAATATACCATTTGATGGGAAATGAAGTGGGTTACAAAAATTTATCTTGACATTTGTCATTATTGATTAATTTTATTTTAAAATTTTTTTATCACCCGCCACTTTAAAACGGGTAGCCTATATGTATGAAGTTGGTTATTTTTTCCAATTAGGCTCCTATCAGGTCTTTACCTGATATTTAAATAAAAATATTTTATTGAAAAAATCAAAACCAAAAATGGCTAGCGGGAAAATGAGAAGTTTTTAGACGTATTATTACAGGAACTTTCATATATTTAGGAACAGAATCAACTCCCGAGAGATTGCCGTATAATTCTGAGTCATTTTGTATAATTCTTATTAATTATTGAATTAGTTTTACCAATTTCGTATCGTTAATGGCGGATCCAATGTTACTGCAAGCACCTCCAATCACGCAGGTAGATTCTGCTGTGTCCGACGGTGAAGCCTCTGCCTCAGCATCTTTCGTCAAAGTGTCGAATTGAAGCACTGCGCTGGCGAAAGCCAGGATACCTTCGTGCTCTGAAGCTTGATTTTCAAAAGGGTTGTAAGCATCCTAGAGCATTACCTTTTATGAGACATTTACTTTATTTAGGCCTAAACACTAGCTTCATTTATCTACTGTATTAATACAAAAATGTTTAATATTTTAAACATATACGGTTGTTCCATTTGTCCTGAACCGTTTTTCACGATTTCGCCTGTCCAATTGTAAAGCGGTCACTTATGTTAAATCACATAAAACTAAATATATACAGAAGGCTCGCCGGCATTTGTGAATTTTAGAACAGAATATCGTGCAGTGAATTTCATATGTTGCATTTTATCCATTCCCTGGACCCACTCTACTGTTATAAACGGATAGTAGGCAACTTGGCAACACTGCTCATTACGTTACTACAGTGGCGCAGTCTAGAGCTAAAACACATAAAGCTTCGCCAATATGACTAACCATTACTGTGGGGCATGAGTGTACTGTGTATTAGGGATGGGCATTTCTGCTATTTTTACAAAATATCAACGAACTGTTTGTTGAAAAAAAACTGTTTGGAAAAACAGTTGGAAAAAAACAGGTTTATAAAACTGAAACTCGAAGTTGTATTAGTAGCTAAAACATAAGCACAAACGTTCAGTTTTCTAAGACTACTTTGTGAGATGTTATTGTCATATTTTTATTTGGGAGAAAGTAGGTTTTCACTTTTCAACACTGAAAAATGTAACCTTAATAAGTAAAATATAGTAATAAGAACATAGGCCAAATATGTTTAAATAAAATTAGCTCTATATAGTTACAAAATTATAGGTTATTAACATTAGGTTATTATAGGTTAATGATAGGTTATTTGCATTAGCAAAAAAATAAGTTTTCCATTTTACAATCCAGCACAGAAAAAATATAAAGTTTATTGTAATAACATATTTAACAAAACAAATGTTTTTAAAGAAAATTAGGCTCCGTATAAAAATAAAATGTAAGACGTTTGTAATATTTCCCATCACAAAAAACAGGTTTTTTACTTTTAAACACTGAAAAAAGTAACCTTAATAAGTACAATATAGTAATAAGAACATAGGCCAAATATGTTTAAATAAAATTAGCTCTATATAGTTACAAAATTATAGGTTATTAAAATTAGGTTATTATGGGTTATTAACATTAGAATTAGCAAAAAAATAAGTTTTCCATTTTACAACACAGAAAAAATATAAAGTTTATTAGAATAACATATTTAACAAAACGAATGTTTTTAAAGAAAATTAGACTCCGTATAAAAATAAAATGTAAGATATTTGTTATATTTTCTAAAAAGTTCTAAAAAAACCTAAAATTATTCAAGATATATACAAGAGTGATATTGTGAATTTTAAAAAGTCCACACATCTAATAAATAATTAAAAACTATGCACTTAATTTTAAAAACATAAAAAAAGTAAAAGAAAACTTTCAAAATTGTCCACTAAATATTTTTAAATTTCTAAACACAAAGTAAACTACGGAGAAAAACTAATATAAAAAACAATTATGGCTGATTTTACAGTTTCAAAAATGTTTGAACAACAAATTTTACATTTAAAACTTTCAAACAACTCGCAACAAAATAGAGATAAACGTTGACAACGCCCAAAACAGTTCTTACTTCACTAAAAGCAACAAGAAACTTTGAAATAAAGGGAAAAACATAAAAGCAGGTTGAAGAAAAGCAGCAGGAAAACAGTTAGCAGAAAAACAGCAGGAAAAAAGTTTTAGCGCTTGCAGCAACGTTCGAATAGAACGTGGGTGTTGGAGAAGTCCCAAAAGATGTTCCTTGTTTAACCAATCACGAACCAGTCCAAATCAAACTGCTTGTTTGGAAAAGCAGTTTCTTTTTCGTTTATTGAATAGCATTTTTTTTAACAGTTTGGTGTTTTCGTACCCACCTCTACAATATAGTCTATATTCTAGCCACTACAATAACAGTATTCGACAGTATATGTTTTTACATAATATCTAAATTATTTACTATATTTCAATATCAAATGGGAAATTTGTGCAAGTCGGGTCATCTACATAAGTGATCTTCTTTCCAGTTTAAAAAAGTGTTTGAACAACAAATTTTACATTTAAAACTTTCAAACAACTCGCAACAGAATAGAGATAAATTTTGACAACACCTAAACAGTTCTTACTTCACTACGTTGCAACAAGAAATTTGAAATAGAGGGAAAAAGTATAGCAGGTTAAAGAAAAGGGGTTTGCAGGAAAACAGTTGGCGGGAAAATAGCAGGAAAAAAGTTTTAGTGCTTGCGGCAACGTTCGAATAGAACGTAGGTGGTGGGGAAGTCCAAACTGCTGTTCCTTTTTTAACAAATCACGAACCAGTCCAATTCAAACTGCTCGTTTCTGTTTGGAAAAGCAGTTTGTTTTTCGTATATAGAAAAACAGTTTGTTTTAACAGTTTGGAGTTTTCTTACCCATCTCTAATTGGTATTGGTATTACAATAATAATGAGAGAAGAACGAATAGGATGTTTAACCGATCCGCATTAGACGTTCGACCAGGTTAACCAAAAAAGGACTGCGGAGGAACAAAACGAAACTGATAACGTTTTAACTTTTCAAAATCCATTAAAATTAATAAAATGAATTTGGCAGCGGTCAAGAATTATTTTCGTGCCTTTTTAGATTGTGGTAAAATGCTAATTTATGTGGGTTTTAATGCTAGTTATGACGGTAAAATCAAAGTTTAAAACATTGTATGATAAAAAAAGTTAGAAATTCGCTGCGTTACGCAATTTTTTTTTTTTTTTTTTTTGTAACTAACAAAATCTTATTTACATTGTAGGAGTAGTCATTTTATAACTACGGACTTATTATCATTGCAAGAACAATCATTTTATAACTACGGACTTATTGTCATTGTAGGAATAGTCATTTTATAACTACGGACTTATTGTCATTGCAAGAACAATCATTTTATAACTACGGATTTATTGTCATTGTAGGAATAGTCATTTTATAACTACGGACTTATTGTCATTGCAAGAACAATCATTTTATAACTACGGATTTATTGTCATTGCAGGAACAATCAATTTATAACTACGGACTTCTTGTCATTGCAGGAACAATCATTTTATAACTACGGACTTATTGTCATTGTAGGAATAGTCATTTTATAACTACGGACTTATTGTCATTGCAGAAACAATCAATTTATAACTACGGATTTATTGTCATTGTAGGAATAGTCATTTTATAACTACGGACTTATTGTCATTGCAGGTACAATCATTTTATAACTACGGACTTATTGTCATTGCAGGAACAGTCATTTTATAACTACGGACTTATTGTCATTGCAGGAATAGTCATTTTATAACTACGGACTTATTGTCATTGCAGGAACAGACATTTTATAACTACGGACTTATTGTCATTGTAGGAATAGTCATTTTATAACTACGGACTTATTGTCATTGCAGGAACAGACATTTTATAACTACGGACTTATTGTCACTGTAGGAACAATCATTTTATAACTACGGACTTATTGTCATATCAGGAACAATCATTTTATAACTACGGAATTATTGTCATTGCAGGAATAGTCATTTTATAACTACGGACTTATTGTCATTGCAGGAATAGTCATTTTATAACTACGGACTTATTGTCATTGTAGGAATAGTCATTTTATAACTACGGACTTATTGTCATTGCAGGAACAGACATTTTATAACTACGGACTTATTGTCATTGTAGTAATAGTCATTTTATAACTACGGACTTATTGTCATTGCAGGAACAATCATTTTATAACTACGGACTTATTGTCACTGAAGGAACAATCATTTTATAACTACGGACTTATTGTCATTGCAGGAACAATCATTTTATAACTACGGACTTATTCTCATTGTAGGAATAGTCATTTTATAACTACGGACTTATTGTCATTGCAGGAACAATCAATTTATAACTACGGACTTCTTGTAATTGCAGGAACAATCATTTTATAATTACGGACTTATTGCCATTGCAATAACAATCATTTTATAACTACGGATTTATTGTCATTGTTGGAATAGTCATTTTATAACTACGGACTTATTGTCATTGCAGGAACAATCATTTTATAACTACGGACTTATTGTCATTGTAGGAATAGTCATTTTATAACTACGGACTTATTGTCATTGAAGGAACAATCAATTTATAACTACGGACTTCTTGTCATTGCAGGAACAATCATTTTATAACTACGAACTTATTGTCATTGTAGGAACAGACATTTTATAACTACGGACTTAATGTCATTGCAGGAACAGTCATTTTATAACTACGGACTTATTGTCATTGCAGGAATAGTCATTTTATAACTACGGACTTATTGTCATTGCAGGAACAATCATTTTATAACTACGGACTTATTGTCATTGTAGGAATAGTAATTTTATAACTACGGACTTATTGTCATTGCAGGAACAATCAATTTATAACTACGGCCTTCTTGTCACTGCAGGAACAATCATTTTATAACTACGGACTTATTGCCATTGCAAGAACAATCATTTTATAACTACGGATTTATTGTCATTGTAGGAATAGTCATTTTATAACTACGGACTTATTGTTATAGCAGGAACAATCATTTTATAACTACGGACTTATTGTCATTTCAGGAATAGTCATTTTATAACTACGGACTTATTGTCATTGCAGTAACAATGATTTTATAACTACAGACTTATTGTCATTGCAGGAACAGACATTTTATAACTACGGACTTATTGTCATTGCAGGAACAGTCTTTTTATAACTACGGACTTATTGTCATTGCAGGAACAGTCATTTTATAACTACGGACTTATTGTCATTGCAGGAACAGTTATTTTATAACTATGGACTTATTGTCATTGCAGGAACAGTCATTTTATAACTACGGACTTATTGTCATTGCAGGAACAGTCATTTTATAACTACGGACTTACAGTTTTTTTGTTCTGTATACAATCTTCCATCTCCAAAGTCTTCCGTAGTTCTTCTATGGTGTCTTCGCTACCGTTAGTTTCCTGAGTTAGGGCTATCAAAACCTTATTGATTTTGTTATTGCTGATATCAGTGTCCTGTAAAGAAAGTTACCGTACGTTAAATTTATACATTATGAAGGTAAAAAGGGGTTAATTAGTGCGCATTTTAAAATTGTATATATTATACTCGTATAAAATAATAGTTAAATAGTTCTTGAACTTTACAGACGGTGTGATTATTAATGTCGCCTCAAAAATATTTTATCACTTTAAAAATGGACGTTTTCTAGTGTTGTCTACGATGCTCGCGAAATGACAGTTCCGGTACGGTACAAATAAATACAGTTGATTTATGCAGACTATCGTGGATAAATACTGTCCACGATTCGATACAAATGTAAATTACTTCGGTACATGTCTGTAAAGTACAAATAAATACTGTTGATTTTACCAGAATATCGTGGATAAATATTGACCACGATTTGGTACAAATGTTAACGATTTCTGTACATTACAAATCAAGACAGTGGATTCATCCAGGATATCGTGGATAGATACTGACCACGATTCGGTACAAATGTAACAACTTCGGCACATATCGGTAAGGTACAAAATGCAATATGTAGTTTTTATTACTATAATAATAATAAAACATGTAAAAACAACCAATTAACAATTGCCAGCCCTAATAAAACACTAGTAATTAGTGACAATTTTTGTTGCATCTCAACATTAAGAGACAATAGTAAATAATAATTTTGGGTTTATGAAGATCTGAGCCCGAGACACTCTCATATGATACTGAGTATGCTCGAGTATTAGTGAGACAGTCATCTCCTATGTGATGTACAGTACACGACAGCGGTATGACGAGCAATTCTGGTGGGTCTTGGGTGGACGGACGGCTTAAACGTTTTTTCTCTCGACTGCAAAAAAAAAATAGAAAATTGAACATGTATCAAGAAATATGTTCCAGAATTCAATAAAAACTGCTTTATATAATATTTACAAAGGTCATTGAGTATTTTGTTTTTAAATCAAGTTTTTTATCATTTTAGCGATCAGAAACACGTTACCTGTAACTAGTTTCAATTAAATAGATTTTTCACCTAACAACCATGTCCGTTATGTCATCGAGTATTTTAAACAAAAATAATTACGATTTTTTATCACCCAACAACCGTGTCAGTTAAATCAATGGTATTTTTTTATATAGTTTTAATTGTTTTAGCGATCAAAAACACGTTACTTTCGCGCGATAGCAATTTAGAGGTTATGCAGGTCACTTTTATTTTCTATTTTTAACGTACTTCCCGTGCTTTTGTATTCTGGATTATTGCTTTTGGGTATGTAATAAAACGTTTTGGCGAAAAAATTACCGAAAAATCGAGTTTTACTATACGATATTTACCTTTAGTAGTACAGCAAACGTAATTGAGATAGGTATGACTATTGTATAAATAAGTACTTACAGCTTTGGTAGTTTTTAACGAAACCATTTGTTGCACTCGTGGTTGCCCTACTGTCACCGTATTTGAGGTGGATGGCGACGACTGGCGTCGATTGCCCTTTGACCTTCGATAAACTTTGCCTCTATGTCTCGGCATGATGCGTGACTCACTCTGTAGACAAATAACACAAGAATCAGCAAGATATAAAGTTTGATACACACACCCTTGTATATTGTTTTATCATCAGTAGGAACAATCACTTATCAAAGCTTTCCTTTGTTTGGTCTTGTCCTAACTCAAATCTGCTGACGTTTCAAATTTCAGCATGAAAAGGACCGCAACGCTGCTGTTTAGCTGACGTATTGTGCGTGGACAAAACAACCACAATAATATTTTTTATCTTAGGAGCATATTACACTCTCATAGATACGTTATTAGATTAGATTAGATTCTAGAGAAAGAGATTTGTTCAACTCCAGGCACTGCGATCAGCTGACCTATTGTTAAATTCCTTTAATTAAAGATCTTTGATGCACTAACCCTTTTATCAAACTTTGATGAATCTTTGACTTGTAATCTTTTATATAGATTTTCCAAATACGTAGGTATAACCACAAGCTGTTTGCGTCCTTCCGTTGTACACAATTTAACGGAATTGTTTCCTTGTAGTTATTTCTTGCTTTCAATTTTGAATATTTATTAAGTAAAATATTTTTTGCATTTTTATTTCAGTTTTGTAATTTTTTAAATAAAATTTGGTATCTGGATTTTGTAAGTATGCCCTAGATTTGCTGTCCTCGGTTTTAATGAAAACATTATGGACGCCCTCATTACATAAAAATTTGATATTCTCTCAAAAAAATTATCTAGAAGTCAGGATCATTTCAAGGTACCGGGTCTTACTATAATGGCAGTTCCAACATTTTCCAATTTAAATTCACTAAAAATATAAGTTCTAATGAGGCACACAAAAACTGTTACGCTACGGTGATGCGATGGTGGAAATAACGCGTACTTATCAGCTGATTTCGCGTTACAGCTGTTTCCCCAATATACTATTTCCCCACTGAGTACTATCTCAACTAAATACATCATTGTTAATACTGAAGTATTTATGTACAGTCATTGTTAAGACTGAAGTATTTATGTACAGTATTTGGAAGAAAAACTGAAGTGATTATTGTTAGACAGCAGTTTAGAAATATGTGGGCTGACACTAGAGGTTGGCAATTTTCTTAGTATTTATAATATAAAGAGTATTATAATCTTCTTAGAAAATAGAATTCCTGTTGTAAATTGTACTTTTAAAACACGCTGATTTTTTTCAAATTAAATTTCAAGATTTTTTCCAAGAAAAGGCAAAGAATAATCACGTTCGTATTAAATAAAACCGACTTATTTTGTTTTAAAAAACATTTAAATACCGTACTTTTGCAGTCTTGCAGACTTGGTATTTTATTTTTAGTACGAAACAAAAGTATTCCGCAGACTGAAATAAAAATCATTTTACAGACTTTAAACCTCTCACATACTTGGAAAGAAGTAATCGAATTAATTGATAAAACGAGTCTTTTAAATTAAATTAAAAAAACAATCGGTTGTGGTTTCGCTATTTGTTAACCGAGAACTGAGGAAAACGCTTTATTCTATGCAGATATAATTGGAATTTATCCAAACATCAGCTGCTATTTATTCGTTTCATATTTACCAGTCTTCTAATTGTTGTATTAATTCTAAACACAGAAATTTTGAAGATGGTAAAACATTTACAGTAGGTATAACAAGTTCTATATAGTAGTTTACAATAATTAATAATTTTAGCAAATTTCCATTGGAAAATGAGCTATTGGAGCGCCGGTAAGGAGCCGTGTCCCATTCTAGACATCTGAAACTTAAAATTTATAGCCGCGCCGCTGCTCACTTTGATAACAGTCGGCAAATGTTGCAACTATTCAGAGTAAACAGTTTCACATAGTTTCTTCGTTATCAGGTTACAAAATTTTTTGAAAACCATACAGTTGTAACAAATATTTAAAAATGGTAGGCCTAGGTTACGAATGGTTGACGTAATTATGGGAAAGCTAATCAACTTTTTCACATGTAATAACTTCGAGATAAATTGCCTGGTCATTAGTTTGTATAACTTTTGTGAACCAATTTTCAGCGTTTTATACGCGTTATCTAGTCACTTAAGGGCGCTAATTCGTCGAAATTGTTGAAACAGATTAGTTAGGACGTAAATTTTAATTATAAACGACCAAACAGAGCTTGAAAATTAAAATTTTGAAAATGCTTTCAAGATTTGAACGAAATACAGACTAAACGAAATCGTTCAGTTTCTTAAGAAAACTCAAGGGAATATTTATTAGAGAAATTGTTAACAGACATACGTATACAAAGTAAGAATCATTGAAGTGATGTAATCGTAAACTGCTTTTTGATCGAAAAATTTTATATTATGGACGTATAGTTGGAAAATACAATGGAGAGAATATTTATTAGCTTTAGAATATGTAATGGAACGTTGTTAGTAAGGAAATTGCATTCTTTTACGTAACTTACCTTCTCCTTATTTCTAATTGTGCACTATCTGCGCTGTAATTGATGCTCTCCTGAAGAAGAGAACGGTAGCTGAAGTTCAGACGTCGCCTTCTTTTAGTGCTTGCCTTTGAAAAACTCTTTTTATTGCATCGTCGCTTTATAATTTTATATTGCGCTTGAGCGCAAGTCCAAATTCCCAAGTCATGCGCTGTCCGAGTTATAATCTTCTAGGCATGCGCAGAGCGTCTTGTTTTATAAGCATGCGCAGTGATAGGATATATAAGCAATTCTCCCAAATCTGGGGAATTTTTAAACTATAAAAAAAGGAAAAGTGTAAAATGATTATAAGCCTACAAAACCTAGGGATTTGTCAACCAACACATTGTTTATCTACTTCTGTTTCCAGTATTATAAACATTTAGTAACTTGGTATGCCAAGTAAATATAATGTAACAACAAACAAATGAAGAAAAAATTTTCAAATTACATAAAATTTACCTGACGACATTTATATTTTTTTAAAATTCTTTTGCGAACCGTAAATTGAGTAGACCAGCTTTTTATCAGAAAGGTCTTCAAAAAAATGTTGTTTATTAAAATTAAAAACTATCTCGAGATATGGACAAACCAAGTCTGCAAATTCGTCAATTTCTATTAAATATTTTAGTGTCCAACAATACCAACACTAAACATATACACTGGCTAACAGGCTACCAGAATACAGAAACATACATTAAAATCTCAAGATAAATTTCTCCGCAATCATTATATTTTTTTGGTAATTCAAAGAGTCCAATTCCCAAGTCCATTCGAAATACGTTTCGTTAACGTGATGGAAGTGAATTACCAAAGTTATTTTTATCTTAACCTTCATAAACAAGAATTTTAAACATATGAAATACGAAAATAAACCCCGACCGCCGTTAAATTAAATTTCTTACTTTCAACGGATTTTGAAAATTCAAAATGCAGGATTACGCTCGTTTTCACGCTGATCATGATGATGGAATCTTGATTTTCAAAAACAACCAAGGCACAAAATTTATGAACTTTTAAAAATTTTAAATGACCGCCATTTTGAAACTGTTGAACGAATTTCCGTGGACAACGAACTTACCCAAACCATACCAAAATCGATTTTTGTGCTACGTTTGAACCAACAGGACTAAAATTGAGAACATAATAACACAAGTTTCCTAATAACAAGGGATTTTTTTTCTAAAAACGGGAATTTTTCAGAAATGGGATTTTTAGTTCTTGAAATATCCCATCACTTCTTGTACTTGTGGAACATTGGTGATTAGGGCAAACTGTAACTAAATTGCAGCTAGTAAAAAAACATTACACTCTGACGTTCAACTTGACTTACACGACAATGCAATTTTCAGTCGTAAAAATTACACAGATTTCTGTCCTGTGCAGGTATAGCCTATTGAATTTCATTAAATGTAAATTCCTTTCCAATTAAAGAAAAGAGAAAATTTATAATCTTAGGTATTGATTGCTGTATTTTATTAAATTCCTTTCGACAATAGGTGTCTCCAATTGATCATCTTATCAATTTGTTTACAAAACTTCTGCACTATAGTTGATACTGCGCCAGCTGGATTGTGTTATTGTTATTTCAGTAAAAGGTTACATATCTTTCAAATACAAACAAATCATTGTTCTACCAAACAAATATTTACTATTGTCAAGTTTATTTGTCTACATCAATACAATACTTTCCCATGTGAAAGAACAGTCGTGCTTTGAGCAACATTCAGCAAGTCCAACCAAATCAAATCCAAATAAGTTTCTTTGGGATTGCAGAGAAGTATTTCTGTCCACGTTCAGCCCATGGAGAGTAAGAAATGGTAAGTATATTAATTTTGTTAGCTTTAATATGATATACTAGTGCAATAATTCAAAGAACATCAGAGCATGCAGTATTATTTTAATTGCTTCACCATCGCTTTATACCATAACGGTTTGACGCGCTCGTTACCTTTTCCGCAAATTTAACTGGTAAATCTTTCAATGGCAATAAATTGTTTAACATAACCAAACAATAATAATATAATAACTTGTGAGACTAATTAAATGAAACAATTTCCGACCGGTTAAATGACCGAGCGATCCAAGACGCTATGTGTGAGCGGGTTCGAACGCTGATAAACTCACTTGAAGTTTGCCTGTCCTTGAAGCTGACCGACACCTGGACTTCTTAATGAGCTATACAGCTGACCACGAGTTTTGTGTCCACACTA
Organism: Callitettix versicolor; assembly: GCA_022606455.1. Classification (NCBI taxonomy): domain Eukaryota; kingdom Metazoa; phylum Arthropoda; class Insecta; order Hemiptera; family Cercopidae; genus Callitettix; species Callitettix versicolor. The sequence continues at coordinate 15,296,241 of CM040188.1, read as the reverse complement.
TATATTGTGTGTGTCCGCTTGAAAATATAATATTCATAAAATATGTTCATTTAACTTAAAATATTTCCAAAAATAGAAAAATAGAAAATTTGTGTCTGTGTAAAAAAGTCCATGGAATTTAAAAAGTTAGGAACAATGTTACTATACCACCTTTATTGGACATGTTTTGCTCTTTCTCCAAGAAGCAGTCAAAACTATGGTAGGTCTTGCCGTTCAGCCAGTATTACAGAAAGCAGCCAATAACTACAACAGTCATCGTTAAACCAAAGGCCGCCATCTTGAAACAGAAGTGAATCGGAAAATATCTTACAAATTTGTTGCTCGGGCTTCACATAAGATAACTTCGTAATAAATTTCAAAAACAATCAGTCAATGAGTTTAAGCGAAACTACGCACATTCTTCATCGTTACATCAGAGGCCGCCATTTCGAAACGGAAGTTAGTAGGAAAAAATTTGCACATACGTCGTTTGGGCTTCTTACAAAGTACCTTCGTACCAAATTTCAAAACAATCGGTCAATGCGGCCAAACTGCTTACATTCGTCTTCGTAAAATCAGAGGCCATCACCTTGAAACGGAAGTGAATGGGGAAAAATCTTACACATACGTTGTTCGTGCTTCATATGTTACTTTTGTACCAAATTTCAAAACAATCGGTAAATGCTTTTGGTCAAAACTGGGTAACAAACAACACACACAAACCAAATGTCGAACGGTCGAGTGAAAACAGAGACTTAAATAGTTCGTTCGGTCAACTATTTCAAGTTTAGTTTTAATATTAACCATTTAAAACAATTCAGATACAACGCTTGGGCCACCTGCTTAAGTTTAATTACAAACAGTCGCTAGAACGGGGTTATCGGGGTGGGGGGAAGCGCTCATCACCGAGTGTAAACGAACTTCATCGAACGTTATGAAATAGTACACGGCTCCCTGAACAATATAGTTTATATTCTAACAACTACAATAACAGTATTCGGCAGTATATGTTTTTACATAATATCTAAATTATTTACTATATTTCAAGATAAAACGGAAAATTTGTGCAAGTCGGGTCATCTACACAACTGATCTTCTTTCCAAGTTCTAATCCCAGTTGCCTAGCAAAGTATATTTTTACTTAATCCGCATAATGGGAAAACAGTTTCTTTTTGGTTAAGCTTTACAAAGCTCGACAGTGGGTGGCTGTCCATTCAATCCGAAGCCAGATAAAACATGTCACACGTTTACAAGGACATGTTTTAACAAGTAAACGGAAAGCTTTGTCGCTCCAGGTCAATTCAGATAGCGTTCTATAGATGTCGCAGGGTAGCCAACGTTTTTTTATCTAAAACTTGTACTTTTTTGTGTTCACTGGGGCAAAATGGATTTTAGAATTAGATTATATCTTCTACGTATATACGGATAATAGCATCACGCAGCTGCCTCGCAAACCTGATGGAAGCGAATTTCCAAAATATAACTTTTTTGAAAATCTTATTCACCCTCATAGTTAAAAGTAAAAAACTGTACAATTTATCATTTGAAAATACATTTAATTTCAAAAATGAATCCTGACCTCAGTAAGTTTTTTTATAAATTCAGTGGAATTTGAAAATTTAAAGTTGATTTATACAAATTTTAACGCTGAAAACTATTTCTAAAAACGTTTAAAATTTTGAACCGTTTATTGCACAGTTTTCAGGTTAATGAACTTGTCAAAACTATTACCAATATCGATTTTCCTAAAGTGCCTCACTAACACGCAAACATATGTGTGTGTGTGTGTGTGTGTGTGTGTGTGTGTGTGTGTGTGTACGCGCGCGCGTGCTCGCGATTGACATTTATAAATGGACATGACGGATTCCAGCAGGATTTGTTTGCATTTTCAGTGTAATCTTGATAGTTTTATAATGCAAATTAAGAAGGAATTCCCTTCAATAACGTCAGCGAGATGATCGCACTAAGATTTCCATCGCCTCCTACCCAACCTAAGCGCTCTTAGCAACACCAGACTTGACTTTCCGCTACATTTCATTGCAACACTTTACATAACAGCTCTGTTCCTTTCACAACAGACATAAAATACTAAAAATGTCTCAGTCAGTGGTTATTGCTTAATGAACCGAATATCAACTGATTGACCAGCCATTTTGGAAAATAATCAGATTACGTAGATTTTTAAAATTAGTTCCCAACATTTCCTGTTCAAATAATGGCAGTACGCAGTTGTCTCGCTGACTTGATGGAAGCGAATTTCCAAAAATATTTTTTTTATCTTGATTCTTTTAAACTCTGATTTCACCATCATAAACAGCATATATTACAGTTTTAAACTTTTTAAAATACGAAAATGAGCCGTGACCTCCGTCAAATTAAATTTCTTAAATTCAACTGATTTTTGAAAATTCAAAATGCTATATTATGCTAAATTTGAAGGCTGAATACGATGGGGATATAAAATTTTTGGAAATATTTAAGATAAACAAATATTATGAATGAAATTCAAAACGTTATTTTTGAACTGGTGCACGAATATTTTTGAACAACAAACATGTTCAAACTATTACCAGAATTAATTTCTGTGCCAGGTTTGAATCAGATAGGACTAAAATTGCGAACGTGAACGTGTCTAGTTTAAAACATAATAACTGGAAAATTAGCCTAGATTCCTAGATCACGTTGAAATGTTAACCTAAAAATTGAGGACAAACAAAAACATTGAACGCTGTTAACCTAAGTGATTAAATACAAAAAGTAATTGATCCATACTCTCGAAAAGTCGTATATTCCTTTCTACGTACACTAGTCTGTTATCCAGTAATAATAATAAGAATATTCCGTCATTGAGTAAATATTTAAATCTTTCCCCATAAAGAAAAACTAATGACACTGTTTAATAAGCCAAGTTATAACTTCAAAGCTTAGTGACTGTATGTCTTCCTCTATATTTATATTATAACTAGCATTGCGACTTGGGCAAGGGAATTTTATTAAGTTTTATTAAAACTGAAAAAGAAACGTTTAATTATGAATTACGGCTTTGGGTGACGTTAAGCTTGTCTTCAGGTGCGAGAGAAGATTTTTCGCTTTTAATGGCTTCAGACAGTTTGATTATTTTGTATTAAAACACTTATTTACGGAGAAAACATCTTCTACAGTGCAGCTTTAAATTTTACAGACTAAAATTAACTCTAAAATTAATTAAGATACCAAGAATTACTTTAAAACTTTAAAGACTTTTTTTTAAAAATTATAACAGACGCAGATGTCTCGCTGACTTAATGGAACATTTTCAACAGTTTCTAAACGTTGCTATTTCAAATCATAAAACAAAATAATATTTTTTTTCTGACTGAATCTTGAAAGTATGATTTTACCGTCATAGACTGAGTTAAAATTTGCATAAAATTGGATTTTTAATTTTCAAATTCCACTGAAAATACGGAAATAAATCGACGGCTGATTTTATGTTGACTGTGTTTGTGCATAGGCCTATTTTCCCAAAACAATTATACGTTTACAGAAATAGACTATGGCTACCTTCAGGTCAGCGATAACAGCTGTTCAATAGTTAAATTATTGAAAAAGATTTTAATTAGTTTCTTTTTACAAAGACAGGCCTGAAAATATACGAGAAGTTCTGATGAAATACAACAGTTGTTTTTGATAAGAACAAACTATACTTACTTGACAATTTTCACAGAAATCGATGAATTTGTTTTCACTTCTGTCCTCGGATAGATACTCACTCAGGGGATCTGTGAACAAATACAATATATTCTTCCAAATATAATTTCAAAAAAAAAATTGTAAAATGACATCCTGTACATTAAGTATTTTCTGAAATGGTGTAAAATTACTTCACCGCAAATCTACCAAAGACTTTTCTCTTAGCGCCTAATGAAGAAGGGCCGAATCCTGAACAGCTTCAACTCAATTAAACTAAAGTGTGACCAACAGACGGTTCAGTTACTGTATAAATGTTTTTATTTTATTTTTCTGCCCTTAAGTCAGTCACAGGGACAAACGGTGGTGAGTAAAAATCTACGAGTAATGTATAAATACTATTGTTTTGCTGAATGAAAATTAGTTCAGTTTCGAGTCACTTTAAACATTCAAGTCATACGCAAACACGGCAAAGCATTTAGGTGTGAATTTGTTTGCTAAACTAAAATGGGGAAAACATGTAGGCCTAATAAATTAAAATAAAAGACATATTAAGAAAAATATAGGAAAGTTGTATTGGTTGGTGTATGATATATAAGTTTGTTTTTTCGCGGCGCTTGAAGGAGATGCGGTAGAATTGTAATAAGGAGTTCCTAAAGTGAACGCTACTCGCCTATTACATTATGTTAACAGCCGTCTAAGTACGGCTGAATTGTTTCCTTAGAGAAACAACAACGCCGTCACGAGAAAACAAATGACCTATAGAAACAAGTACCAATATGGATAAACAACATACGACATACGACCCGAGACTTGAGCCTGTAAATTCAAAATTAATAGTATCACAATTTCCAGAACAAAATTTTGTCTGACACTGTTGTGTACGCAATTATAATCTAAAGCGAGGCGTAAAAGTCACAACATACCTTTCCAACCGTTGAACATAACCGTACTAGAAGTACAGCCACCATTATAAAAAGCGTGCTCGATATTAGCGGCTAAATCCAAGTAGTTATACTACTCGTCGTTACGAACGCTGCAATCTGCAAGAACAAGGGGAAATGTTCGAGAAAATAAACAGTATTATTATCTATTTAACTGTAGTTGAACACTCTGCCGTAAGATGCCACCAGCAGCGAGCGCTCACGTATCTTTCATAAGAGTAATAATTTTAATACGTTCATATTCTATGCTCCACCATGAAATGATTCTTGCTTTGTGGTATTATCTGTGGAGAGAAATTGTGTAGGTTAAATTATAAATTTATTGCAAATGTAAATTTACCAGTATAAAATAAAGTTCTGCCAATAACAGTTACAGCTTAAAAAAAATGTTTAAAACTATAAAAAAATGTTTATAAAAAGGAATGATACACCATAACTGAATATTTTTTTATTTTTAAATAATTGTGTAAATACTTGCATAACAAAAACATCAGAACAACGTCATATATATATATATATATATATATATATATATATATATATATATATATATTATTATTATTATTATTATTATTATCTGCGCATAGACCCTGTTCGATCACGCAAAGCACTCCGACTCATGTCTTGTTCCTTCTAATCCTACACACCTCCCTCATCCTGTCCCCATGGATCCTCTTCCGCTGCTCCGTCCATTTTACCCCTGCTCTCTTTGGGATTTCATTCTCTGGGACCTTCCAACCGAGCATCTTTCTCCTGTATGCGTGTCTATCTTCAACATCTGTTGAGTCTATTCCTGCGTCATGTAGGTCTATTCTGACTTGTGCGATCCACGACGTTGTTGATTTGACACCTTGTATATACTTAAGGATTCTGTTGGCAAGTCTCGTTGTTGGGAGTCTACTGATGTGTCCATAGAACCGAAGCCTCCTTCTTCTGATATCTGCTGCCAGGTTCGATATCTTCTCTGTGGTCTTCCGGGAGTGCAACCTGTATCCATCTTCTGTTAATCTCGGGCCAAGGATCTTCCTCAAGATTTTGCGTTCTTCCTTCAAAATACCCTCCATGGTAGCTTTTGTGTGGAGTGCTAGCGTCTCGCTTGCATATAATACCTCCGGTTTTATGACTGTGTTGTAGTGTCTGATTTTTGTGTGCGTCGACATACATCTCTTATTGTAGATATCACGCGTTATACCAAGATATATATATATATATATATATATATATATATATATATATATATATATATATATATAAACTTGTAACAACCTCTCAAAAAGTATTCTACAAGTCAAAATCAGCGTTTATTTCAAAGTCCTGCCATGACCTAATTATCATGGCAGCCTTTCCAGTAGCTCATTTTTAAATTTTCAATTGAAAATTTGCATATAAAATGTCTTAGTACTGTATTCCGTTACGGTTTTCATCGAATTAAATAAATAAAATTATGCAGGTTAAAAAGTTTGAAACAGTTGAACTGTTACTGACGTGAGCAACAGACCTGTCCAAACTTTCACAAAAATAAAAAATCGCGCAATAAGAAAGCGAAAAACCTGCAGTTCATTTGTTTTATGAAAATTTGTAATTACAAAACTTCCTCAGCTTACAGGTTTTGTTTGGAAGTCAAGTGTTTGTTGCAGGATTTTGCGAAGAAACTCTCCTCTGGTAGTCACAAAACTTCGTTCTAATTTGCAATTCCAATCGTAGCTTTGGAAATGGCAGAATTTTTATGTTGGGTTTACGGAAGGATCGAACTTGACGTATTTTCTTTGAGTCTGAATTAAATTTTAATTAATAATTTATAAAAAACGTAGTCTGTTTAATTATATAATCCTTCTTATTTCTTCATAAAAATGCTGTAATAAATATAAAGTATTTGTTTTTGTTTTCTTTAATCAATTTTAATAAATACAGTTGTGTCACAGCCTTGTGTAATGCTTTAATTAACTCTTACTAAAATGTGAAATTTCGAGGCGTTTTATGGAGAAGAAAATATATTTGTCGTTATAATAACGTTTTAACTAAAATGGCTTAACGATTTTGAACATAATATGCTAAAACGAAGCTTTCAAAGGCGTAAATTTGTTGACCGGTTTTCGTCCAAAAATTACAGCTCTGCCGTGAATTGTGAACATGTAAGAAAACCGATTTATTAAAATCGGTATAACATATTTTGCTATGATAAATAAATAAAAATGTTAATTATTAATTTATACACCATAAAACAAGCCATAGCGTGTAACTGATCTTGTTTTGCTCCTTAAATCTTAAAACATTGTAAATTTTTAATCACACAATTTATTGAAAATCAATCCGATTTCACTGCCGCATTAAAACTTTAAAAACTGTAAAATTTGTGAATAATTGTTTACCATTGTCAAACCAGATTTTTTTAAAGCGTAAAATAAAAAAGTCATGATTTTATCCAGCTTATCCAAGCAAATCAATATTTGCGGGCTTACCAAAAGTCTTCAATTTTGTTAGATTTTTGGAAATTCGTTTCACGTTAGAGAAATAGCTAGTGTCACTACTAATTCAAATGTACTTTGACTACCGTGCTTTGACTGAGATATATAAGATATAATTTTTTAAAAAATCTGTTGAAACGGTTTTCCACTATCCATTTTTTAATATCTACTGATAGTTTATGAATAAGAATTTTTGACCATGTAACCCCCCCCCACAAAATCGGTCGTTTCATGACCAAAAATTCAAGCTAAAGGTAAACTTCATAGCTAATTAAACACAAATCGTTGAAGAAAAAGTATAAATGTTTAAAACAAATTAGTATTTCTTTTCTAGGGCACAGAACACAACTTATTACTATAAGAATTATATCTATTCTAATGTTTTCCTTTACTTAAAAAAAATAAATAAGAATCTTGTTTTAGGGAACATTTAAACAATCTAGCATAAATGTGATTTCCCCCCGCTAGCTACGAATTTTGAAAGTTGGTAGAGATGGGAACTTCTGCTATTTTTAAAAAATATCAACGAACTGTTTGTTGGAAAAAAATAACTGTTTGAAAAAACAGGTTTAGAAAAATGATTTTTTTTTTTTTGGAGTTTAACGTCCGACTATTGTGCACACTTGGGCTAATGCAGACGGTGGGGATGATTTATAGCGTATGAAAATGCCAAGCCCTCGCCGGGAATCGAACCCGGGTCCTCGGGGTGAAAGTCTAGTACGCTATCCACTAGACCACCGAGGCGGCTTTTTTAGAAAAATGAAACTCGAAGTTGTATTAGCAGCTAAAACATAAGCACAAACGTTCAGTTTTCTAAGACTACTTAGAAAACCTTAACTACTTCGGCGTTGATAACCTTAACGGTTTTTCGCCGGAAAAAAAAATCTAAGACTACTTTTTCATTCCCATTACCACCATGTCCTTAACTGTTTTTGGGTGTAAAACATTTAGAAAAAAATAATTAAATGTAGTAATATAATTATTAATTATTATTAATATTTAATTATTAATTACATTCTCAAAACGTAATATATATGTATGCCATTTTATATTTACAAAATGCAATGAATTTCTAATAGAAGCATTTTTTTTTTACTTAAAAATTAAATAGCCTTTGCATATTTACTGAAATGCAAACAATTTAGAATATTTTTAGTTGATTAAAAAATATTGATGATTGATAATAAATATAAAAAATACTTTTAAATAAAATTAGGTTATGTATTTACAAATTATGTTATGTATTAAAATTAGGTTATGTGAGATGTTACTGTCATATTTTTATTTGGGAGAAAGTAGGTTTTCCTTTTTCAACACTGAAAAAAGTAACGTTAATAAGTAAAATATAGTAATAAGAACATAGGCCAAATATGTTTAAATAAAATTGGCTCTATATAGTTACAAAATTATAGGTTATTAACATTAGGTTATTACAGGTTAATGATAGGTTATTAACCTAAAATAACCTAAAATTATTCAAGATATATACAAGAGTAGATATTGTGAATTTTAAAAAGTCCACACATCCAATAAATAATTAAAAACTATGCACTTAATTTTAAAAACATAAAAAAAGTAAAAGAAAACTTTCAAAATTTTCCACTAAATATTTTTAAATTTCTAAACACAAAGTAAACTACGGACAAAAACTAATATAAAACACAATTATGGCTGTTTTTACAGTTTAAAAAATGTTTCAACAACAAATTTTACATATAAAACTTTCAAACAACTCGTTTGAAAAATAGAGATAAACTTTGACAACGCCCAAACAGTTCTTACTTCACTACGTTCCAACATGAAATAGAGGGAAAAGTATAGCAAAATAGCAAGTTAAAGAAAAGGTGTTTATACTGTTGTCAACACTTTAACAGGAAAATAACAAGAAAAATGTTTTAGCGCTTGCGGCAACGTTCGAATATAACGTTGGTGTTGGAGAAGTCCAAACTGTTGTTCCTTGTTTAACAAATAACGATCCAAATTATAAGATAATTACCAAAGACGAAAGAATAAGATTCCAAGATAAAGCCAAAATAAGACCTAAACCTGTCATTTCGGAAGAGGAGAGGAAGAGAAGATCGGAAAGAATGAAGAGCTACTGGGAACAAAGAAAAGTACAGCGCGCAAGAAATGATTGATTCAGCGTACCCCAAAAGAGGTGAAACGAAAAATTCAAACTGATCCAGTTTCAAACTGTTAGTTTCCGTTTGGCAAAGCAGTTTGTTTTTCGTAAATAGAATAACAGTTTCGTTAGTTTTAACAGTTTGGAGTTTTCTTACCCATCTCTAAAAGTTGGTAAACCTGAGATGGAATGGACCAACGAAAGTGTAGATTGCCTGACTCTTCCCCTTCCACAGCTCCAAACTGCCACAAAGGAAAGTGTAAAGGAAAATATTTTTGCGTGAGTGGTTCGTTTTGAGATCTGACAACGTTATGAGTGAACATAAGAGCACTGTATTGTTTTACTAATGCAGTATAAACAGCCAATAAAGTCATTAGTTGTGTTATAGACTAGAAGTTCGCGTAACCTCGAGGGTGGGATTAGAGCGCGGTGTGCTTGTGCACTGTCAGCTTGCTGCCACTTGCTGCAGTGTCTCTGGTCTGTTCAGTTCAGTTCAGCCATCAGCAATGTTGTGCCGCAGTTGCTGTTCAAGAGATTGTTGCGTACCAGGAGCAAGGGTAATATAGCACTTTTTTGTCCCTATCTTAGTATAATAATTACGTTAAACCACATTTTTTAGTCAATGTTTAAATACGCTGTAATAAAATGAAACTTATGCATTCGGTTTTGTTAACAACATGACGAATATAAAGAGAAAATAGTAGCCTAATTAAAAAAGTACGTTGCCAGTAGGCCTACTATAACGTTTTTTCTTGGCTAAATTACTTAGTCGATAAATCGGTTTTTGAGAACCCTTAAGTTAAATAAAATTCCAACAAAACTTGAAAAGGTACTATTTTGGAAATAATACATACTATTCGCCAGTATGTTGAAATAAGTTAGTTAACATTTTTTTGAAGCCGGTTTTTGGTCTGATTTCTGCAGTCATTTTTCTGTAGTCTAAATACAATCCAATACAAGCGTATATTATTAAAAAATCTCAATTAAGGATGTTCAAAACATTTTTTTCTTAACGCCATACTTCAAAATTGCTTCATCCTATACTGTTAGAATTTTTGTAATTTAATAAAAATACATTACTAAAGTCGGTGTAGCAAATTTTAAATTAAAGAAATTTAATGTTTGGGAGAAAATCGTACAAAATGGAAAGCGACTGAGGCCACAATCGGTGTTATATTTTTTTGATTTATTGTTGGCCTACCATCAAACTATATTTCTTTTATTACAGATTTGGTACACTAATTAGAAGGACGAATTTTCGTATAACATAATAACTAAAATTTAACTAGGGAGTTTTGATGTTTGGGTTCATTTTTAGTGGCTTTGGGTTAGCTTCCAATTTCGGGAGGTTTTACATTTAAGAAAGTAAAAGTTGTGTGATGCTTTTGCATAGTTTTGGCAAGTTTCTTCTTAAATAAGCGCCCCTAGCATTGTTTTAAAATTAAATCAGTAACATTGAGTTTATAAAGCCTATAAATCTATGTGTTCATAACTAAAATGTTGATTATCCTGGGTCCTACTGAAACATATTTTTTTAAAATAAAGGTTTGTTAAGCTAAATAAACCCAAAATTTAAAAAAATAAACGTTAACTTTGGAAGTTTATAAGGTGGTTTACATAACCGTGGAATTTAAAAGTGGGTTTATATCACTCAGTAGGCAAATTACACCTCACATCTTTGTAAAATTGTGTCTAATAAATAATCTTTGAATTGCCAGAAACAAGCAATAAGGCGTAAATGACTAAGTTTTATTCAGTTCATGCTGAATAAATAATGAACTGGAGAAGAGCTTTATTTAAAAAAATCCAAAACTATTTGGTTAGAAAACATTTGATGACTTAAGGTGTGGAAGTAATGACCAAACCAGTTGTGTAAATAACTCCTTCCTCCTTTGCAGGAAGTGCACAAGCCTAAGGTTTGAGATTTATTAAATAAATAAATAAAAGATGTGTTTTTATTATTTTTGATAGTAGACTATTTCTAAAACAAATAATTTAATTTGATGATCCTAGTAAGAGATACAACAAAATTTGCACAACCAGAACTGCCAACTTTTACCTTTATAAATCTGCATGTATTTTCTGTCCTTCATGAATGAGTAATAATAGATTTTGCGATCCTTTAAAAATTCCCCACTCGTTTTTTGTAATGAATTTTGATTGCAGAGAGATCTGTTACAGTAATAGTAATACGGTCTACAACCACAAAACCTGTAATGCTTTGACTACCAATTTAAATGCTATAATTTTTATAATTTTAAAACTTAACAAATTTAGTTTGAAACTTTAAATATTCTCAAATTTGTTTATAAACAAAAAGCTTTTCTTAGTTATATTTAACATGGTTTTTTTCAGAAAAATGCGGGATGTTATCTGTATATATTTTTGAGCTGAATTTGAAACAAATTGGAATAAAATTGCAAACCAGAATGCTAACACATTACTGTGCATAACTTCTTAACAACCTCTCGAATTTTAATGCAAATATCTTTTTTCCGCTATGAATGTTGTAATTTTGTAGAATACCTATCTCTCTGCCTTTCCTTGAACACTTTACATTTGTTGATGCGTTTCAGAATACTTACATTTTCAAAACATTTTACTCTACTCAAAACTTCAGGGTAAAGTAAAAAGTTTTTAAAATGGAAGTATTCCGAAACGCGTCGTCAAATATAGTGTTTTAAGCTAAGCAAGGCACAGATATGTACTCTACAAAACAAATCTCAGAAGCAGGGCCCATGCACGATCAGCGTTTCTTAGTCGAGTTTCCGTGATGGCCGCACCAATAGCTCACAGAGTGTGAGTGTTTATCTACAACTTGGCGCCGAATACCGAACGTGTTATCAGTCACAATGTCCTCGGACCACCTCTACTGTGTGTATTCTCCCAGAATGCTTCGCTAAGCATGGAATAAGTATTGCCAACCTGCGTTTTTACTTTCTCATTATATGAAATATAAAAGACTTATTTTAAAATTTACGGGAGACCAATCTTCGCTCGATTTCAGAATTCTCAATAAATAATTTTTCAAGATATTTTTTATCAAACATCCTCAATGTCGAAGTCTTAAGAAAATCCCTAGTTGTTTCGGAAAAAAATATATGTAGCAAATTTGAAAAAAAAATACGGTTTGCGAACAGCCTCACTAAAATTTGAGCAAAGCGTCTCAAAAAGCCGGTTTTAAAAAATAGTTTTTTCTTCATTCCTCTTTTTTTGCTGAAAGCTTCCAGGCGGGTCTCTAGAACTATTTTGTACGAGGAAAACAATAGAAACACCTGTAGCAAGAATAACATGTAAAAAAAGCATTACACTTGCTGTAAACGCATTGCATTAGTATTCTTATAATGAATTTAAGTCTACAAGTGACCTGATTTTTTCTAGTGCATTCGTGGTTTAGTGAACTAAGGGGACCTTAGTTCAAAACCCGTTTCTGACCATAATTTGTTTACTTTAATATTAATTTGTTTAAAATTGTGTATGTAAATAATTTGAATAATAAATACTTGAATAATAATAAACGATATAATACAGCATATCCGATCTATCTAGTACGATATTTTTTAAACCGTTTACAGTTAAATGTATATGTTGCACATAGTCTTATAAAACATTTGTGCTATTAAACCAAAAATAAAAATCATGTAAGAATGTCATGTTTTCTCTTCCTTTTATTTTAAATACGATAATTTATTCGAAAACACGACACATGATTTTTATTTTTGGTTCAATAACAAATATTTTTCCTTTTTTTCTTATTATAATTATATGTATTTCATTTATTAAATAATGTTTTTTTTTACAATAGGTCCTATTATAACATTTCTAATATTAAAATATTTATAAATAATATGTAGAAATTTCACTAAACGATATTTTACAAAAATTAAATTAACGATTCATTTCATATATATATATATATATATATATATATATATATATATATATATATATATATACACGTTGGTCACATTTTTTCATAGTTTCCGTAGTGTAGTTATTACGTACGCCTCACGTGCACAAGGTCCCCGGTTCGAGCCTGGGTGGAAACATGAAATATTAATTGTAATTAATTTAATATGAGACTTACGACTTGCGAAATACACTATTATGTAGCAATATAAATTTGTGCTCTGGCATCACGCGACATTTAACATCACAACCTAGCCCTAAAACATGATGCATATTAATAAGTGCATTATCAAGTATTTAAATTTTTTTAACAAACACCGTTAAAGTACATGTCCAGCTCAGCTATAACAATTGCATATTAAAGCACATTAACAGTTGGATATATTTTACAAAATTAATGTTTTATGTATGTATATATATATATATATATATATATATATATATATATATATATATATATATATATGATGCAGTTAATTGTTCATTTCTTTAATATCACTATCAATATATAACACTATCATTCATATAATTTTAATTTATCAATAAGATCAGTAATATTCACATTATATTCAGTCGACCTTCTTGCACACACACACACACACACACACACACACACACACACACACACACACACACACACACACACACACACACACACACACACACACACACACACACACACACACACACACACACATTATTATTATTATTATTATTATTATTATTATTATTATTATTATTATTATTATTATTATTATTATTTTGTGAGGACCACGTTTTGGGCCAAGTTGATTTGAAATCTTTTTAAAGTCATGAACAATATACGTATTTTTTCCTTATAGCAGCCATCCATAAATTTAAAAAATAACCATTAATAACGTAAAAAAACTTCAGACGGTTATGGATAAACGCTTGCTTTAAACTTTAAATCAAAGCATGATACAGTAGTTTCCTTGATAAAACTACTGTGGACCCAGAATACCAGCCATCCACTCATACATAAATACTTTACTTTTATATTTCTAGGGAATGTTTTCCTTCTGTTACGATATTAAAAAAAACTAACTTTGCAGTTATTATCATGTAGGACTTTGTTTTTAGCAAATTTTTGGTGAAAATTGAGCCAGTTGCGATCCATCATACAACCCACGGTGATACAACCCAGGCCCTGGACTTGAAAATAAACTCTGATCCTGACCGTTTGTTTTATTATTAAAATTGTGAAGTGCGTGCGTGAGCGCGCTCGCGTGTGTGTCATTTTGGTCTGATTTGTTTCAAACGTGGCACAAAAACCGATTTTTGTAATATCTTGAAAACATTGTTACGCAGGAGAGTCTGTCCAACACGTTCAAAACTTGTCATTTCAAATCTTTAAAAATTCAAAACCTGTTTACCTTACCCTCTTCTGAAAAACGTGATTTCACCATTTATGCTTATCAGCATAAATCAGCATTTTATATTGATTAAATGCATTTAAATTAAGAAAACGAATTTGATAGTGGTCTGTTCATTTTCGTGTTTTTAATGAAATGTTATATATAGTTATAAATGCTATTAGCGGATTTAAACGCTTATTACTACTGTGAAATCAGATTTTTGAAAATGTTTAAAATAAAACAATTATTTTTGGTCATTCGTTCCATTGTTTCAGCGAGACAGCTGCGTGCCGCTATTATTAGTTTATCTATGCTTTAGCTTTGACGAAACAATACGTACTTGTTAGGGACCAGAAGGTACGATAAAACGCAAGGGTGACTAATGCACTAGACATACAACAGTTCAGAAATGAACGTTTTATAAACATGAGATTGTTATCAAGATGACGTCATTAGTCTGCACTGTTGTTATTGCTACTGACAAAACATAATACTGTAATCAAAGTAGCATTGGTATGTTGAATAGAAAACAAATATTCACAAGCTCCTTCACGTTGAACAATATATTTTATATTTGTGGGCCTGTTGTGTACTTCAGTATCAGTATCTACGAATACAATAAACGATTATGCATAACATAACACAAACTTTCTTAAGTTCAATTATATTTCAAAAATTCTACTTTAAAAGCTAAAATCCGTTCTTCAGAATTTGAATTGAGTAATTCAACGTATTAGCTCTTATGAGAGATATGTGAGTGCATTTCATACGTTAGTGGCATCTTGCGGAAAAGTGTTAAACTACAGTTAAATAGGTAATAGTACAGTATTTTCTCAAACTCTGTCCTTGCAGATTGCAGCGTTCGTAACGGCAGATAGTCTAATTACGCGTACTTCGACTTTAGCCGCTATACCGTGCACATTTTGTATAAATGATGACTGCACTTCTAGTACGTTTGGTTTATATTCAGGTTATGATGCTATATGAAGATTGAAAATATAAACAATCACGATTTTAGTCTTATTTTTTCTATTTATATTTCCGAAACTTATATATCTATTTGGTTAACCTAATCTTGGCTATGAATTTACATATATGACTAAAATTTTAAGAAACAATTTTTAGAAATTGTTATGTTCGATAGCTTTAAACCGTTTCCCCCTTTTTGGGGAGAAATACGTAACAGACTGTATAACATTCGGGTCATAAAAAAATACATTTGAGAAAAATTTAATGAAAACAATTTTGAGAAAAAAAATTTGAGTTTAATGATTTTTACAAAAAAAAGATTTTTTTTAATATAAGTTTCTTGAGGTATGACCAAACTAGACCTAAATTCTATTGAAATCGGCCATTTTATTTACAGGCTGGAGGGATGTGTAAAATATACACTGAAGTAAAAAATCTTTTTTTTACCTTTAAGGAATTAAATACTGATATATTCAAGTAATTTATCTCCTTGATTTTTGTCACCGTCATTATTACTAGCGGATTCCTATTGTGGAGATGAGCCTCGATCCTAACTTCCCTATCACGTCTTAAGGGGTCGTTAATTTTTTTTTTTTTTTTTGCATACTGGCTCACGTTCGCAATTTTGGTCAAAACTTAGCACAAAAATAGATTATGGTAATAGCTTAGACTAGGTCGCTAAACAGCAAAATCCGTTAAACAGTTTCAGAATGGCTGCCATTTCAAATCTTTAAAACTTCATAACTCTTTTATCTTATTTTTTAATCTTATTTCACAAACGTAATCAGCATTAAAAACTGGTTAAATTAATATTTTGAATTTTAGAAAAAAAGTTAAAAAAAAAAGATTTCACTGCTATCAGGGTTCATTTTTTGTATTTTCTGTACAAGTTTGGAAGTGTAAAACACCAGTATATGGGAGTTAGTATAAAATAGTAGTATACCAGTTATGATATGTTAGTAAATTCAGAATTTCATAAAAAGGTAAGATAAAAGAAAAATTCTTTTGGAAACCCGCTTCCATCTACTCAGCGAGACATGCGTTCTGCGATTATTTTTGTTTTCAAAAATCTGTTTATATAATTAAAAAAGGTCCACAGATATTAACAAACAAGACTACATGTCAAATATCTTCAAGTCGGCCAGTTAGTTTATAATCTTCCCAGAAATGTGCATGCAGGCATGAATACATAAATAAATGCATATTCATGTTGTATAAAAAAATACAACATAAGTTTAAATCAGCTACTTGTTTAATCACATTAAAAGTAGATTTATAAATGTTAAGATCTATTGTAAATAGATTTTCTTGCTGTAATTAGGTGCTGGGGTACCAGTTGCCGGCATTTCCTATACAGTATCCACCACAGGCATATTTCCTTAATAGGCCCCAGTGTCAGCACCATGGCTACCAACAGCAAGTACAACCACAAGCATTTATGTTTGCACCTGGACTTTCGGTAAATATTTTCCAGAACTTAAGTAAAATTTAATTTTTTATTCATACATTTACTTCTTACTACTCTCTTGTTTGCATTCAAATAATATTTTTAATTCACCTGATATGTTACCAATTTAGCATTAATTTTGGGAGTTTTCCTTAGGGTCTAATGTTAGCTCATCTATTCCAGGTAAGATCACCATTGGCGTTAAGTTCAATACCAATGTATTCACAATGGTATCCGCATCGACAATTTCATTCCGTGCCTATTAACGAGGCTAACTGTTTGGAAAATAGGTTTAATTCAAATCAAAATCTAACTAGAGATCTTTCATATCGAAATTCAATTGAAATACATTCTTCTCAAAATGTGACTGGAGAGCGTTCAAATCAGAATGCAATTTTAGTTTATTCAAATGAAAATCCAACTGGAGAACTTTCATTTCAAACTGTAACTAGAAATCAGTCCAATGAAAATTTAACTGGATTGCATTCATATCAAACTGAATATCTAGAGCATTCAAATCAGAATATAACTAGAGAGCATTCAAATCAAAATGTAATTGTAGTACATTCATATGGAAATGTAACTGCAGATAATTCATATCAAAATTTAACTGAAGAGCATTCACATCAAAATGTAACTGGAGAGCATTCGAATCAAAATTTAACTGAAGAGCATTCACATCAAAATGTAACTGGAGAGCATTCGAATCAAAATTTAACTGAAGAGCATTCACATCAAAATGTAACTGGAGAGCATTTGAATCAAAATTTAACTGAAGAGCATTCACATCAAAATGTAACTGGAGAGCATTCAAATCAAAATTTAACTGAAGAGCATTCACATCAAAATGTAACTGGAGAGCATTCACATCAAAATGTAACTGGAGAGCATTCACATCAAAATGTAACTGGAGAGCATTCACATCAAAATGTAACTGGAGAGCATTCACATCGAAATGTAACTGGAGAGCATTCATATCAAAATGTAACTGGAGAGCATTCATATCGAAATGTAACTGGAGAGCATTCATATCAAAATGTAACTGGAGAGCATTCATATCAAAATGTAACTGGAGAGCATTCACATCAAAATGTAACTGGAGAGCATTCACATCGAAATGTAACTGGAGAGCATTCACATCGAAATGTAACTGGAGAGCATTCATATCAAAAATTAACTGAAGAACATTTACATCACAATAAAATGCAGGCAACAGAACAGGTGAGTAGATTAAAGATTTCATAATTAATTATGTTGTTTATTATTGAAATGTGAACATAAAGAGATTTTGTTTTTAAGAGTTATAAATAAAAAAGCAAACTGGTCCATCACACAGTAACAAGTCGCAAAGTTTATGTTATTCTGATTTTTATCCCTAACAAAATTCAAGGTGTTTTTTACAAATCCCATATATTTATAAATGATTTGAAGATAGACTACCATTATCTTTGTACTTCTAACCAGTTGAATTTCAAATTAAGGGATATATTTTTAAAATATAAAAACTTTCTCAAGCAAGTTATAATTATGCATTTTTATATACTATTGGACCAGATTAATGTAAATATTAATGTTATCCTCCTCAACATTAATTAATTAATGTCCAAGATTGTGAGATGAAATATGCAAATACAAATTTTAAATATTTCAAATAAATTTTTTCACTGAGCTCATTTTACTGGTTAATATTGTTGTTTTTTTTTATTTTCATTTTTATTTTATTGTAATAATTAGGCTTATTTTAGTACAAATGGAAACCAGATGCTTTTGTTCTCAACCTAGAGAATGATATTGTAGTTGACACAAATGGTAAGTTCATTTTGAAATCGGATGTTTTGGAAAACGATAATGTAAAAGAGACTAAAGTTGTAACTGATGAAAGTAATACAGATAATAGCAACCCGTTGAAAAATAATACAGGCTTGCAGAAATTGAATCCTACTTATAAAAAGAACAATATTCCAGTAAATATTTGCTGGGCCAAATATGTTTAAAATAGATGCATATTAATCTGTGAATAAAGAATGATTTAGCAGCATTACTGAATGAGTGCTGCTAATGGATTGTTGAAAGAAAACTTGTATTTATAAAATGTAGAAATTAAAATTCTGCTTTGCCAGATGATGAATATTCGGCTTTTGTTAATATAGGAACAAAAGTATAAGAATGTCATTTGTGTTTACTCATAATACTCATTAAACACCATTATAAATTATAAATCTGACTGAATATATATCTTTATAATACTGTTATAAAATTATTGATGTATGTTAAAGAATTATTTCTAGCAAATTGCGGGTAACAAAATGAACACTTTTTAAAACTTTTTTTTCAAAAGTTTGCCAAATTCAGCAGAAACATGAAGTTTCTATACCAGTACATATTTAGCCTTTTCCAGAATATATTAGAACAGCAGTGTTTTAGAATAAAATTGACAAAGATATGAACCATCAAAGTAGCTACTAGTAGAAAAACTGTAAAAATCAAGTTTTTAGATAAATTTATTGAAATATAAAATTGACGTTTGAAAATATATTAACAGAATTGACATATATTTATAAGCAAAAAAACATGCTTTAATTTGCTGTATCTGAAATTTCTGTACAATAACTGATTTGGAATGTTATAATGTCCTAAACTCAGATGTTTTCTTTCATGGGCCAGACTATAGAAATGTGATTTTCTAGATGTCTGCTACCGCCAACAGATGAAGTGTTGCCTATGGACATTTATAAAAATTATTTTAGTTCATGCTTGCTAGATATCAATTCATGAATGGATAAATGAATTTTTAGGGTTACTATTGCACTGCGGCCATATATATATATACACACACACACGCGCGCGCACGCACACACACACACACACACACACACACACACACACACACACACACACACACATTGTGCCCTCTTTCTACAATCCTGAAAGATCGAGTTGCAGCATCTTTTCCAGCAGCTCTAGTTTTTTCATAAATTCTATGATTTAAAGACGCAGTAAAGTATGATTTTCAAAGTGGGCAACTCCCTCACTTAGTGACTACTCCCATGGACTGACTTTCCAATTCTTGCTTGAGGTACTTGCAGATACTCATTTTGTTAATTTTTTCAGTTTTTTTTTTTTACCCTTATCACAGAGTCCATTTGTCCGGCAATTTGTATTGTTGTGAGATCCCGTTCATTCTATTTTTGACTGTTACTTATGGGAACACCTGCAAGTAACTAGTTATCTAGGGAAATGAGGTTCGCCAAAACAGAGCCACCAGGGCTTCATTTAATATTCCATTAGGTCTGTGTGTGTGTGCACATGTGTGCATCTGTCTAGTGGTTAAATGAAAGTAGAATAAGCTAAAGGTATGATGAGATTGTTAAGCCAATCAGCTGCCTCCACAGGAAATCTAGAATAATGTTGAAAACAGCAAATGTTGTGTCTCCTCATTTGTAAATATACAGTTATTATTATGCTCATTTTTTCAGGACATTTCCTCACTAACAGGTAACTATTTTGTTATTATTCTACTTTATAATAATAATAATCTTTTATTTTAGTTTGAAATGCATGAATTGCATCCGGATTCTCCTTTTATGAACGTAGATAATGAAGTGGAACTTAACATAGATGGAGGACCAATTAAACGAAAAGCAAATGTTTTGGAAGTTAACAATGACATTAATATAAAACAGTTTAAAATTGAAACCAAAATTAACACAGATGATAAGAACTCGAAGGAAAATGATCCTGATATAGTGATAGTTAAACACTTGCGAAAGTCGAATGATAAACAGAAAAAACAGGTAACTATTTAGACCAAAAAAATCTGTCTAGTGGTTAAATGAAAGTAGAATAAGCTAAAGGTATGATGAGATTGTTAAGCCAATCAGCTGCCTCCACAGGAAATCTAGAATAATGTTGAAAACAGCAAATGTTGTGTCTCCTCATTTGTAAATATACAGTTATTATTATGCTCATTTTTTCAGGACATTTCCTCACTAACAGGTAACTATTTTGTTATTATTCTACTTTATAATAATAATAATCTTTTATTTTAGTTTGAAATGCATGAATTGCATCCGGATTCTCCTTTTATGAACGTAGATAATGAAGTGGAACTTAACATAGATGGAGGACCAATTAAACGAAAAGCAAATGTTTTGGAAGTTAACAATGACATTAATATAAAACAGTTTAAAATTGAAACCAAAATTAACACAGATGATAAGAACTCGAAGGAAAATGATCCTGATATAGTGATAGTTAAACACTTGCGAAAGTCGAATGATAAACAGAAAAAACAGGTAACTATTTAGACCAAAAAAAAAAATAGATACGTTAAATTACATAGATACATAATGTTGTATGGATGAAGAACATTTTGACAGAATCACTGGAATATACTGAAGTTGTTAATGTGTTGTTGAAAAGAAGCTTTTAGCCGCCTCGGTGGCCTAGTTGATAGCGTACTGTGCTTTCACCCCGAGGTCCCGGGTTCGATTCCTGGCCAGGGCTTGTCATTTTCATACACTATAAATTATCCTATTGTCTGCATTATTAGCCCAAGTGTGCACAATAGTCGGCTAAGTGTGCACAATAGTCAAACGTTAAACACCAAAAAAAAAAAGAAAAAAAGGAAGTTTGTATTTATAAAATTTAATTCTGATTTGCATTTTCTGATGAAATATTTAGATTATTAATTTACATTTAATTTTATAATTCTTGTTAGGACTAAATATTTGTAAATATGTGTTGATGTGAGAGTAAAGTTTTTGTACAACAAGAGAGCACATTTTTATTGACACACAATAGTTAATTATGTTTGCTTAATTAAATAGTTACAAATTTAATACTTAAATCATAATTACTGTGTTGAAAAGAATAACACAAGTATTTATCTTAATCCGATCCAATAAAATCCAAAAAATAAATGTAAAAAGCCGTTATAAAGTAAAATTTCAGCACAATATATATATATATATATATATATATATATATATATATATATATATATATATATATATGTCTTGTTGAAGAAGTACAAGACATTTTGTTGAGGAACAAATGTTTTTATTTATTATTATTTATTTATTTATTATTATTTTATTATAATATTTTTTATTAATTCTGTATTTATTTTTAGGGAGGGCTAACAGTAATTCAGAAATGTATTGCTTTTCCTTTACAGCAAAAGAAAACTACAGTCCCTACTTGTAGTGATAATGGAATTCCAGCAACAGTTAGTTCCAATCAACTCAACAATAACAATAATATTGATATTCCAGCAACAGTAGCTTTTTCTGAACAAAACAACAATAGTCATATTGGGATTCAAGGAACAATTGGCTCTTCAACTCAGCTCAGTAATGACAATGTTATTGAGAATCTTGCAAAAATAACTTCTTCTGCTCAATCCATCAGTAACAATATTGTTCCTTCCACTCAACGAAGTAGTCCTTCTTTTAATCAAAGCTACATTGCTACAAAGGTAAATTCACATTCTCTTACTTCACACATATTACATTTTACACATTTTAACCTTATAATAATGGTCTGTTAGACCATCATAGTAACAGCAGATTGGGTCATAAAATATGCATTGAAAGATCTTTATTATTACTTAATATATATAATAATAATATTAATATTATTATTTAATATTACTTTAGATCTATATTCAAAATAATAATTTTTTCTGTAATTTTTTAAAATCCAATTTCACACAATTACAATTAATTAGCATTTTAACATTTTATATCTTCAAACATATTAAAAATATGAAAAACAACCTGACAGTAGTTAAAGGTTCATTTTCCTTACCTAATATACTGTAATTTTTGTTCTTATGTTAATCAGCAATGTTTTTAATTAAATGCCATTATATCAGCACATTGTGATTATTTTAAGTCTTATCTGCTTTTTGTTTTCAGGAAAAAAATCCTATTGCACAAATTAAAAGGAGCATCAGAATGGTTAATCCAAATCTGCTTATTAAATGCCCTGCCATTAGTTGTTCCAGTATGCTTAAGACTATAGAAATAGCTAATCACATTAAAACAGTAAGTTTTTATTGGTATGATACTTATATTATAAGCCAGTTCTATTGTCTGTTATGTAATTTAAACTTTTGTAGTGTTTAAACAGTCCTATCTGTTTATAATGTTATAATAGTAAATCACAAAATTTGTTAAGTTTCTGAATTTGAATCTATAAAGTTGTCAAGTAAAGCCATAGTAAGTGTTTGTAGATGCCTTGTTTTATGGCCTTATAAATTAATATCGACCAATATATAATCATATGTGTAAAGAGTTAAACGAACATATCCTTCGATCCTCAGAAATAACTTGGTACATATGAAAGTCATTTTTAGGTGGAGTACAAGCGTGCAATAAAATGCAGTAGCCATGCATACTTGTATTTGATGCTGCCAATAATATATTATACATATGTTTTCATAAAGTTTTTAAATTATTTTTAAACAAATTTTTAAAAAATCTATTTTATAGGAACATGAACAGTTAGTGACCTTCAGCTGTAGTATGGATATCCAATTCCAGTTATCATACATCCAGGAAAACAGAACTGCAATACAATTTCACTGTTTTTCCGAACGTTTGTTTGTGACTACTATTCATTACTTTAAAGGCCTCCTTTATATTGCTGTAGAGGTAAGTACAGCAGAATTTAAATGTGGAATATTAGTGCCACTTTAATAAATTATCTTTCAAATTAATATTTTCAGTATAAATATTGTGTGTACTTAAAAAAGTATGTTCATGTAGTATATAAAAAAACCTTCACAACTTCAGTAGCTTCATGCCTATAAAGCTTCTGTACTGTGAATGTATTTCATAAAATGTTGAGTTCTCTAGTTGACATTAATTTTGTTTAACTAAATATGCTATTTTTTTGTCATAACTAAATTTAGTGTTTATTTCAGTCATAGCATTGTTTTTGATTACTCTACAGTCCAACCACATACTAAATAGCATGGGCAAAACATACTAAATAGCATAGCAAAAGGCATATTCCTTGCTCATGTAGGAAAATTCTACTCCAGCTCCCTCAAACAGTCCAGTGACAGTCTGCCAATGTGATTCTACAAACTTTTATTACTCAGTGATAGTGAAAGAAAAAGAGGGAATTGTGGTGAGAAAGTACAAAAACTCAAACTCTCACTCTCACATTTTCCTCTCTGTTCCACTGGTGTTCTCAGCAGGCTGCGATTGTAACATGATCCGCAAGCTGCCCATTACATACTGACTGTGCTACAAACGTTAGTTTTTCAAAAACATTTTAACATGTTTTCCAGTGTCAACATGGTAATTCCAGTGACAGACTTGTCTTATATACTACAGTTCTCCTAGTTCTCTACTAACCTGCAACCCTTTCTTTTCATTTGTCTACATTTATAGTTATGCTGTGCTACTGTCTGCATGTACATTCCATGCTGTTGTTATCAGTTCTGTATTCTTTTGTTAATTTTTAATTAGGACATACTGTTTCAAAAATTTAAAATTAACGAAACATGATGGAGAAAGTATAACAGGATGATGTAAACACAGATAGTAGACTAGATTAATAACACGTTCATGACAACGGCTGTTTTTACATGTAATAACATTTTTGTTATGGTAATTAATGTGAAATCTCAACTATAGGCATACAATTTTCTTCTCCTATTTAACATTTTCGGAGATATTCAACTGGAAAAAAACTGTATTCTGTATATTTTAGAGTTTGTCCGTGCATCACTGGTGGCACACGACACCTATTTGTAAACTATTGCTATATTAGGCGTAGGTGCTTCACTGATGGCACACTGTTATTGATCCATACACACATAAATTTTCAATTAAAATACTCCATAAGTTACATGATTTCTTCTTTGATGTTTTGGTGTTATAATTGTCAATAAATAGATGATATTTTTAATGTGTTTTCATTTTAGTTTACCAATAAAGGTCATCATGATAAAAAAAAAAATCAGTAGGCTAAAATATAATACAATATTATTTCATTATATTTAAAATTAAGTTTAAAAAATAAAATTATGCTTCTAACATTTCTATTGAATTTAAATTTGTTATCCTTTTAAATTACCTATAAGGTGTATCAAGGTAAAAAAAATAATAAATAAAAATCTAATTAGACTAAGGTTACTCTAGCATACTTTAAAATGGTCGTACAACACAATTTTAGGCTTCAAATATGGGAGTCATAAATAAATCCATATGAAGTAAGGAAGGGAGTGCATCATTTGTGGCACACGCTGCCTATTTTGAAGATGAGCATGCGTCACGGGTGACATACCCTCATCTTACTGGCATGTGCAGTATGTGTCAGTAGTGATGCATGTTGTCGTGAAAGTGTTAATACATGAGAAGGAGAAGAAAGGGGCAGAGCTTGGTACACTAGTAGGATGACCCTCAAGTCTAAACACCAGTCAATGGAATGGCATCACACGATATCACTAATCAAAGTCAAGGCAAAGCAGACAATTTCAACATGCAAGATTATGACAACTGTGTTTTGAATAGACATGGAGACTTTTTGTTAGTCTTTGTTATGGAACAAGGGAGAAAGATCAATAAAGCAGCTTATTGTGGTTACCCTGACTAAACTTCGGTGTGCAATCCGAAATAAGCGACATGGTCTTTTGTTATCTGGAGTTTTGTTGCAGTACGACAATGCCAGATCCCATATGGCAAAAGAAATCCAAACAATGATCAAGTCTTTTGGATGGGAACATATAGACCACTCATTGTACAGTCTGGACCTCATGCAGAGTGATTTCTACTTGTTCTTCTACCCAAAGTGAACAGCAAGCACTTCTTCTACTCAGAAATCTTCTACTCAGCAGCAAGCACTTCGGCACAGATGATGAAAGAAGCTGTTAAAGACTGGTTATCCTCATAAGTGGCTAAATTCTATGACTTAGACATTCAAAAGCTTATTGAACATAGTGATAAATGTTTAAGTAAGAATAGAAATTATGAAGAAAATTGACTAACATGTACAGAACGTATAAAAAGTTTTTAGAAAACAATCCTTTTTTTTTTTTTTAATGGACCTTTATGAACAACCCTTGTAGTTTTTCGTAACAAAATTTCTCCAAAAATTGTCAAATATGATAGGGGGAAAAGATAATGCTATGACTGGTACAATGATAAAGATACAGAATGTACCAAAATATAATACTGAAAGTATAAATTCACATTGCTTTAATGAAATATATTAGTGATTGAGGTATCGGATTTCATGTTTAAACTTATTTTACATACTCTTTTTTTTTTGTTTTAAGTTAAAATGATTGTAAAGATTGAGAAACATATGACACCATAAAGCATAAAATTCATATTTCAACAATAGTAGGGTGGGTGGATGATTTTTATATTTCCTATGTATCCAAAATAAACGGCATACAGCAAAATTAAAATGTTTCTGAAATATGTTCAATCAGTTTCATAAAAATATTTATTAAATGTATTGTTAACCTATTTTGCAGTACTTACCTGACAACTTAAATGCTGGGATACCGACTTCGGCTATTATACAATTCAAGAAAGACAAGAATGTCGTACTGACTTGGAAAGGATTAGTTCATGTTTTTGATTTTTCAAGATACCAATGGTCTGTGATTATAAACGTAAACAACTACCAGCCTTCAGAAAATTTATTTGTTTGCCCTATAGTATTTATGAAATAATTTTAAGAAATGTCTGTTAAATTTCTTTTTTCTTATTTAAAAAAATTTTTCAGTACATCAAAAATAAAACTTTTGTTTTAAAAACTTTTTTACGTGCTATCTAAAACGACAGCCTTGCTATGGCTGTTTGTAGTTGAAAAGTGAACACATTGACAGGTGTGGATCTTGGTAACACACAAGTGTAGTTCATAGAACATTATAGTGTATTAAGGAACAAAACATTTGTGTATTAAAATTCACCTTCCGTTGTCGATAACTTTGGAACTATGATGGTTGTCAGAGCCAATAAGGTAAAATATTTCGGAAATGTGCATTACAATTTTCCTTAAAAGAATAAACAAATTCCAGAACAGGGAATTTTTGTTGAAGGAATTTGGTATAGTTTTTCAAAATGAAAACTAGATAATTTTCCTGTGTTGACATGCAAAATTTCACCATGATTAGGTTAAAAAACTGTAAACCTGCATACAAAGACAATCATACAAAGATTAATCCAAACATTTCAAGTCCATGTTGATACACTCCTTTGAAAGAATATGTAAAATATAACTGACAATAATCACTTAGTTTTTATTAACAGTATAATAATTAACAGTAATAATAGTTATACAGTAGATAAAAATCTATTTTTAGTTTTTTGTTAAAAAACCGACTATATGAAGAATTCATATATATATAATATAGTGTGTGTGTGTGTAATTTAAAATCTTGAAATTTGGATGGATTGATGCCCATTTGTGTAGCTTTGCAATTGAGACTAACAAACTAATCAATTTCAATAAATTTCAAATTTTGTTTGCCTGTACAAAAACTTATATTTCATTTTCCAAAAAAAAACGTTTTCAGCTAAAGGCTGTTAAAAATTTGCTTAAACGATTTCTGCCTGTACAAAAAATTATATTCATTTTCCAAAAAAAAAAAAAAAAAACGTTTTCAGCTAAAGGCTGTTAAAAATTTGCTTAAACGATTTCTGCCTGTACAAAAAATTATATTCATTTTCCAAAAAAAAAAAAAACGTTTTCAGCTAAAGGCTGTTAAAAATTTGCTTAAACGATTTTGTTCAGTGTAGTTCTCAAATAAGACATTTGGGTTGTACTGTACAATTCCGGCTTTATAGCCTTTTGGACAGGTTAGGCAAAATTTAGTGTGGTGCCTATGGTAAGGGAAGCGTTTTTAAGATATCTAATAAAAATGGGTATACACATGTGTTTGAAATAAATTTTAAAATCATTTATTTTTATTGATAACTTTAAAAACCTAGAAAGTGGCATCCTAACTGAGCTAGGGCCCTTGGTTGCTGTCCAACTCCCCCCTCCAAAGGCCGGCACTGGTACTGTATATGAAAGTAAAAAAATTTATGGTTCATAAAAAAATGAATAAAAAAATATATAAATTTTATCACAATCTAATTTATTTCTAAAATTTACTAGAACCATAAATTTTCGTTTTTAAAATTTTGTTTGAAAACTTAAATTATGAATATGCATTTATGATGCAAATGTGTATTACATTTTTGAGATATTATATCAATTTTCTTAATCTAAAAATTTTTGTATGTAAGAATACTCTCATTTGTGAAATAATGCTTGTTTTTTCATTTTTAATTTAAAATGAATATATTTAATTGTTTATTTTCTACAGTTTCATACCATTAAATATTATATTCTGAATTACGATTTCATGAATCATAACACTTTTGTAGTTGATTAATACAAAGTGGTTCTAGTGATGTATTTCTTTAAATTTAATTTATAATTTTAAATTGATAAATTTGAATTAATCATTTATCATATTTTATTAGTTTTATAAGAATCAGTGTGTTCATGCATTTTGTAATTGTGCATTTTTTTTTCATGTGTTGTAATGCATCTTTACACATTATGTTTAATATGTTTATGAAATTCTCTTTTATAAAAATATTAAAAAGTATAATTTGCAAAAAAATCTGTAATTTTTATACAATTCTGAAATTTTGTATTGACAATACAAGTAATTATTAAACTTTTTAATAATACTTTCATGTCCATTATTTTCTTGTTCCAAGTGACTTTCTTGTTTCAAGTGAGGTTTGAAAAAAAATAGTGCTTTATATAAAATTAAATGATTTGTGTACAAAATGGCTATTTGTAAATTTTTTTGTTCACAATTTTGGTTTAATTTGATTCAAACTTGGCACAACAAATTTTTGGTAGTAGCTAATATCAAGAATTGTTCATGGTTGGCCAGTGGTCAGTGGTCAAGGTTTATGTTTGTATTTTCAGTGAAGATAAGAATATTAACTTCGACTATTGCAACACAAATTATCTTTAACAACATTTTGTTGTTTTCACATGTTTTTTGAGTCCTTAAAAGTATGTTTTTTTACTTTGGATGTCTATGTAAATTACTTATTTATTATTTGGAAAATAATTTTAGTCTGCCTAAATCTCAAAATAAAATTTTTTAAATATTTATTTTTGTAATAGCCCTTGAGCATCTGAACAAAAAGTATGGGTGTACACACACACTTGACTCCTCAAAAAATTGAGATTTAGATGTCAGGATCAGTTCTCATTTTAAAGTTCTAGGTCTGGTTTTTACCATGATGCCTGTTCAAATAGTTCATTTTTCCAATGGAAATTCACTAAATGTTAGTCTAATTTTCAAAATCAAATCATAAGTATTTTGTATAATAGATCATATAAATATTAATAACTAGTTATTTTTATATTAAACTGAAAAAAACATTAATAAACCCTACCCACAACGAAGTTTGTTTTGTGTTTCTCGATTTAATCTTAATTATTTTTTTCTCTTTCAGTGTCTAAAAGAATAAATCTTTTTTCTTCGTGTTCTTAGTTAGGTTGTTTCTAACTTAGATTAGGTGTGTGTAAGTTACGTTGTTTGCTTACAATAAGTATCACTTAACTAATTAGGATATTTTAGTTAATTTAAAAAACACATTTTTTTACAAGAAACTTTACCTTCTGATATGAGTGATTTTAATAATCTTTGATCTTAGGGTTAAACAACTCATTTCCTTTTTTCTATGGAGAAGAGTTTTTTTTTTGAACAGCACTTTTTTACTCACTTTATTTGCTTTGCTTCTTATACTCCATTTTCCCTGTTTACTCTTTTCCCACAGGATACAAGATCTTTTACTGCTCTCTTTAATCAAATTGTACCTTCCAGGCCAAACAGAATCCTTGTTTGAGAAATACTTTGATCAACCCATCCCAGGTGCTTATCTTTTGAGTTTACGCAAGATTATATGTTTAAATTTGACATTTAAGTCTCCAGTGTGGTATTTCTCTCTTAAGCTTTTTAATTTTTGTGCAAATGAAACAACATTATATGATGAATATGTATTAGCGATTAAACATTGATGATTCATTTTTAGTGTATTTTATTACAGAAAATATACTGCAGCAGTTACCACGTCCTAAATTATATGTTTTGAGAATTTCTTAAAATTTATTCATGTAGCCTACTTCATTTACACGAGTTCTTTGTCAAATTTGATTGAAACATGGATACCAAACTGTTCCAATTTAAAAATTTTTGACATTAACATCTTAAGAAATTCATATTTTTTTTTAATTAAGTTTTTTTTAAAATCTTATTTACCATTGTAATTAATGAATGTATCTTGAATAAGTTAGCATTTAAAATTTTTAAATTCCTATTGAAAAATAGAACATTAGCCACAAATGTTTTCTGAATTTGTCAAAATCAGTTTTTTTTCAAAATTTGGTCATATGTAAAGTTTTGTTACACAATATAGTGGAACAAATTTTAAATAGTGGTGAAAGTTCAAGAACTGAATGGTTCATTTAGTAAAAAATTGTTAATTTTGGTACTTGTCAATGTACATATTCATATTTCGAATAGTATTATTGAAATGTTCATTTTATTCAGTAACCAGAACCATCTTTTGATTAAAACGTAGCAGTCAGGGCTGATACAAGTGAAAATTAAAATTAAATAATCAGTGTCCAGTTATATTACTGATCTTGCTAACTGATACTACACACAACCAACATTACAAAAAAATTACATTTCCTTACATAACATACAATCTTGTACAATATATTCAACTATTAATGCTGTAAAATCATGATGGTTGAGCTGAGCGTGTAGTAAAGCAGTATTTGTTAATTATTTAGATATTTATTAATGAAATTATTCTATGTGCAAAATATTCAAAACAATTTTGAGTAGATGGGTCCAGTAAGTTGTATAATCATGGTAATAATAATTTAAATATTTATTATTGAAATTATTTTCATATAAACAAATTCATATTAAATGTATAAAACTTTAAATTCCGTAGTGGGTTTTGAACTCATGTCACTTAGTTTCATAACACTGAACCAAAATTTAAATGGAATCAATAAGCTCACTGGTAGTTTTATTTCACTCAAAGAATTTTAATTATGCGTATAGGGCAAAAGTTGTGTTTTTTACATGTTATTTGTGCCATCATAAGTTTTTATTTCTTCCTTCATAAAAAAATACATTTGCTCTGAAAAAATTTTCCCTTTTTAAACTAGTATACAGTGTTTTCTAGAATTCAAGGTACATACCCATTTACAGGCCACAATTCTTTATAATCTTAAAGAGCTATGCTTTCAATGGTGAAAAGACATTTAATCAAATTTGACAACTAATTAATTTTTTTCACTGATTTCGAAGTTTGTAAAACACAAGGCCTAAAATACTAAATTTATCATATAAATATTACAGTTGTCACAGAACCTCGACGACAGAAAAAATTGTATATTTTTCTCTACCTTAATTTCTCAAATGAAATATTACGTGTTTTGCTGAAATAAAACATCCCCTGTGAGCTGAGGGATTGATATTAACATTGGGTTTTGTTATCTCCTTTCCGCACTGCTACAGTGTCATGATTTAGCAATGAAATACTGAACATCAGTGTAAGGTATAGTGTTACAGATTTATCAAATAACGATTTCTACTGTTGAACAATACAATTGACATGATTTGGCTCTTAAAAGATTATTATAACACATGTAACTGATGTGATAGAAACTAAATAACAATTTATACTGTTGAACAATACAATTGACAGGATTTGGCTCTTAAAAGATTATTATAACACATGTAACTGATGTGATAGAAACTAAATAACAATTTGTACTGTTGAACAATACAATTGACAGGATTTGGCTCATAGAAGATTATTATAACACATGTAACTGATGTGATAGAAACTAAATAACAATTTGTACTGTTGAACAATACAATTGACAGGATTTGGCTCATAGAAGATTATTATAACTCATCTAACTGATGTGACAGAAACTAAATAACAATTTGTACTGTTGAACAATACAATTGACAGGATTTGGCTCATAGAAGATTATTATAACTCATCTAACTGATGTGACAGAAACTAAATAACAATTTGTACTGTTGAACAATACAATTGACAGGATTTGGCTCATAGAAGATTATTATAACTCATCTAACTGATGTGACAGAAACTAAATAACAATTTGTACTGTTGAACAATACAATTGACAGGATTTGGCTCATAGAAGATTATTATAACTCATCTAACTGATGTGACAGAAACTAAATAACAATTTGTACTGTTGAACAATACAATTGACAGGATTTGGCTCATAGAAGATTATTATAACTCATCTAACTGATGTGATAGAAACTAAATAACAATTTGTACTGTTGAACAATACAATTGACAGGATTTGGCTCATAGAAGATTATAACTCATCTAACTGATGTGATAGAAACTAAATAACAATTTGTACTGTTGAACAATACAATTGACAGGATTTGGCTCATAGAAGATTATTATAACTCATCTAACTGATGTGACAGAAACTAAATAACAATTTGTACTGTTGAACAATACAATTGACAGGATTTGGCTCATAGAAGATTATTATAACTCATCTAACTGATGTGACAGAAACTAAATAACAATTTGTACTGTTGAACAATACAATTGACAGGATTTGGCTCTTAAAAGATTATTATAACACATGTAACTGATGTGAAAGAAACTAAATAACAATTTGTACTGTTGAACAATACAATTGACAGGATTTGGCTCATAGAAGATTATTATAACTCATCTAACTGATGTGATAGAAACTAATTAACTATTTGTACTGTTGAACAATACAATTGACAGGATTTGGCTCATAGAAGATTATTATAACTCATCTAACTGATGTGATAGAAACTAAATAACAATTTGTACTGTTGAACAATACAATTGACATGATTTGGCTCTTAAAAGATTATTATAACACATGTAACTGATGTGATAGAAACTAAATAACAATTTGTACTGTTGAACAATACAATTGACAGGATTTGGCTCTTAAAAGATTATTATAACACATGTAACTGATGTGAAAGAAACTAAATAACAATTTGTACTGTTGAACAATACAATTGACAGGATTTGGCTCATAGAAGATTATTATAACTCATCTAACTGATGTGATAGAAACTAATTAACTATTTGTACTGTTGAACAATACAATTGACAGGATTTGGCTCATAGAAGATTATTATAACTCATCTAACTGATGTGATAGAAACTAAATAACAATTTGTACTGTTGAACAATACAATTGACAGGATTTGGCTCATAGAAGATTATTATAACTCATCTAACTGATGTGATAGAAACTAAATAACAATTTGTACTGTTGAACAATACAATTGACAGGATTTAGAAGCTCTTAAAGATTATTATAACACATGTAACTGATGTGAAAGAAACTAAATAACAATTTGTACTGTTGAACAATACAATTGACAGGATTTGGCTCATAGAAGATTATTATAACTCATCTAACTGATGTGATAGAAACTAATTAACTATTTGTACTGTTGAACAATACAATTGACAGGATTTGGCTCATAGAAGATTATTATAACTCATCTAACTGATGTGATAGAAACTAAATAACAATTTGTACTGTTGAACAATACAATTGACATGATTTGGCTCTTAAAAGATTATTATAACACATGTAACTGATGTGATAGAAACTAAATAACAATTTGTACTGTTGAACAATACAATTGACAGGATTTGGCTCATAGAAGATTATTATAACTCATCTAACTGATGTGATAGAAACTAAATAACAATTTGTACTGTTGAACAATACAATTGACAGGATTTGGCTCATAGAAGATTATTATAACTCATCTAACTGATGTGACAGAAACTAAATAACAATTTGTACTGTTGAACAATACAATTGACAGGATTTGGCTCATAGAAGATTATTATAACTCATCTAACTGATGTGATAGAAACTAAATAACAATTTGTACTGTTGAACAATACAATTGACAGGATTTGGCTCATAAAAGATTATTATAACACATGTAACTGATGTGATAGAAACTAAATAACAATTTGTACTGTTGAACAATACAATTGACATGATTTGGCTCTTAAAAGATTATTATAACACATGTAACTGATGTGATAGAAACTAAATAACAATTTGTACTGTTGAACAATACAATTGACAGGATTTGGCTCATAGAATATTATTATAAATCATCTAACTGACATGATAGAAACTAAATAATTATTTGTACTGTTGAACTATACAATCGACACGATTTGTCATAGAAGATTATTATAACACATGTAACTGATGTGACAGAAACTAAATAACAATTTGTACTGTTGAACAATACAATTGACAGGATTTGGCTCATAGAAGATTATTATAACTCATCTAACTGATGTGATAGAAACTAAATAACAATTTGTACTGTTGAACAATACAATTGACAGGATTTGGCTCATAAAAGATTATTATAACACATGTAACTGATGTGATAGAAACTAAATAACAATTTGTACTGTTGAACAATACAATTGACATGATTTGGCTCTTAAAAGATTATTATAACACATGTAACTGATGTGATAGAAACTAAATAACAATTTGTACTGTT
Source organism: Callitettix versicolor (assembly GCA_022606455.1). Taxonomy (NCBI): domain Eukaryota; kingdom Metazoa; phylum Arthropoda; class Insecta; order Hemiptera; family Cercopidae; genus Callitettix; species Callitettix versicolor. The sequence continues at coordinate 15,261,696 of CM040188.1, read as the reverse complement.
GAACAATACAATTGACAGGATTTGGCTCATAGAATATTATTATAAATCATCTAACTGACATGATAGAAACTAATTAATTATTTGTACTGTTGAACTATACAATTGACACGATTTGTCATAGAAGATTATTATAACTCATTTTAACTGAAGTGATAGTAAGTAACTGTCAAAAAACTAAAAAACATAATAACTGGACATATTACTGTGTACCGTACTTATTCAAAGTCTAATATTAACCAAACAAAAAATTATGACAAAATTGGATCAAATGTGACTTACATTGAGAATTGGCTGTTTATCATCTAACAATTGATTCATTGATCTCAGTTGTATACCACTGAAAACAACAATGGCATATAGGTGGTAAAAGATGTGTATACATGGACATATGTTTATAGGAATTTTTTGTATAACATTTAGCTTTTTTTTAGAAAGTGTGATAAATTTTAAAACAGAGTTCGTTATTGTATATTCAATTTAATTTGAAAACTTTAAATGCTATAATTTAATGTTTTATTAAGATTATTAAATTAACTCATTAAGAAATCCAAGAAAATTAAGATAATAAACTCATTGTTACACAGTAGCAGGAGGTTTAAACCACAGAATACATAATCCAAGTGTGAGTCCAAAAGGAGAATCTTTGAACCTCAGCAACCAGATAGGACTTTCACGAGGACATCCTGTACAAGTTTCTGGAGTTTGTCAAGAGCACTGGAGTCAGTTTAAGTTGAAATAGAAGAGTTGAACACAAAAGGCTTATAGCTGTGTCAAAGACCAACAGAACCTCAGCAACCAGATAGGGCTTTCACGAGGACATCCTGTACAAGATTCTGGAGTTTGTCAAGGGCACTGGAGTCAGTTTAAGTTGAAATAGAAGAGTTGAACACAAAAGGCTTATAGCTGTGTCAAAGACCAACAGAACCTCAGCAACCAGATAGGGCTTTCACGAGGACATCCTGTACAAGTTTCTGGAGTTTGTCAAGGGCACTGGAGTCAGTTTAAGTTGAAATAGAAGAGTTGAACACAAAAGGCTTATAGCTGTGTCAAAGACCAACAGAACCTCAGCAACCAGATAGGGCTTTCACGAGGACATCCTGTACAAGATTCTGGAGTTTGTCAAGGGCACTGGAGTCAGTTTAAGTTGAAATAGAAGAGTTGAACACAAAAGGCTTATAGCTGTGTCAAAGACCAACAGAACCTCAGCAACCAGATAGGGCTTTCACGAGGACATCCTGTACAAGATTCTGGAGTTCGTCAAGGGCACTGGAGTCAGTTTAAGTTGAAATAGAAGAGTTGAACACAAAAGGCTTATAGCTGTGTCAAAGACCAACAGAACCTCAGCAACCAGATAGGGCTTTCACGAGGACATCCTGTACAAGATTCTGGAGTTCGTCAAGGGCACTGGAGTCAGTTTAAGTTGAAATAGAAGAGTTGAACACAAAAGGCTTATAGCTGTGTCAAAGACCAACAGAACCTCAGCAACCAGATAGGGCTTTCACGAGGACATCCTGTACAAGTTTCTGGAGTTTGTCAAGGGCACTGGAGTCAGTTTAAGTTGAAATAGAAGAGTTGAACACAAAAGGCTTATAGCTGTGTCAAAGACCAACAGAACCTCAGCAACCAGATAGGGACTTTCACGAGGACATCCTGTACAAGATTCTGGAGTTTGTCAAGGGCACTGGAGTCAGTTTAAGTTGAAATAGAAGAGTTGAACACAAAAGGCTTATAGCTGTGTCAAAGACCAACAGAACCTCAGCAACCAGATAGGACTTTCACGAGGACATCCTGTACAAGTTTCTGGAGTTTGTCAAGGGCACTGGAGTCAGTTTAAGTTGAAATAGAAGAGTTGAACACAAAAGGCTTATAGCTGTGTCAAAGACCAACAGAACCTCAGCAACCAGATAGGGCTTTCACGAGGACATCCTGTACAAGATTCTGGAGTTTGTCAAGGGCACTGGAGTCAGTTTAAGTTGAAATAGAAGAGTTGAACACAAAAGGCTTATAGCTGTGTCAAAGACCAACAGAACCTCAGCAACCAGATAGGGCTTTCACGAGGGCATCCTGTACAAGATTCTGGAGTTTGTCAAGGGCACTGGAGTCAGTTTAAGTTGAAATAGAAGAGTTGAACACAAAAGGCTTATAGCTGTGTCAAAGACCAACAGAACCTCAGCAACCAGATAGGACTTTCACGAGGGCATCCTGTACAAGATTCTGGAGTTTGTCAAGGGCACTGGAGTCAGTTTAAGTTGAAATAGAAGAGTTGAACACAAAAGGCTTATAGCTGTGTCAAAGACCAACAGAACCTCAGCAACCAGATAGGACTTTCACGAGGGCATCCTGTACAAGATTCTGGAGTTTGTCAAGGGCACTGGAGTCAGTTTAAGTTGAAATAGAAGAGTTGAACACAAAAGGCTTATAGCTGTGTCAAAGACCAACAGAACCTCAGCAACCAGATAGGGCTTTCACGAGGACATCCTGTACAAGATTCTGGAGTTTGTCAAGGGCACTGGAGTCAGTTTAAGTTGAAATAGAAGAGTTGAACACAAAAGGCTTATAGCTGTGTCAAAGACCAACAGAACCTCAGCAGCAGTAACTCTAAGGAAAAAAAGTTACTATGAATGTTACTTCAGAAGGAACATTCCTTCTTATTGAAACACACTTAGACCTATTACAAAAGATCTAAATCACCAAGCTCTTTTTGAAGGAGTGTATAAAAGAAATTGGTTCTTTATTTTCGAACGTAAATTTTTAATGGCCCTTGTATAAGTAAAGAGAGCAAAGAAGCAATAAACTTGAAAATTTGGATGTAACAGCTCCTTTGAATGGTAAACAACTGAATATCTTTCCGTTATTTGCTAAGGTTCTGTTTAGGACGGAAAGAAAAGTCTTAAATAAACAGTGCATTTACAAAAATAAACTTTTCAACTAATTCATTTTGTTATTGCTTTGAAAATGTTCATCTTAAGCACATAGATAAATTAGTTCTCTAGAAACTTTACATTTATATAAAACGAGTTAATCCCTCTACTCTACAAGTAATATAATACTGTGAACATTCTCTTTATTTGTTTCACCCAACTTTGGGGTACACCAAATCAATCACTTTTTAATGTTCTGTGCCTTCCTCGTAGCCCAGTATTGCTTCATTCGTTGTGATCTTGCTTTTCTTTCTTCGTCAGAGATTTGGATCGTTCGCTTGGATTTGACTTTTCCTTAGAACCCTTGTTTCTTGTCCTTGGTTTTTGTTTTGGCTGTTCTGTCCACGAGCATAGTGTTAGTGATTTGTAGTTCTGTTATGTCTCTCTCTCTCTCTCTCTCTCTCTCTCTCTGTTTTTCTAAACCAAAGTGGTTTGGCTCTTTTATTGTGAAAGTAGTCAATTTTTTTTTTGTTAGTCTGTGAACAGTATTAGAATAAATAATATTTATTACAAATAAATAATATTTGAGTAGGCCTACATACAAGCAATAATCAATAATTGCATCACACAGCTGCCTCACATGATAGAAGAGAATTTAAAAAATAATTCTTTATTCTACCCTTTTTTGAATTTCTGCTTTCACCATCATAAACAGCATCAAGATCTTCTTACAGGCCCTATTAGAATTTTTAACTTTCAAATTACATTTAAATTACGAAATTGAACACAGATTACCGTCAAATGTAATTTCTTAATTTCAACGGATTTTTAAAACTCAGATGGTGAAATCAGATTTTCAAAATAATTTAGGACAAAAAGGTTATGAATTTTTAAAGATTTGCAATGGTCATTTTGAAATTGTACAGTGAAATTTCACGTAAAATTGGGCAATGAACGTGTACTAGCTATTGCAGAAGTTAGATTTTTTGCCAAGATTGAATCAAATCAGACTAAAATTGTAGAGCATGCTAAAACGCACGTGCGCTTGCACCAACGCACATACACACCTCAAAAAGTGATCTAGAAGACAGGATAGGCGCTTATTTCAAAGTCCTGGATGGGTCTTACATGATGGCCGCACCATAGCTCTTTTTACAACTGAAATTTGCAATTAAACATTTGAACTAATTACCTTTTGTTATTCCTCTTTAATAAAGTTTATAATCAACAAATAGATCAAATATTTGTTTTCTAGAAACTTTATGTGTACATAAAATTTAATTAATTTGCATGTTTTTTTTCTAATCTGTAAACACGATCTACACACGCAGCTCGCTAACGTGATTAAAGCGAATTTCCAAAAACATTTCACATTTTTTTGTAAAACTGATTTCCCATTATAACCATAATTGAAATCGACACATATTTGTATTTTAAATTACATTAAAAGTGACGCTTGATTAACGTTAAATTAGAAATTCATAACATTGAAAATCTGATTTACCATTGTAGACATCGTTAAAAATCAACAAATTTAAGTTTCAATTTTCAAATTATACGTAGGGCCTATTGGAAATATGAAAATGACTTATCAGCAGTCTTAAGGTTTAAAAGTTTAAAACCTACATACAGATTAAAAGTTTAAATTATACTTACAGATTTCAATTCTTATTATGATTGTGAAATCATATTTTCAAAAAGCGTGTGGTAAAATAAGACAATTTTGAAAATTCGCTTACATCACATCAACGAGACAGTTGCGTGCTATGATTGTTTTTTGCTAGGTACGCAACCGAAACACGCAACATTTATGACAAGATTTAACTTGATTCCTAAAATTAAAAACAGCGTGTAACGAAGTGTACATTTTCGTTGCTTTACAAAAATATAGAGACCACGTGAGCTTTCAGTGTTTAAAAAACAAAACGAAAGTTATTGAAAGCGCATTTTTTTATTCCAAGTGTAGCAAAATTGATAGGCCTAAGCCTATCGGATTTGTTTTCGTGCCAACATGAGTGTTGGCAATTTATATAGTTTTTTTAAAATGGAATTTGCAGATAAGTAACTAAAGAGGTTTATGAATTAAACCCGTTATAATTTTAATTCAATTGAAACGTTTGTATTTTCCAATAAGGTGGAAACAAGATTTTGCAGAATTTATTATTTTACATAGGCATCTGGTTAAAATCTACCAATCAACTAATTACAATATATAGCCTACTATATAAAGAGCTAAAAATACTTAAATAAAATAAAAATACTCTCTCTTTAAATAAAGAGAGAGAAAAATCATCTCTTTCTTTAAAAAATAACATTTTTTATGGAACATTCACCAAGCAATGACCTACTGGAACAGTCTTTATGGTAAAAACCAGATCCAAGACATGGAAATTAGTACTGATCATGATTTCTATAGGTCTGTGTGTGTGTGTGTGTGTGTGTGTGTGTGTGTGTGTGTGTGTGTGTGTGTGTGTGTGTGTGTGTGTGGGGTGTGTGTGTGTGTGTGTGTGTGTGTGTGTGTGTGTGTGTGTGTGTGTGTGTGTGTGTGTGTGTGTGTGTGTGTGTGTGTGTGTGTGTGTGTGTGTGTGTGTGTGTGTGTGTGTGTGTGTGTGTGTGTGTGTGTGTGTGTGTGTGTGTGTGTGTGTGTGTGTGTGTGTGTGTGTGTGTGTGTGTGTGTGTGTGTGTGTGTGTGTGTGTGTGTGTGTGTGTGTGTGTGTGTGTGTGTGTGTGTGTGTGTGTGTGTGTGTGTGTGTGTGTGTGTGTGTGTGTGTGTGTGTGTGTGTGTGTGTGTGTGTGTGTGTGTGTGTGTGTGTGTGTGTGTGTGTGTGTGTGTGTGTGTGTGTGTGTGTGTGTGTGTGTGTGTGTGTGTGTGTGTGTGTGTGTGTGTGTGTGTGTGTGTGTGTGTGTGTGTGTGTGTGTGTGTGTGTGTGTGTGTGTGTGTGTGTGTGTGTGTGTGTGTGTGTGTGTGTGTGTGTGTGTGTGTGTGTGTGTGTGTGTGTGTGTGTGTGTGTGTGTGTGTGTGTGTGTGTGTGTGTGTGTGTGTGTGTGTGTGTGTGTGTGTGTGTGTGTGTGTGTGTGTGTGTGTGTGTGTGTGTGTGTGTGTGTGTGTGTGTGTGTGTGTGTGTGTGTGTGTGTGTGTGTGTGTGTGTGTGTGTGTGTGTGTGTTGTGTGTGTGTGTGTGTGTGTGTGTGTGTGTGTGTGTGTGTGTGTGTGTGTGTGTGTGTGTGTGTGTGTGTGTGTGTGTGTATGATATATATTGCATATACATTCAATGTATTGAACCTAATTAAAAAACAACAACTATCACTTTTTTGAAGAGTCGATAAAATATATATATATATATATATATATATATATATATATATATATATATATATATATATATATATATATAGTTTTCTGTCAATCTTTAAAATTCATTTGAATTTTTAAATTCAAAAATACCTATTCGTTAATAGGCTTTATGACTATTAAATCCAGTAGTTCATTTTGTGACAAAACATAACCACAACCAGTCTATAAACAAACAATTATTCACAAAAATATTTAATTGAACTAATCAAATAGCGTTGTAAATATTTATTGTAACCAAAACAACCTCATATCATGATTAATAAAATTGTGTTTGTAATTAAATAAAACTTTAATAAAAAACGTTTTACTGCGGAAGTAATATTTTTGTGAGTATAAAATATTTTATTAAACCACATTTTGCAATAAAACTGCATTAAGGCTAGGCTGTTATGCGTCTGTGTATGTTACTCGCTATGTGTGTTTTATTAAAACTTTACTACTGTCACATAAAAATGTAAAAAAATTGTATTTTTAAAGGTTTTACTGAGTTAGAAAAAGATAATTTGTGAACAAAACAGAAGTGAACTTCTTGGAACTTATCGATCACAAAGAGGTTAACTTTAAAAAATCTGTTAGCAAAACCAAGGACGATTATAATTCACGCGCGAATCTGTCTGTAAATCTATCAGGATAGCCTGTAAATCTATGGTTATAGCTTAACCATAAATATAAACCAATGAGAAGAGTGGGCGGAACTTAAAAAGAAGCAGATGATGGTAGAATAAGTAAGCACCTTTTTTTTGTAATCCATGTAGCCGATCACTACAAAATTTAAAAAAATTAACTGTAGCAAAATAATATTAGTAGTACGAGGGCTATTCAGAAAGTAGATTACGTTTTTGGATAAAAAAAAAACTAAGTACAGGAAAAAAATTTTATTATATACATTTGAAAGAGGAACTAAAATACTATTTTTCGACATAATCGCCAAACAAATTTAGACATTTGTCATATCGGTGAACTAGCTTTGAAATTCCCGTGTCGTAGAATTCCGCCGCCTGTGACGCCAGCCAGTCAGTCACGCCCGCGCGGAGATCTTACGACAAAGATGGTGAATCATTTCTTGATCGCATCGTAACGGGAGATGAGACTTGGGTTAAGCACGTTACCTGTGAGACAAAACTACAGTCTATGGAGTGGGGCACACAAATTCCCCAAAAACCGAGGAAATGTTTGCAAACCCTGTCAGCAAGGAAGATCATGGCGACCGTTTTTGGGACAGGAAAGGTGTTCTTCTGGTTGACTTCCTAGAACGTGGAGCAACCATAAACTCAGAAAGGTATTGCCAAACATTACGAAACTTAAGACGAGCTATCCAGAACAAGCGGAGAGGAAAACTGAGTGCAAAAGTGTTGTTTTTGCACGACAATGCCCGCCCTCACACGGCAAATCGAACAAAAGACGTCTTGACGGCCTTCAAGTGGGAGATTTTCCCTCATCCACCCTACAGTCCGGACCTGGCACCTAGTGATTTCCACTTATTCCCGAAGATAAAGACTTGGCTTGCAACACAGCGCTTCGATGACGACGCAGATCTCCGCGCGGGCGTGACTGACTGGCTGGCGTCACAGGCGGCGGAATTCTACGACACGGGAATTTCAAAGCTAGTTCACCGATATGACAAATGTCTAAATTTGTTTGGCGATTATGTCGAAAAATAGTATTTTAGTTCCTCTTTCAAATGTATATAATAAAATTGTTTTCCTGTACTTAGTTTTTTTTTTTATCCAAAAACGTAATCTACTTTCTGAATAGCCCTCGTATTTACAGGGTAATTTCTTAAGGAAAATGTATTACTTTATTTATTTAGTGTAGGTCATTTGAAAATAAAACTTATACAGATATGTTATAGTTTTTGCACAAAAGGAGTTTATATAGAGCCACCAGAAAACTTCAAAAGTTCAAGTTTTCATGTCCCTTCCGATAATTGTGGCAAGTAAGGTTAGGAAAAGTTAAATAATTTAGTTATAATCAGAATAAAAATTACTGTTTTTCAAGACTTTTTGATATTTTACGTATTATTGTATTTATTGATAAGTCAACAAAAGATTGTTTTGAAAAAAATCACCAACAAACTTCATTAGATTTTCATGTATTGAATTGTTATTTTTTTAATTCGTATCCACCACTTCACTAGGCCACTAAAAACCGCCACTAGGCTATTTGTCAATATTTCATATAATAGGTCTCTTCTTCCTTCACTGTTGACAAGTTATAGAGTAAATCTACGTATTACTTAAAAGTCGGTAAGCTAAATGTGTAATTAACGGACACCATTTATTTTCGATTAGTTTTTCTCCACCAAAAAACTGTATTTATTGTTAATTTATTAAAACTACTTTGCGCAGTGATAGTATGTGTGTAGTAAATCATCCGTTCTCCATACAATGTAAAGTGTAATGACGTCACAAAATAGTCCAGGTAGAAATCGTAATTTAATAAATGTTTCGCTGATTAATATTAATGAATAACATAAAATAACAGTTAATAAATAGAAGAAAAACTTAAAAAATTACATGATATTAAGTGGTACCTGTTAATTGCAGAAATACAAGAAATAAAAAAAATAAAAAAGTGAACAGATATCGAAAAATTAGAAAAAAATCATCACGGAAAATAGACGAAAACAATAGGCTTATCTAACCATAATTATAGGCCAATGAGAAAAGTGTGCACAGAGTAACAGAATGAGAGGATGATAGAATACGTAAGACGAGGATTACAAAAATGTAATTTTTTAAAATTGAAGTATCCGTAACAAGTGAACAAAGAAGTGTAAAGGATAGAAGCATAAGAAATAATAGCAAGTTGAAGTAATAATAAATTTAGTATTCAGTTCTATCATAAAAGTCACATGAGTGATTGAGCAGAAGTAATTAATTAATGAGGACAGGTTGTGTTAGATAAGAGTAATTAGTGACGATGCGGTATCCAGGGCAGAAAGGTAATCAGTTATAGATTAATCTATTGGTTAAGTTTGTAATTAGCTGCGACATGCTTGTGAACAGGGTCACCTGCGACAATCAATGTGAACCGTGCTTAATGAACCATGCAATCTGTAATGTATTCGTAGCAGTTCAAAAAAATGCGGACAATATAACATTGCTTTAAAAAATAACTGTTCCCTCACAGATGGCTCGTGGACATTATATATACGAATTTCTATGTAGAATATAGTAATAAAATTAAAAGTTGTGTTTAAAAAATGTATCGGTTCAGATACGTACAGTGCACTAAATAAATGAGCTTTACTAGGACTGAGAACTTCGAAAAAAAGATTGTGGCACTAAATAAATAGTGCAAAACTACACAAACTTTCTCATACCCAATTATTTCGGATAAATTCAGTTCGGAAGCGATCGACATAATACCCTCTACAGCGGTCAGGGTTGTATTACTCCAAAACCGTGAATATCTTTTATTTCAAATTTGCTGCCTAAGATGCGGTTTTATATATGATCAAAATTTTAGTTTCACCTTATACATAGATTCTTTGTATGGGTTTTTCAAATACATAGTGACCCAAATGTTTTACTGGCTTATTTTTTGATTACTTTTGAGTGAAAAGCGTCTGCAGAAATACAAATTTTGCAAAATGGTTTTAAAATACCTTTTCTTAATAATTAAAAAAATAATTTCGAGAATGGGCAAAGCTCACATACATGTTAAATTTTCAAAATCGGTCAGTTAAATATTTAGCAATGAATGCAGACATTTAGAATTTACATTTCGTTATTTAAGAATGATTGACAAAAGAACCAAAATAAATATCTCAAATATCTCTAGTTAAGATATTTTGTGCTCCGTCCATAGGCTTGAAATACGAGGTGTTGAAATAACATTTTGTTGGATACCTGGTCACAGTGGGATAGTTGGGAACACTAGAGCGGATATTGCGGCAAAGGAAACAACTCGGGTGCGCAAAGTGTTATTTGTTCAGACTTTCTTTGCCAAGCAAAACATCTGTTTCATCTGTATTGGGAAAATGAGTGGGCAGCTTTGGGCAATAACAAATTAAGGGTAATAAAAAATACTGTTCGTCCTTGGGGTCGTCAATACATAAAAGTCGTAGGGAAGAGGTGGTAGTTACCTGTCTCTGTACTGGTAATTCCTTGTTAATGCATGAATTTCTGATGGGACGCGGGACCCACCCAGTTTTGAGGAGATATCACAAACACTTGCTTTTGGACTGTGTTGGCTTCAAAAGCACGCGTCAAATGTGTGCATTGGGTGCCTCTATGCTGGCAATTTTAAGAACGATTCGTTCTTGCGTTAAATTGGGTCATTGGCCCAATTTAAAATTTTTTACGTCAAAAATACAATTTGAAATTTTTGTTTTTTTACCCTCTTTGTTGTTATTTTTTTTTTTTCACATTTTTCTTTTTGTTAAATTTTTCTTTGGTCAAGTTTATATATTTTAACAATGTCTTATAGTTTTAGTGTTCAGTCTTACTAGTTTAGTTTTAATTTTATTTTATCGTTAACAGTGTTTAGTTTTAGTTTCCTCTCTGTGTAATAGATATTTGCTGGACAGCAATGCTTTATATGCTTTATGTGCTTTATGTGCTTTTCCCCAAAACCTCGACGGCGGTCAGTATTTTCTTTTTCTTAATGTCCATGTAGGCACATAATTTAATCAAAATCTGCGCGTAAATAAAGAAGCAGGTATATGTCTCGTTTGTTTTTTCTTGACACTTGAAGGATAAGCTTGTTTGTAGGTTTATGGTGGCGAGCTGTAGGGGAATGTCTTCGTATACATCACATGCCTAATGTATTATGTTAACAGTACTGTAGTCTAAATAAGACTTAGCTGTTCCCTTCCCCAACACTAATAGTAAGCAGAAAACCTGTTAGGCCAAGCACCATGAGTAAACAAACTACTGTTCCTTATAATTGTCATACTGACTATATACTTCTTTTCGGGAGATAAGTTGGTAATCTTCAACAGCTCGTATCAGTCTCACGCGACGTGTGACGATAAAATTTAAAGTTTGTGTTTCTAATTTCCCCTAGGAAACGCTGATGCGGAGAAACTTGCAGGATGTGCGCAGTTGTGCGTAATTTTGGGATTGGACCAGAGCGCATTTAGGGGATGGGGCCGTAATGCCTTACGTATATCGCTGTCTACAGTAATCCGAAAAATTAACTTAAGTCTGTACATCATTTTTCTAAAGTAGTAAAATTGAAACAATACAATTTTATAACATTTATTGACTTGAATTTATAAGTCTTGTGATTATGCGAAACATATTCTGGGTTTTATCGATACATCCGTTTCCTTTTGATATGAGTTAAACAAAGTGGTCGTACTTACAAGGGGACTAAACTTTTTCTATACGATTTTTTCGCCCCTTTTTTGGTTTAAAAAACTGTTAAAAATCCGATTTTCTTAAATTGATCCAAAAGATTTCATCAAATTTGGCTTAAATAGCTTCCAAAACAAAAATTAGGCGTACGAGTCGCTTTATCCACAATATATCTCTGTCAGGGGCCATCGAGTAAAATTGAAAAATTAACATAATTTCTCAGAATCGCTTAGTCAGATATTGCGTACACTTTGGTACTGTATAAAGGTACGTAAATCAAGTCAGTGTAGAAAGTTTTAATTTAAAAGCAGTTACGATGCAATAATAAATAAAAAATTAATAAACCCTGACCGCTGTCAATTTGGTTTTTTCGATTTACTCTGTAATAGTAAAGTTCTTTTATTTAAAATTTGGTACACCTGGCTTGCGATTCTTTCATACGCAATAGCTGCAAACGAATTTTCACAAAGCAATTTCAAATGTGAGCAAAATCTTGAGAACACTAGAGCTTCTGAGAAGAATGTTTTAAAAAATAATTTTATTTAAGAAATTACAAAACTCTTTAAAATACGATACCTTCAAAATCGGTTGTAACGATTTATACACTAATTTTAAGTCAAGTAAAAAACACGAATTGATAATAGAACAACCAATTTAATACGTTAAAATCAGAAATCCTTCTGCTTATGAATACTCTCAATTTTTTGAAAATACACAGTTTTGAGAAATCAATACTTAAAAGCTAAAAAAAACTATAAAAATGATGGTATTTAACAAATTGAGAAAAATCCAGTTTTAGCTTTAAAAAAATAAGTTGAAACAATTTTCCGTTTTTTATTAATCTATTCGATAAAAGTTGGTAAAAATGTGCTTCCAAACTGCTCTGACAACTTTCTTTTAATAGCTTATCAAGTCTTCACGCAGTTATTTAATTAATTTGTATGTTTTAATTACAATGAAAACTTTGATTAATTGTTTCAATTCCGCTTGAAAATGGCAATACTATCCTATCTGTAAAAGTATTATATCATAAATTTAAAGTAACAAAGCATTAACTCGGCAATTAATTTTAAATCAATTGTCATTGTTGGACATTCCCTTTGTCAGTCTGGAACAATTTATTGTTGAAACAATAAAAGTGTCTTCTTTCGAGTTTTAACTTGCACAGAAAAAAAAGTCAAACTGTTTTATTTGTTCCGATAAAGTAAAATACTTAAAGTTCCAACAATTAAAGTTAGAAAGACGTACAGTTGTTAGATAAAATTAAATAAAGTTAACGAAACAATCTCAGAGTCGGTTAACGATTCGTAGTTAATTTTCTTATTTAAGCATTTTTGAATTCGCAAATATTTTTAGAAACATACATTTTTGAAAAAAAACGTTATGGACTAAACACTGTTTAAAAATATGTACGGATTTTTACTTTCTATGTAAATTTATTGCAAAAAATTATTAATTTTTAGAGGGGATCATCATGGTATGCAATCAAGATTCATTTTCAATGAATTTTTTAATATTGAAAATAATAACTTGCGCAGATTTGAACACTTATTATGATAATGAAATATGGGTTTTCTAAAAAATCTATGATAACATGTATGATTTTAAAAAAATACTTTGAATAGCCGCCTTTTTTAAACTTATCAATATATTTCTCTGGCTAATGAACGAGCCCTAGCCATTTCAAAATCAATTTTTGATTAATGGATCGGTAGGACCCAGACAAGATAGTATGAAATGAGCACTGTTATCGCCCTATAATACACACACGCGCACGCACGCGGTTTTTTCAAACACTAATTTATGAAATTTTAAAGCTGATTGTGATAGTGAAATCACATTAAAGTAAACGCGGTACTTAACTATCTCGCTGACGTGATAGAAGCGAATTTCCAAAAGATATTGTTTTATCCTCTTTTGGAAACTGATTTCACCGTCGCAAACAGCATTAAAATCTGCACATATTATCATTATAAACATTCAAATTGCATTGAAAATACAAAAGTAAACCCTGACTGCCGCCAAAATAAATTTTATAATTTCAGCGGTTTTTGAAAACTCAGAATGCTAACTTATGCAGTTTTGTTAGCGCTGATTGTGAAATCAGAATTTCAAAAAAAGTTAAGACAAAAAAGTTATACATCTTTAAATATTTAAAGTGACTGCCATTTTGAAACTGTTGAACAAATTTAACAGGATATTGCAAACGTGAGCTTGCTAAAACACACACACACACACACACACACACACACACACACACACACACACACACACACACACACACACACACACAATGGAAATTAGTTAAAAAATTGTAAGACGAAAGAAATATTTAAGAAAATTAATTACGACAGCAAAGACGTGTTATTAAATGATTCCAAATACAGTAATAAACGTAAATTGTTGGAAACAAAATTTTATTTTAAAGGAAGGTTCTGCCAGGAGGCACTAATATGCTGCTCGCTCTTCGCACAACACATGGCTCGTAGCTGTTTCTTTGTGAACATGCACTCCCAGAATAAAAGAAGACAACAGCAAATTGGATTGGTTGTGCATTGCTTTGCAGCAGATGGCAACGTCACACAGACGTCTAGCTTACTGATGATCTGAGCCTCGGCCTAGATTACTTACTTGTGCCTACATTTGATTTGATAGCGAATTTAGATCACTTTTCGATAAAAACCTGTGTGTTTCTGTACAATTTTTGTTTGGTTAAGTCTGATTTTTATCCAATAAAATCATCTCGTCCATTTCAAAATGTCGCTCAAACTACTGTAATACAGATACCCGCTGTCGCAATGGTACCGAAATTTATTTCACACGTTTTTTAAAAGCCTGTGACGTCACCGTCTTACTCAAGACTAAAACTGCATAAATTATCAATTTAAAAACGCTTCCATAATTATTTTAAAAAATCCTGTGTAATTCACTTTGTTTCTCTGCTTCGATGGCCATCGACTGGATTTTTAGAGAGACCACTGAAATAAAGAAACAAGGTGAACTGCACACGAGGGCGAAGCCTGTAATCTCGTACAATTAGGTCTCAGTTTTGTTTCAACTCTGTGCAATCTTCCTATGGTTATTGTCAATTTATCTGGACTAATGCGCGTTAGGTCGACCTACGTCAGCTAAAGCCAGCCAACTTTCTATTTGCGTCATACAGACCTTATAAAAGGAACTGGCAGATGAAAGCTTCCTTCAGCTCGACTTCAGACGTCGATCACCTTGAAGATACAAGATGCGATTGGGCAAATTTAAATTTCTCTCAAAACAAACAGTAATTAGGTCAGGATCGACGCTAATTTTAAGATCCCTGTTTTATGTATTACCATGATGGTCGCACGATGATGATGTCGCTTATTTTATAATGACAATTTGCTAGAAACGTTGGATAAAGTTTGTGTAATGTGGGATTTATTATGTCCAATCTAAGAATCGCAAGAAAACATTTTTATTTGACAAACAATTATGTCTGGTACGGCCATTGTAACCTTTAAGAATGGCAGGAGGCAACAATAATGTCGGAAACAAATAAAAATATACGTCTTTCCTAGAAAGGTAAGAACTTTCTGAACGCTTGTCTTCCTTTTTATGTTAGTCGAATGTCGATGTGGAATTACCTTTTACTACAACCGCAACGGAACCACAAGCCAGTCATTTTTAAAGAGGATGAACTAACTGTTCCAAGCTAATAGCAAAATCAAATTTTGTGTTTGGACATTGATGTTTACTGTTTACCACTTAAAATAAATAGACATTTTTTTGTGTGTTTAACGTCCGACTATTGTGCACACTTGGGCTAATGCAGACGATGGGATGATTTATAGCGTATGAAAATGCCAAGCCCTCGCCGGGAATCGAACCCGGTTCCTCGGGGTGAAAGCCTAGTACGCTATCCACTAGACCACCGAGGCGGCTAAATAGACATTTTTAAATCGTAAAGTAACCTATTTTAAAAAATTTAATGATCATTTTCAAGCTTCATGAATCCGAAAAAGTGTTCTTTATTAGCGAGTTGCTATTGAAGCAGCCATCATAGTAACACTCGAACCCGGGACTTCGAATTTGACCGCCGATTTTGACCTCTAAATCATTTTTTGAAGGGTCTTTAAATTATTATACGCTCGCGCACGCCTATGTGTGTTTGTTTTATGACGTTCACTTTGAAATTTTAGTCTTTGAAATTGAAACTTTGGCACAAAAAATCGATGTTGGTTATTGTTTAGACAAGTTTGTTAACCAGTAATTCGTTTAACAGGTTCAAAATGGCTGTCACTTCATATATTTATAACTTCATTACTTCTTTGTCTTAAATATTTTTGACAATATGATTTCATCACTGTAATCATCACTAAAAACAGCATAAATTAACGTTTAAAATACGTTCAAATTAAGAAATGTGTTATGACGTTGGTCTACGTTCATTTTTGTTTATTTAATGTAATTTAAAAGATTAAAATACCAATATAATGCAGATTTTAATGCTGTCTATAATGGTGAAATAAGCATTTAAAAAAAAGGCAAGATAAAAAAAGTTTCTTCCCTCACGTCAGCGAGCCATCTGCGTGCCGCTATTATCTAGGCCTACTTCGATATCTGTCCGCCTGTGTGGATGTGCTAACTACTGCAAAACTTAAACCCATCTATAAGTTCTCAAAAATTTGGTTTTCATACATTTTGGGGGAAAAAAAACCTTAAAAACATTTCACAAAACCGGTTAACTAAATTTTGTTAAAATTTTGGTATATGAAAGTTTATAATTCAAAGTCATTGGTAGCAACAAATTTGAAATAAAAAAATTTATGGTTAGGTAATAAATCGTAAAAAAATAAAGTGAATCCTGTTGAATATTTTTTTTAACGAAATTTTCGTTGAGAAGTAAGTTATTGGAACGGTCAACATGTTAAGATTCAGACCTTAACAGAACTTGAAATGAAACCTAACCTTATATGTTTTACATCGGGGTTCATTTTCATACCTTCTAGTAGGACTATATGGAGATTTTAATTCTGATTATGTAGGTGAAATCATATCTTCAAAAAAAAGAGTAACGTAAAAATATTTTTGGAATTTCACTTTCGTCAAATCAGTGAAACGTCTGTTTGCCGCGATTGTCTCTGTAATTGAATGTAAACGTACTAGATTGAAAGATATAGGTCTATGAGTTCTCGCTGCTGGTGACATCTTGCGGCAGAATGTTCAAATACAGTTAAGTGATAATAGTACTGTCTATTTTCTCAAACGTCTTCCCCTCGTCCTTGCAGATTGCAGCGTTCGTAGCGGAAAATAGTGTAACTATTTTGTTTTCAGCCGCTTATATCGAGCACGCTTTTTGTAATGGTGGCTGTACTTCTAGTCCGTTTTGTCTCTGTTTACTTTAGAAACCTACATTTTTTTAATTTTAAACTTATTCCAATGATTCCAACAATGTGTATGTATTCATCTATGGTACATAAATATTATAAATCACTTTTGGGAAATTTGTTTTTTTTTTTAGTTTCAGAATCGGATTTATTGCAAAGTAATTGAATATTTGAAGTTTGTGTAATAGTCTACTTTTACGTCATTTACTTAAGAAATATCATCGGCGAGACAGTTGCGTGCCGCGAACAACAAAACGTATTACACTTATTTCATGCTACAATTACCTTGTCGTGTAAAGTTTAAAATGAGTAAATCATGTTTACAACACAAAAGATACTGAAGCAGACTAACACTGTTCGCTTTGTGCTCTCACTAGAGGACGCTATTGTTGTGATATGTGTTCCTGGACATTAGCTTTGGCACGTTCATTGTATTATAAATAAAATTTAACAAAGTATAAAGTGTTTTGTGTGGTAGATTGGTCAAGCGAAACAAGTGGTTAAAAAAAGAAATATATCCATTGTTTTAAAATTGAGGTGGGTACTTTTATACTAATAGGCTATTGATACGTAAATTGAAATTAAAATACTCGGAACGCTCCGATTATGAAATTCATTCGGTTTGCGAATCGCAATATGAATGATAGACAAATTCATTGATAAATTAGGTACATCGACGACGATTTCGACATCGTGTTCAAATCCATTCATTATAAATATTCAATAATGATTACGCACATGCGCAGATCTTTCGTATTCGGATGAAAAGACGATTGGATACGCTGATTCTGAAACTTTCCCGTTCATGCGCGAAGAGATTCTGCGCAAATAAACCTTTTTTGAGTTCATTCATAGAATTGATCATTGAATTTATACGTAGACCCTACTGGAATGATAACCCTTATGAGAGATATGTGAAGGTTCGTCGGAGGCAAGGTGTTCAACTACAGTCAGATAGATAATAGTACTGTTTATTTTCTCAAACGTCTCCACCATTGTCCTTGCAGCTTACAGCGTTCGTAGCGGCAAATAGTTTAATTACTTTGACTTTAGACGCTAATATTGAGCACATTTTTTATAGAGATGGCTGTTCTTCTAGTCCGTTTACTAGTCCGATGATTAATAGTCCGTACTTCTAGTCCGATGATTAATAGTCCGTACTTCTAGTCCGATGATTAATAGTCCGTACTTCTAGTCCGTTTACTAGTCCGATGATTAATAGTCCGTACTTCTAGTCCGATGATTAATAGTCCGTACTTCTAGTCCGTTTACTAGTCCGATGATTAATAGTCCGTACTTCTAGTCCGATGATTAATAGTCCGTACTTCTAGTCCGATGATTAATAGTCCGTACTTCTAGTCCGTTTACTAGTCCGATGATTAATAGTCCGTACTTCTAGTCCGATGATTAATAGTCCGTACTTCTAGTCCGATGATTAATAGTCCGTACTTCTAGTCCGATGATTAATAGTCCGTACTTCTAGTCCGTTTACTAGTCCGATGATTAATAGTCCGTACTTCTAGTCCGATGATTAATAGTCCGTACTTCTAGTCCGATGATTAATAGTCCGTACTTCTAGTCCGTTTACTAGTCCGATGATTAATAGTCCGTACTTCTAGTCCGATGATTAATAGTCCGTACTTCTAGTCCGATGATTAATAGTCCGTACTTCTAGTCCGTTTACTAGTCCGATGATTAATAGTCCGTACTTCTAGTCCGATGATTAATAGTCCGTACTTCTAGTCCGATGATTAATAGTCCGTACTTCTAGTCCGATGATTAATAGTCCGTACTTCTAGTCCGATGATTAATAGTCCGTACTTCTAGTCCGATGATTAATAGTCCGTACTTCTAGACCGATGATTAATAGTCCGTACTTCTAGTCCGATGATTAATAGTCCGTACTTCTAGTCCGTTTATTAGTCCGATGATTAATAGTCCGTACTTCTAGTCCGTTTATTAGTCCGATGATTAATAGTCCGTACTTCTAGTCCGATGATTAATAGTCCGTACTTCTAGTCCGATGATTAATAGTCCGTACTTCTAGTCCGATGATTAATAGTCCGTACTTCTAGTCCGATGATTAATAGTCCGTACTTCTAGTCCGTTTATTAGTCCGATGATTAATAGTCCGTACTTCTAGTTCGATGATTAGGTACATCGACGATGATTTCGACATCGTGTTTACATTCATTCATTAGAAATATTTAGTAATGATTACACTCACGCGCAGATTTGTGCGCAGAAACAAGAATTAAAACTTCATCCACACCAATGAATACAGAAATAGATTCTGTATTCATTGGCCCAAGTGTGCACAATAATCAGACGTTAAACACACAAAAAAAAAATGTTATTCGGACGAAAAGACGATTGAATAGGCTGATTCCGAAACTTCCCAATTTCATGCGAAAAGAGATCCTGCGCAAATAATTAGATGACGAATTTGAATTAATAATACTAGTATTTAAGCCATACGATTCCGATCATTCCTCCAAGTTTCAACAATACCGCTTGAGAGTTTTTTACGTTATCACGAAATGAGTTGCCAGCATTTCAGGACAGTTTTACAAATAGCCCATCCCGTTAAGGATTTTATAAAGAATTATCATTGTAAAAAACCGTTTAGTAGCGGATTCCCATTGGTTTTTGCTTTCCTTTAAAATTTTTACTTCGTGTTTTGAGATTCCGGATGTATCGATGAGGTTGTTACTTCATGGTTGTATCGCAAATACAAAAATAAACTGTGACCGCTGAACCAGAATTCCCTAAATTATCGGAAAGGTTGAAAGCAACCTGTATAATTGGTTTTGTTTAGGTTCAAAATTGCTTCATTTTATTTCGTTTAAATAATTTAATTGAATATGAAAAGCTAGTGTACTTACTTTTTTACTATTTAAATATGCTAAATAACAGAGTAAATAATCAGTGAGGCTAAGTTGGAACATAAGTAACACATTAAATTGGCCACAGTTGCGTTCGGTTTAAAGATACCCACGCATTCTTCCGGATATTTTTACAACTATTTAAATGTTAAACCTAACTGCAATAGGTAGTAGGAATGTTTACGTTTCTCTTTGATTATTTAATTCAGTGATCAGTTCAGCTGTG
Source organism: Callitettix versicolor (assembly GCA_022606455.1). NCBI lineage: Eukaryota > Metazoa > Arthropoda > Insecta > Hemiptera > Cercopidae > Callitettix > Callitettix versicolor. The sequence continues at coordinate 15,241,701 of CM040188.1, read as the reverse complement.
CCTATTTTTAATTTTGTCAGATTATAAGTTGTTACAGTTTAAAGATTATTGTGGGAGAAATAAATTGCACGAAAATATTGCATAAACTTTCTCGCTTTTAATTAAATTGCTTAAAGGAGTTTAACAAATACTTTAAACACCTAAAAGAAAAGAAACAAGATGCGTTGAGGTGAACACAAGAAATTCCGTTATGTCGACTAAAAATCGGTCTAATTTAATTTCTCGAAATCGGATTTAATTAAAACATTTTATTTGTTAAAAAAAGCTTTTAGTAGATTTAATGTGTTTAGTAAAAGAATAAAAATTAACAACGTAAATTCCCAAAAGTATTACCGTAAATTCAAGATAGACTAGAGTGTCCTTGAAACTGGGGCTGGAGCGAAGCGATAAGAAAGTTCACCCTTAATACGCTACATTTTTCACTTACTTTTTCACCTAAAGAACCTAGATTTAACATCAAGAATAGATAAATTATATACAGGGTATTTCGGAACCGTCATCAGCTTTTGTTTTTAGTGAATTCCCATGAGCTATTGGAACAGCCATCTTAGTAAGACCCGAAGCCGGGAGTATAAATAAGCACCGATCATGGTTGACGTATACTTCTACGTGTTTATGTATTAGCATTCTTATGTCCGATTTGTTTCAAACTCGACAAGATTTTGGTAGTAGCTAATTACTTAACCAGAAAAATCCGTTAAGTAATCAACAGTTTCAAAATGGCTATAATTTCAAATCTTCAAACTATCATAATTTTTAAAACTTTTTTGAAAATTTATTTCACCATTGTAATCAGCGTTAAAATATTTTCTTTTAAAATCAACTGAAATGAAGAAAATAATTCTGACGGAGGTTAGGGTTCATTTTCGTATTTTCGAAATATAAAAAGCAGTGACTATTAAAACAGTGTTGCAAACAGTAGAATAATATCTTCTACAAGTGAAATTTTGTTGAAATTCCCCTTACAAAATAGGCATTTTGTGTTACATATTCGTACAAATTGTAAAGCATTTATTCGCCGCAGTTTATAATGGAAAGTTTACACCCTCAAATTAGGGTGCTTTAACAATAAAAAAAAATATTACAATATGTAAATACAGTACTGTAGTTCTATAAAAATTGCAACTTTCATAGCTTGGTATCTTGTTCGTGGGTTGTATAATGTTTACAAACTGTTGGCACGAGTATGTGCCTGTAATAACATAGCCGAGGCAGGTGTGGGTAAAACACCGGTCACAGACGTACTAGAATGATAAACCTTGTATGAGAAATATATTAGCGCTCGCTACTGATGACATCTTGCGGCAAAGTGTTCAACTAAAATTATATAGATAATAGTAGTGTCTATTTTCTCAAAAGTCTCCACCACCTATCCTTGTAGCTTGTAGCACTCGTAGCGACAGATAGTCCATCTACTTGGACTTTAGACGCTAATATCGAGCACACTTGTCATAATGTTGGCTGTATTTCTACTCAGTTTACATTAAATGGCTACGTCATCTAACTTGCGCATCTCAAGGTCGCAGGTTCGTGACTGACGTTATTGTCGTTATCTTTTTCATGCGGTTAACGGGATCCCCCATTTTCAAGCGAACTTCCTCGGTTGGAAAATAAGCTAACGAAGCTGCCATTATGGTAAGACCTAGACCCGACCCCATGAAATGAGACCGAGCTTGTGAAAAAATACTCTCGTTCACATTTATAGAAGTCGTTCAAGTTTTATGTATTTATTCTCGTTTATAATTTTGTTCCGATTTGATTCAAATTTGGGATTAAAATAGATTTTGGTAATAGCCTATTTACTGATGAAAATCCGTTAAACAGTTTTAAAATGGCGGCCATTTCAACACTTACGTAACACAACTTTGTTTATCATACACTTTTTGAAAATACGATTGCGATAAGCAGCTTTAAAATCTACATAAATTAGAGTTTAATTTTTCAAATGCCACTGAAATTCGCTTCGATTACGTCAGCGAAAAGCTGCGTGCAGCGATTATACTTTTAGCACTTGAATACTTTTTTCATAAAAAAGTGTAAAAAAATCCGTTCTATTTTAATTAAAATTTTGTATTAAATAAGGTCACAGGCCGCAAAATATACGAAATTGTTCATTATTACACACATATAAGCTACTTAACAGATACTGACAAATTTTCTAAATTTACGGACAAAAACCAAAAAATCAGCAATTCCTGAAAATTCCGTAAGTAGGTTTGGTTTCAATAAACGTAGTTTTTAATTCGGGTGTAATTCAAAAATTATCGCGGCACACAGCTGTCTCGCCGACGTGATAAAGTGAATTATAAAAATATTTTTTATTCCACCATTTCTGTAAAATTCTGATTTCACCATCGTAATCATCGTTAAAATTTTCGCACATCAGCATTTCAGATTTTTAAATTACGAAAATGTAACTACTTTTAATATACTAAAATGAACCCTACCGCTTCAAATGCAATTTTTAATTTTCAACGGATTTTGAAAATTCGAAACGCTGATTACGATGATGGAATCAGACTTTCAAAAACATTTAAGATGAAAAATTATTTTGAAACTGTTGAACGAATTTTAACGATCTTGTCCAAGCTATTATCAAAACCGATTTTTGTTTGTAATTTGAGTAAGAACTCACGCTCCTCAAAAAGTGAGGTCAGGATCGTCGCTCATTTCAAGTTCCCGGGTCTGGGTCTTACCATGATGACTGCTTCAACAGCTTATTTTCCAATGGAAAGTCCCTAATAATAGAAAAATAATTTTTCATTGAGTCCAATTTCATCATTATAATGAAAACCAGTTTTGAGAAAATTGATCATTTAATAGCATTTTGAGCCCTAAGTTATCCAGTAAAAGGGGTATTGGATTCGTTCTCGAGGGGGATATACTATATGTTGAGACGGTAAACTTGAGGAGATACTATTGATTGAAAAGACCAGGAAATCTTGATGCACTAACCACGCATCCCCCACAGAACCAAAAATATTTTAGCTAATCGAATTGGAAAGTGTGTAAGTCATTTGTTAATTTATCCCCGGACAAGCCTAATCGGACATGAGCAACATCCGGTGGGAATGGATTTGAAGTTCGATGATAAAGTTGCATAACACTCAGTTACAATCACCGAGCCTAATCACACAACTGGTCTTATCACATCACTCAAACCAATCCCCGTAGGCCTGTGTGTGTAATCATGTCTAAATCACACATACGCGTATACAGTATTAGTCAATAGTTATTAAACTCTTTCCTTTACGAATTATAGGTAGTAGCCAATGGCACTGCTGTAACTAGGAATATATTCTTTCACTTTACGAAGTATGGGAAGTGGCCAATAGCATTGTCGTAACCAGGAATATATATTCACTTTACGAAGTATGGGAAGTGGTCAATGGCATTGCTGTAACTAGGAATATATATTCACTTTACAAAGTATGGGAAGTGGCCAATAGCATTGTCGTAACCAGGAATATATATTCACTTTACGAAGTATGGGAAGTGGTCAATATCATTGTCGTAACTAGGAATATATATTCACTTTACAAAGTATGGGAAGTGGTCAATATCATTGTCGTAACCAGGAATATATATTCACTTTACAAAGTATGGGAAGTGGTCAATATCATTGTCGTAACCAGGAATATATATTCACTTTACAAAGTATGGGAAGTGGTCAATATCATTGTCGTAACCAGGAATATATTCACTTTACAAAGTATGGGAAGTGGTCAATATCATTGTCGTAACCAGGAATATATATTCACTTTACAAAGTATGGGAAGTGGTCAATATCATTGTCGTAACCAGGAATATATATTCACTTTACAAAGTATGGGAAGTGGTCAATATCATTGTCGTAACCAGGAATATATATTCACTTTACAAAGTATGGGAAGTGGTCAATATCATTGTCGTAACCAGGAATATATATTCACTTTACAAAGTATGGGAAGTGGTCAATATCATTGTCGTAACCAGGAATATATATTCACTTTACAAAGTATGGAAGTGGTCAATAGCACTATCGTAACCAGGAATATACAAGAAAGGGAAGCCGAAGCTGTAAGAACATATTTAGAATATGCTTGTTTCCTAGGCTATGGAATTAAACCAACACCAACGCAAGCGAGGCGGGTTGTGGATCCAAAAAAGTTTCAAAAAGATAATGCCTATCTAAGTGGTTTTTTTCAAAGCCTGAAATTCTTATAGGTAAAAATTACTGCTTATGGAAGGTAACTCTCATTTTCACTCATATTAGCGAATTTCCATTGAAAAAATGAGTTACTGGATCTGCCATCGTTGTAAGGCCCAGAACCGCGATGTGGAATGAGCATCGATTCTGATATCTAGATCATGTTTTGAAGGGTCGTTAAAGTGTATACTTATACTTTCTCTTCCGCATCTCCAGGTCAATTTTTAGCTGATCCGTGCCTTCCTACAGCTGATGCGAAGTAAATACCTGTTGCTATGATCTGGCTGGGATAGCACATGTAGAGGGACAGATTTGACAGTGTTAAATATGCTGATCTTCGTTTTTTTGGGAAATGTTTCTGTTCCACTATGTCGGATGGAAATGCATAAAGGCAGCATTCGCTTTCCTGATGCGACTCCTTAAAACCTCTCTGGCACCTCCATCATCAGTGACTGCTCTGAAGATACTGCAAGGAGGATCACTGTCTGTTAAAATGGTTATTGTTTAAATAAGACACTTCACATGCCTGACAGGTATATTTTTGTAAAATAATTACTTTTTCTAAAAAATCTGGCTTTAAGAAGGGAATGGGTCGCTGCCCATCTAACTATGTCCTTGGCCAATGGTGAGTGTGTAAAAATCGATCCTAAAATTTAAATGAAGGCCTATATATATTTCCAGATCACCTGCAAGGAAAAAAGAGTATATGTGATGTGAACATCCGTTTTTTCTTTTAGCTTAACGTCCATAATTGATCTCAGACTAATGAGGACGAGAAATCTTTCCGTTAGAAAAAGATTAAAGCAGTAACTGCATTTCAAACCTACGAACTTTAGGTGCGCAGTTAAGAGACACAGCTGACTGACCAGTGTTTTAGATCATAGAACCTTTTAGTGAGTATCGATTGAGATTCAATTTTTTGTAGGTTCCTAGATTTTTGACGTAAAAAGCTCTTTGAAATCAATATCCGGTGGATAAGCAAGCCCGATACCTTGAAATGAACACCGATCATGAATAAGAACCACTTTTAACAAGTCACTAAAATTATGTAGGCTACATAGAGGCCTTCATAGCCTACATATTTTTGTATGTGTTCGCACTCTCACGTTAGGAATTTTGGTGTGAATTGATTAAAACTTTTATGAAGGTAAATTTGTACTTAGTTTTGGGCTACTCATCAGAAACGTTTCAAAATCTTTAAATAATTTCATACTCTTTTTGAAAATTACATTTTACCTTCGTAATTGACGTTAAAATCTGCATAAATTAGCATTTAAAAATTTAATTCAAAATACGAAAATATGAATGCTACAGCAGTTATTGACACATTTTAAACATAACTGTAGGCTGATTTGAAAATTCAAAATGCTAATGTATGTAGATTTTAACGCTGATTACGATGGTGAAATCAATTTTTTGAAGGCGTAAAAGAAATTAATGTTGAAAATCAGCTTCCATTACGTCAGCGAGACAGTGATTACAAGCTACACTTAATTATCACAGTAACGACAGTCATGCAAATTGTAGAGGAACAAAGGTGCGTCTCCGTCTAGTTGGCAATAATGCAACGTAGCCTGGTTACTACTGTAGTAATGATTAGAATCAGTCGGTTGCAATGTTACATTGTGTGAGCACAGCAAATTGCACTGATTGCGTTGAATGCATGGGAAGTTCATGCAATATTGTTAACAGACACCGTCAACATTTATGAAAATGTATTTTTTTTTATTTCATTACAATTTCTTTCAAAACTGAATAACTGTAATTAATGAAATAACTTTAATCAGCAGGCGTGTCCGAGATCGTAAAGGACTAGTCAGTCTGTTGCTTTTCCGACAATGCGAGCTTCAAGGTTAAAGTTGAGACTGCTGTTAACACCGTTTAACTGTCCTCACCTAAACTGACATAAAATACAGATTTAAAGCAAAATTAAAAACAAAAAATTATTTCAGATTTTGATCAAAAATGTGGTTTTTAATTGGATATCTGTCTTACTGACCAATTCCATCCAATGAAATTTGGTATGAGCGCTAGTTTGCTAATCCATCGAATCAATTTATTTAATTAAATATATACTATATATATATATATATATTTATTTATATTTATATATATTTATATATATATATATATATATATATATATATATATATATATATATATATATATATATTTTTGTTATTTTAAGGCGAAAAGCACATTGAGGCTATTATAGCTTCCCTAAATATAAGCGTGAGTGTAAAACGTTAAAGTAGTAAGTGTAGTGTTGTAAGTGTAAGTGTGTGTTAGACTCGGGTACCGCGAGGGACGTCTAAATCCTCTCAATAGGTGCAGCTAGTCTGCACCCCCTTGTGGGGTATATATATTTACCCAAATAATTGGCCCAAGTGTCTGTTCCACTATGTCGGATGGAAATGCATAAAGGCAGCATTCGCTTTCCTGATGCGACTCCTTAAAACCTCTCTGGCACCTCCATCATCAGTGACTGCTCTGAAGATACTGCAAGGAGGATCACTGTCTGTTAAAATGGTTATTGTTTAAATAAGACACTTCAAATGCCTGACAGGTATATTTTTGACAGTAAAAAAAACCAACTAGGGATTTTTACACACACACACACACACACACACACATATATATATATATATATATATATATATATATATATATATATATATATATATACGAGGGTTGATCAAATATAAACGAGACTGACTTTCTAAAAACTTTTCCGTTGGACATTGAACTCTAAAGGGTGGGGTTTCAGGTAGCCTGGGAGGTTTGGGACGGGCGTAGACGGGCAACATTTCCGTTCGGACCCTTCAGTATAAAACTATACAATGAGTGAGAATGAAGTGCACGTTTCCGTGGAGCAGAGAATTATTATTAAGTTTTTGGCCAAGGAGGGGGTCAATCCGACTGAAATCTTTCGTAGATTGACGGCTCAATACGGGGACAGGACCCTGTCAAGAGCTCGCGTTTTTGCTTGGCACAAGGAATTCGCCGAAGGACGGGAAGCAGTAGAAAACCTCAGCCATGATCGTCGCCCGACCACTTCCGTCACGGACGAAAACATTGATGCTGTTCGGAAGCTCCTGGACGAAGACAGACGTATTTCGCTGCGATTTATTGCAGATGAACTCCAGTTGAGCTATGATAGCGTTCAAAAAATCGTTACATCAAACCTGGAACTCAGCAAAGTATCTGCAAGGTGGGTTCCACGAATTTTGACTGACGTTCACAAACGGAATCGTTTGGAGATTTGCCAGCGACTATTGACCCAATTTGAACGAGATGGTGAGGCATTATTAAACCGGATTGTCACCTGTGACGAAACATGGGTTCACCATTACACTCCCGAGTCGAAACAGGCAAGTATGGAGTGGCGGAAGAGGGGAGAGAGGGCGCCTCTGAAGGCCAAATCACGATCGTCGGCCGGGAAGGTAATGGCCACTGTATTTTTCGACAATCAAGGCGCCTTTCACGTCGATTTCCTCCATCAACGACGCACAATAAATGCACAATATTATTGCGATGTTTTAGAGGCCGCAAAACAGTCTTTTCGTAGGAAAAGGAAATCTAAACCGGCGAGAAACGTCATTCTTCTTCACGATAATACCCGACCACATTCGGCGAACGCTACGAGGCTTAAACTCGATCAAATTGGGAACCAATGGAACATCCCCCATACAGTCCAGACTTATCACCCTGCGACTATCACCTGTTTGGGCCACTCAAAGAGGCGCTTGGAGGCCAGCGTTTCGAAGACGATTCTGCGGTGGAGACCTTCGTGCTCCAATGGCTCAATGAACGCCCGAGAACTTTTTACGAAGATGGAATTAAAAAACTTCCAATCCGGTGGGAAAAATGTGTTACTCGTGCGGGAGACTATGTAGAAAAATAAGTTGTATCAAGAATAATTTGTAAGTAAGCAATAAATTTTTAAAAATCAGTCTCGTTTATATTTGATCAACCTCGTATATATATATATATATATATATATATATATATATATATATATATATATATGTGTGTGTGTGTGTGTGTGTGTGTGTGTGTGTGTGTGTAAATTTTTAAACCACTCTTTGATAAAAAAAATTGAAAATCAAATTTCGTCAAAAGCAGTTTAAACAATTTTAGCATAAAGTATAAAATAAAGCGAAGTTTAAGAAAAAAACTAAATACCGATTTTTATCAAAAATGTAGTTTTTATTTCGATCTTTCTTATTGACCAATTCCAATGAAATTTGGAATAAGGACTAGTTTGCCAGTAAGGACTAGTTTGCCAGTAAGGACTAGTTCAAATAATTTCTTTAATTAAATAATATTTTTTAAACCTCTCTTTGACAAAAAATCTCAAAAGCTTCCTCAAAATCAGTTCAAACAATTTTTTTCTAATGTAGTTCATAACTGCCCAAAACAAAATTTACAAATCATTAATTAAAAATCCTAAAAATCGGTGTTTCGAAATATGCTCTCTACCATAGCTTCACTGTTTGGAAATGTCTGATCTTTGTCTGATGAATGATGGATGTGTGAGATTTTTATCTCCCAGTAGGATAACCAACTTCTGTTGAATGTAACATGTGTTTGGATGTGGATGAGTGAGAGTAGTATGAGATAAAGGTATAGTGGGGTTGCTAAACCCAGCAGCTGCTCACTCCAGCTGCCTCTGCCAGAAAAAAATATAATTAATCTACTCTACTTTACAATAGTCATGATCCTATATGCTATATATTTAACTAAAACGGTCTTAAAATTTATAATTTAGTTTAGAGGTTAATACGAGGTGTGGCTATTAAATAACGAGACTCACGCTGCGGCTTAACAGGTGCGCATGCGCCAACCGCCATTGACCGACAGCTGTTTAGTGTGAAGTTTTCTCTTCAGAATGCAGTTAGTCTTGTTTGTGTAATCAACACTGTTTAGTCATAACCTTCATTTCCGTTAGTGTTGTTATTTTGTTTTGCCGGAAAAAATGGTTAGTGTAATAACAGAGCAACGAATTGCTGTTAAATTTCACTTCAAACTTGGAAAACCGCTACTGAAACTTAATGAAAGAAGTATATGACAGTGAATGTTTATCGCGAGCACGTGTTTTTGAATGGTTTAAGCGTTTTCAAGACAAGACGTTGAAGATGTTTCGCGGCCAGGTCGCCCTTCAACGTCAAAAACGGATGACAATGTCGAAAAAGTTGCTAATTTGATTCGGCCTGACCGTCGATTAAGTATTCGTGCAATTGGTGAAACTGTAGGCATTGATAAAAAATGTGTACAGCAAATTTTACGTGACAATTTGAACATGCGAAAAGTGTGTGCCAAAATGGTGCCAAAAATTCTCACGTTTGAACAACAAGCAGCTCGCAAAAATGTTTGTACTGACATTTTGGATGTCATTGAAAATGACTCAAATTTATTGGAAAGGATAATAACATGTGATGAATCGTGGTTTTTTACGTATGATCGGGAAACAAAACGCTAATCCATTCATTGGAAGACCCCAACTTCAACGAGAACCAAAAAAGCAAGAATCAGCAAGTCAAAATTTAAAGCAATGATGATTGTTTTTTTCGATATTCATGCGATTGTGTACCTTCATTGGGTTCCTGGAGGTCAAGCAATTAATCAATATTACTACCTTGAGGTACTTGGTAAACTACGTGAAAGAGTAAGGAAAAAACGACTCGAAATGTGGAAGGACAAATCATGGGTTTTCCACCAAGACAATGCGCCAGTTCATTCCGTGTTATCTGTCAAGAGGTTCCTGGCCAAGTACAGCATCCCAGTGTTAGAACATCTACCTTACTCACCAGACCTTGCACCATGTGACTTCTATCTGTTCCCTAAGGTGAAATATGCATTAAAAGGGACGAGATTTGAGTCCGTGGAAGCTGTAAAAGTGAAAGCGGCAAGAGTCCTGAAGGAGTTGACAGAAGATGACTTCCAGCACTGTTTCCAACAATGGAAAATTCGCGTGGAGCGTTGTAGGGAGAGAGAAGGAGTGTATATTGAAGGTGATAATAAGTAATTATGTATAAAATGAAAATACAATTTTTTACAACGTCAGTCTCGTTATTTAATAGCCACACCTCGTAAACACTAAAAATTGATACCTTGAGTGGAATGACACATCTGGTTTTGATAGGGTATGTGTCAGCTGTTGTGAAGTTTTTTTTTCATTTTTGTAATTCCTCTCCTAACAAGTAAGACAGCTTTATTTTTAGTGCTCAGAAGAGATGCTCTGGAAGCAGTGTTTCTGAGTTTTACTTAAGATTGTAATGTAGCTCTAGGCATGTGGAATCATATTATGGGGTGCTTCAATTAAATAGGGTATTTACATTACAAAAAATATCAATTCAACTTGTGGCTGGCATAAACAATGTGAAGATTAGCATGAATGCCTATGAACAGTTAGGAGTATTGACACTAATTTGTATATTAAGGAAACAATAGTATATATTAAATATAATTGGATTTACAATAGTTATGTAGTATTATTTGTAACTATTCATATTGATTTTGTACTTTTCAGATAATTATATTGACTGATTATTGTTTTTTCTTTTAATAATTATAATTGTGACGATTGTAATGAAATAATTTTATTGTATGCAGTCTGAAACAATAAATAAATAAATTAATTTAGGCTAGTTGCTAAGTTTATGTTTTAGATTATATACGAGGGTTGATCAAATATAAACGAGACTGATTTTTTAAAAAATGTATTGCTTACTTACAAATTATTCTTGATACAACTTATTTTTCTACGTAGTCTCCCGCACGAGTAACACATTTTTCCCACCGGATTGGAAGTTTTTTAATTCCATCTTCGTAAAAAGTTCTCGGGCGTTCATTGAGCCATTGGAGCACGAAGGTCTCCACCGCAGAATCGTCTTCGAAACGCTGGCCTCCAAGCGCCTCTTTGAGTGGCCCAAACAGGTGATAGTCGCAGGGTGATAAGTCTGGACTGTATGGGGGATGTTCCATTGGTTCCCAGCCAATTTGATCGAGTTTAAGCCTCGTAGCGTTCGCCGAATGTGGTCGGGCATTATCGTGAAGAAGAATGACGTTTCTCGCCGGTTTAGATTTCCTTTTCCTACGAAAAGACTGTTTTGCGGCCTCTAAAACATCGCAATAATATTGTGCATTTATTGTGCGTCGTTGATGGAGGAAATCGACGTGAAAGGCGCCTTGATTGTCGAAAAATACAGTGGCCATTACCTTCCCGGCCGACGATCGTGATTTGGCCTTCAGGTTTTCTACTGCTTCCCGTCCTTCGGCGAATTCCTTGTGCCAAGCAAAAACGCGAGCTCTTGACAGGGTCCTGTCCCCGTATTGAGCAGTCAATCTACGAAAGATTTCAGTCGGATTGACCCCCTCCTTGGCCAAAAACTTAATAATAATTCTCTGCTCCACGGTAACGTGCACTTCACTCTCACTCATTGTATAGTTTTATACTGAAGGGTCCGAACGGAAATGTTGCCCGTCTACGCCAGTCCCAAACCTCCCAGGTTACCTGAAACCCCACCCTTTAGAGTTCAATGTCCAACGGAAAAGTTTTTAGAAAGTCAGTCTCGTTTATATTTGATCAACCCTCGTATTTGAGAACAGCACTTTATTCATATTACTCTCGAAACATTGTTTTGTTTCTACATAAATGAATAGTAAGAAATGTTTAAATAAACAGTAATAACATAAATATTCCATCTTTATGGTTTAATAAAAGTATAGGAAAGCATTTAAAAAATCAAATACAGGATTTTCGATAAAGGAATAAAATATTTCTTTACAAAAAAACATAAATAAAATTATCTCTACAAAGTACTTGGAATAAATGAAATAAGTGTTTCGCAGGAAAAGGTAATTAAATTAAGATAAGAATAATTAGCTCAGCTTTTGTGCATTCATTTGAATTTGTACTTTGCTGTTTAAAAAAATGTAACTCAAACTAAGGTAATTATAAAGCTACAACACCAGTTGAATTCTTCATAGCTTAAATGGGCTAATTAGACTTAAGTACTTCCGATAAAGTTTTATTTCCATTCTAAAGACATTAAGACATTTTCCATTTCCTGACATTAGGTTAAATTAAAACAATTTGTCTTATTAATAATCATTACACGCAGCTGTCTCGCTTTTGTTTTTACAAAACACTTTTTTTCAAAAATCCAATTTCACCATCTTTAAAAATCACCACTTTTTAAATCTGTGTAATAAATTAGCGTTTTCAATTTTTAATGGAATTATGGATTTATTCCATAAATTCCATTTAATAATTAAAATTAAAAATTGCTTATATCATTTTAAAACGGTTTTTCCTTGGTGAAAAATTTGTTGTCTATTGCTAAACTTAATTTTTGTGTTAGGTTTTGAATCAAACCATACTAAACTGTGAAAATTAGTTCTAATGCACATATAAGCCTAGACAATTATAAAATTTTTAATGATCCCTCAAAATGTATTCAATAAGTGCACTTGTCATAGTCACTGGGTAGAGTCAACTCATACTAGTCAGATCATAATGGTAGTTTTGTCGAAAGCAAGTATTTTAATAATCCTAACTAAACTGATCAGACAAATGTATTTCAACAGCTGGAAAACAAGCTATTGAAGCATGTTGTCATCATGGTAAGGGCTCTAAAATGAGTGCACACTTGACCTGTAGTGAAAATTTTATATTATATGTAGGGTGTTTACGTAATACATGGAGATAGTTCAGAGTTTGACCATCATCAAAAAAGTTTTTTTAATTAGATATTGGTCATTTTGTGTTTTTTACTAAACAATTTATGTATAGAAGAGCTTAAGAATTTGACTGTACTGTGTTAGTTAATGTAAAGTCCTAGTTTAAAATAATCAATTTGAACCAGTTATCTGTTTCAAAAATGCTTTCATTTAAATGATATTTTTTTACAAAAAAGAAGTAAATTATTGTAGTTCGTCTATGTCCAACGGAACGGTATAACTGTTGAAATTATTAAACAAAAAGAACAAAAACAAAAGAACTAATACTAATATTGAACTAATAAAAGGGCAGTGAATTTGTTATCAAATTTGTTATATATATATATATATATATATATATATATATATATATATATATATATATATATATATATATATATATATATATGCTTTATAGCTCAAGTACCAAATTTGATATTTAAAAAAATTATGACTCTGGAATAACAAAAAATAATAATAAAATAACCCTGACTGTCTAAATGTAGTTTGTAGGTCTGGTTTGCTTATATCTTGGAACTATTTCTTAAATTTCAACCAAAAAAATGTTTTAAAACTCTTTTTTGTCAAAACTTAGATTTTTTAAAAATTGGCCATATCAATTAGATCAAATGTAGTCCTTACAAAAGGTATGGGTATGTTTGTACATCTTCGAAATTTTGGCTTCTTTTTCTTGTCAGCAGATTTTTATGTAAATAATTGTATTGTGAAATATTTTATAGTTTTTTCACCATTATTTTGAAAACTTGTAAGTAAAGAAGACTAACAAATTTTAAAAACAGTATGTTCAATAAATTTAGTTTTAGTTGATAATAGCAAGTAAGTAGCTATAAAAAATAAATATATATATATATATATATATATATATATATATATATATATATATATGTGTGTGTGTGTGTGTGTGTGTGTGTGTGTGTGTGTGTGTACACAACAGTAAAACTGTGTGTGTATCAATGTTTGTTACAAAGTACAAAGGGTGAGGATGCTCAACTAGGGTTGTTATAATGGATTACTAACATTTAGAGGTTTTGTGAATGTGTGTCATTAATTATGACTCGGGGTCCCTGGCAAGTCTCTCCAACACAGATCGTGGTTAAAATATCTTCATTATTCATGAATCACTTTTCTCATTAAAATTACATTTATCTGCAATATTAAACGGTTTTAATAAAACACACCAGTAAAAATTTACATTCGAAAAGTTTTAAATTTAATTATTTAAAATCAGTGTACCACATTTACGGTTTGGGAGTAAATTGAATAAATGAAAATTTCTATACTTTGGTTTTATTTTATATATTCTTTTAACTTCAAACTTGGGTTGGTTACACATATTTGAGCTAAGCAGTCTGTAACCAGGCCAGAGTTTCTGGTTTTATTTTCCAAAATTATTTTGATTAAATTTTGCTAAAACATAGTCCATAAGTAACCTATCCAAACAAAATGTATGGTCCTCCCAAAAAATCTTGTCACTAATAGGGCACATTGCAAAATTTTAGTCTTATATTAAAATTCATAACTAAGTCATTTTGGCAAATTTGAAGATTTTAAAAATATGATTTAGGAGAAAACTGAAAAAACCAAAAACAAACCATGACAGCTAATGGGTTTTAAAGTAAGTCACAGGTACTGAATAAATTTGGAATGTAGGTCATTATATTTGCTCATATCTTGGTATTAACTTTTATATAAAAAAAGTTCTTTAGGAAGATGGAGATCTTTTGTGGAAAAAAAATCGTTACTCAAAACCGACTATCAATATAAGCCTCAGTAAAAAACGTATGGGTTGTTAAATTTTATTTTGGGTGCTAAAAAAAAAAATTAATAACCATATTTTTTTAAATTGTTGCAACAGATTCAAAGCTCAAAAGTCATTTTTGGTTCAGGAGTAAAGTGAAAAAAATGGGTTTGTTTTGTTCTTCGATTTACTCTTGAACAATAACTTTATAAAATTAATTAGATTTCCCTTTTTTCAATAGATTTTTTGGGAAATAATTGAAGTGAGAAAGTTTGTGTATTTTTTGCACCATTTCTTATTTATGCTTCTGTAATCTACTGAAAACGCAAACTATTATACCTTAAAAGTCGAAAATTAAGTTGGAAAATTTTCAACTTAAGTATAGTTTCCTTTCACTAATTATTACCCGATTAGATTACTTCTGGAACAATGCTCCATTTGAAACAAATCTTCTTATGTAAACTACATTTCTGGTAATTTATTGGTGCTGATAATTACAACTAAAGCACAGGAAGCATTATTTAATTACACACCCATTCATTAAAATCCTTAGTAAGGGATAATCCTACCCTACCCTATTTGTTACTTTGCTACAATTACACAGTAAGCAGTTCTACAAATAAATGGCTGAAAAAGAAAAACATATCATTAATTGACCTGACCTATTTAATTCTGCAAACTAGTTGGATAATTCTTCTTATTTTGTATGACATAATTTATTATGACATTTTATTTATTATTGATAAAAGAAAACAATAAGACAACAAAATATAATTGTGAACTTGGCAAATGTCCACTGGAAAATTAGTTATTTTAGCAACTTTTAATGGTTAGATCCAGACCTGGGACATTGAAATAAGCACAAATTTTGACCATTTTTAAAACTTAAAAAAAATGACATACATATATAAAACACAATATACAGTAGAACTCTTAGTGTTTACAATTTTGGTATTATCAACCTCATTCAAACTTGGCACAAAAATCAATTTTGGTAATAGCTTGGACAAGTTTGTTACCAGTAAAACCTGTCAAACAGTTCCAAATCAACTATTCCAGATCTTTAAAAATATATCTCGAACTTCTTTGAAAACACGATTATACCATTGTAACCAGCATTACAATCTACAGAAACTAGCATTTTTAATTACACTGAAAATATTTTTTTCCTAACATCTGTACTTTATGCTATTTAGATTAATGAGGACGAGCGATCAGCATTGCATAGTAAAAATTGGCAGTAACTGTGACTCGAACTAACAATCTTGATGGGCAAAGTTCAGAGATGCAGCACATTGACCGGTGACTTATTAGCCATAAACACCATAGAGCCCTTCACTGTAAGCAAATTCAATTGAAAATACAAATTCTTTCACCGTAAGCACTATTGTCAAATTCATATTTGTATTTTCAGCTATCTATCACATCAGCAAGATAGCTGCATGACATTTTTTTAATTTTACATTTATTTTATTTTTTTAGATCATAATAGAAACTTTAGTAGTGTGTTAATTTTGTTGTCTTTCCAGTTAAACTATTAATTAATTCATAGCTTCCTCTTTTATATTTCAAACTATATCCAACTTATTTAAATCAGTTTATCCTTTACACTTCCAATTAGATATATATATACAATGTGCTCCATATACCAAATTATTGTTGGAATTTATACCCAGTGAAACTTCTCAAATTCAAACCTCAAAAATCTGAACATGTTTCAAAAATCATGTGTTTAATCACACAAATATTATTTTTTTATCCTAACATTTATAAATATTAAAATAAACGGCCAACAGTTCACATGGATAAATAACAATGCAAATCAAAATGAAAACAAAAACTTTATAACTAAAACTAACAGATGTTATGCACTAGTAACAGAGTAACTAGAGTGAACATTACTGCAGGACTGTATCAGCACATTTAGTGTCTGTCTACTGCATTATCTAATCTACAGTATTATCTATTGTCTAGCAAAGATGGTGCCACGTGTACAGCTGCATTGCCTGTCAAGGTCTTTACTTCCTTTTCGACCGCTATGCCATCCTGCATCCCTCAATCAAACGTTCATCCTCAATATAATAATAAATGGTTATATTAAGAGTATTTTCCTGCTAATCCAAACAGGCTTCAGCCCTAATTAGATCGAATATTAGGGGTTTCACTGTACAAGTATGAGGGTAAGTCAATAAGTAAAGTGAAATTGAAAAAATCTATATATTTATTGTACTTATATAAATGATACTAGCATTATTTTTCAACATAATCAACTCCTACTTCGCACTTAGTCCATCTTTTAACTAGTGTTTGAAATTTTTTTTTTTTTGTTTTTTTTAACATCCGACTATTGTGCACACTTGGGCTAATGCAGATGATGGGATGATATAGCGTATGAAAGTGCCAAGCCTTGGTCGGGAATCGAACCTGGGTCCTCGGGGTGAAAGCCCAGTACACTATCAACTAGGCCATCGAGGCGGCTAAAGAAAATTTAGCACCGCATTTATGGTCTCTTCATTAGATCAATAATGGTTCCTTCGCAACTGTTTTTTAATGGGCTTAAAAATAGCTTGGAGCCAGGTCTAGACTATATGAAGGGTGGTCCAGCAGCTGAAAACCTCGATTTTGAAAGCACAGGACTGTATTTTAAGCTGTATGGGTTTGAATGTTATCCTGAAGCAAAATTTTGAAAGGTTACCACATATTTTGGATTTTATTTTTGACTTCAATAAATGCAGTAGCTTACAGTAGCTGTCACTATTTATTGTTTGATCTTTAGGTTTGAAGTCAACCAAAATTGGACCTTCCATATCCCAGAATATCATCAACATAACCTTTCCTGCAGACAGCTGTTTTGAACATTTTTAAGTAATTAGGATTATGACCTATTCTTCCCATCAGTGGTCTATCCACTCACCTTGTAAAGGCTACCGCAGTTTCGAAACTCTATCGTTTCATCTTTAGGCCGTGATATAAAATGTTAAATCCCTCTGTCGAAGTCATCACAAAGTCAAAAAAACATTAAAAACATACATCACAAACACTGAGCACAATTACATGATTAAAATATGTACGATGAAATTCGGCTTGGCCAAGCAACATATGTGACTCTACGTCGTTACATTCCGGAATGTGACGACATTCCTTACATTCGTTACGAGGTGAATGGATAGACCACAGAAGGGAAAAATAAGTCATAATCCTAATTACTTAAATATGTGGTCCGATAGCTATGTTACAATAATGAACATTTTTGCTTGGGGATATGAAGGATGTTTCCACACCAAACTTTGTCGCTTACTCTCTGGTTCAAAATAATGAACCCATGTCTAATCAATGGTTATTATTCGCTTAAAAATTGAGTCTCCTTCTTCATAACATTCCAAATATTTTTGGGAAATTTTAAAACAATTGTCTTTGTGAATGCTGGTCAATTGACATGGAATCCAGACTTTTTGAAAGTTTAAAGAATCGTGGATGATTGAATATGCTGAGCCATGGCTTTCTTCAACTCATTTGCAATATTATCAACTGTAATTTGTCATTTATTGAGAATAATTTGTTTAATCTCTTTAATACTGTCATTAGTCTTTGAAGTGGAAGGCCTAGTAGGCTGTTGTTCATCATACAGAGAAATCCTACCACTTTTAAAGTGATCAATCTATTCCTAGATCTTGCTTCCACTCAAACAACTCTCTCTATATTGCTGCTGCATTTGATGAATATTCTCTGCTGATTTCACACCTTCTGAATTGAGGAAACTTATCACTACTCGCATTTCTTCCTTGGTACAATCAGACAAAGCCGCCTCGGTGGCCTAGTTGATAGCGTACTGGGCTTTCATCCCGAGGACCCGGGTTCGATTCCCGGCCAGGGCTTGGCATTTTCATACACTATAAATCATCCCATCGTCTGCATTAGCCCAAGTGTGCACAATAGTCGGACGTTAAAAAAAATAATAAAATCAGACAAAGGAGAACTCTTTTTACACAGTCACAGTTTGTTCAGTCTCAGTGCTGACATACATGTGATACGGAGGGAAACTTAAATTTCCCTTTACTTTTTGACTTGGCCTTGCTTTATTAGATTATCTATCAATCTCTGTAATGAAAAAATTAGAAGACTCTACGATCATAAGCCAATGCAACGGATTACAATAACTTTGATTTAAAGTGATCATAATCTTATCTGTATGGTACAACTATTCTGCAGTGGCACATTCCTTTGATAATATATTTTGGACAGAAGAGGGCAGGACAACACCAAAGCTGGAATTTAAAATTTCTCATTAGATTTTTTTAAAATTAAATATTTAGCTGAAAATTTCATAATAAAAACATTTGAATTTCAAAACCAACATCACGAGGATACTGCTTGTAATTTATAACTTCAGTTATCCAATAATGCACAAACACAGTAAACAAAAAACATTTAACACTGATAACAGTCAAGATAACGCTTAGAATTAGTTAGTAGTATTAATAATAGCATTTAACACAAAAAATAAGGTATTTGGTTAGTAATAGGAGCAAATTGTTTAGGCTTTTGACACAGAGCCTAAATATGCTAAAATAATATCATAGGTGCTACCTAAAAGCTCCACAAATTAGAAAATGAAGCCCTACCGTGAGGGTATTATGAGTCATCCTTTGTTTAACAGTGAGCGACATGGCATCATTGTGGAGATACATATAGCTGAACACAGACCATTTGTTGATAGCAGTATTTTGAAAACTTTGCAATTTCTATGATGGTGCCGGTTGAAGAGCAAATATTTTGTATTAAATTTTGTTAGAAACTGAACAAGACCATCAAATTACTGAAACATATCAAATTGGTTCAAGCATTTGGACAACCAATGTGGCTATCAAGGACTTTTGAATGGTTCAAACATTTTATAGATGGCCAAAATTCTGTTGAAAACAATAATTCTGGTTGTGTTTGGCTAAACCATCAAGCAGGATCACTCCAGAAAACATTCCTAGAGTTTGCCAAGTGGAAGATGCTAAACTCTCCAAGACCGAAAAAGCCTGTCAGGTTTGCAGTAACATGAAATCAATGCTGATATTTTTTTTTCTACATTCGTGCGATTGTCTACCAGGAATTCATCCCACCTGGTCAGACCATATAACAGTTTCTACTACCTCGGTGTTTCGAGGTGACAGAGAGAATGTACAGCGTGAACAGCCAGAGATGTGCAGAAGCAAAGACTGGTTTGTCTGCACCTGAATCTCGGTGAGGCAGTTTTGGGTCAAAAACCAGGGGCCACTTATACTCCAAGCTCTCTGTACTTAGCACCGTGCAACTTTTTCATTTTTCCAAAGATGAAAATCAACCTGAAGCGATGTTGATTCAATACTGTAGAAGAAATTCAGAGAGGAATCACAAGTTTTTCTAAAGGTGCTCACTACAAAGGACTTTGAGTAGAAATGATGGCAACACTGTATAGATGTAAATGGTGACTATTTTGAAGGACACAATGAAATTTTTTTCTGCAAGTACATGCTTTTGTTTTTTTTTTAAATTCCTGGAACTTTTGGTTAGCATGTTGTATTGTTTATTGAAGCGAAGCTTTTAATGTTAACTCTGACAAAAGGCGTGCGTAGAAAAGGTCTGCCCAACAAAAGAATTTAAAGGAAATATGGAATGAACAAGCAAGCAAATTTCGTCTCTCTATTCCTGTCTTTCTTTTTTCCCTCCTGTTAGATAAGAGCACACGTATATTATATGAAAACATTGTGTTGCTTTCATTTCGATATTTTCTTTAGTTCCAGAACACGTACATGTTTTAACATTTTATAATAAATTCGAAATTAATATAAACATTTATAATAATTGTTATTAATATTGCTAGTTTTTAACAAAATAACCTGAAACTTATTATAGCCTATCAGCTGTTCAATGAAATCAACTGATGAATTAATATAAAACAACTGATCTTTTATACAGTAAATAATATCTAAGGTAGGTTCATGTATTTATTTATTTAAACAAAACAAAATATTTGTACAAACTAATTCTACATTCAGCAAAGATATCTTTAACAAAAGCTTCGCTTCTGTCATTAACTGTCCGAGTTCCATACGTGTACTTTTTACTTACCATAAATCATTGAAACAAGAAATACATTATTGCAATTAATATCTTATTAACTAATGAACTTATAGAAATTGATAAACCTTTTTTGAAATTGCAATGAAAATTATAAATATATAATAGCTATTTGCACAAGTCACGTGATCTAAGACCCATTGAAAATGTAGTATTTCTTAAAAGTGAAATACACATTTATACTTAGATAAGAAAATTCTATAGTAAAAGAAGACTAACTCGGTCCATGTAAAAGTTATTTATCTGTGACATTACATACGAATGCACATATTCAATAGCTACTTAAAACAAAAGATTATTCTTTAATAAATGTTTAAATTAGTTAAGCGTTAAGAATTGCGAGAAATTAATTTGTTTTAAAATTAGTGCTATATTAAAAATACCATTTTTTTAATTCACTATAAAATGTAGCCTTTACTTAAATTAACACTTATGATCAAAGTACCAGGTAAAAACTCATGTTTCAAGAAAAACATAATGATGATTTAGAAAAAAGAACGATTTTACTTCAACTGTGTTAAAGTGTAGCCTCGTTAATGCAATCAATTACAAGAACTTAAAAGGCTAGACTCAATAAAATTGTAGAATTTACAAAATAATTGTTTGAATTTTTTTTAAAAGAAAAAGTAATTTAGTAAAATTTATCTCAAGATTTGCATAGTTTTGTTATGTTTGTTCAATGAGTACAAAAATTGGTTTTTACTTTGTGTGTGTGTGTGTGTGTGTGTGTGTGTGTGTGTGTGCGCGCAAATCACTAAGGCCTAAAATGATTGATAGAATTTAATGAACTTTGAAATGTATGTAACTTGCCCATGTATTAAATCCATTCAATAAATTTTAAAAAATGTTTGTTTTCAAGCACTTTTTTTCAAAAAAAAACCAAAAATTTAATAACAAACACATTTTAATGAAATTAACTTTAATTTTGCTTATGTACATAAACAAAACTTATAAGTTTATCTCTTTGAAAATACTTAAAAATTATAAAAAAACAAAATAATAATTGAATAATTTAAAAAAAAAATAGTTTATCTGTTTTTGTTCACTTTTCGAACAAACATGAATCCATACTGTTCTAAATGTTGTGATGTTGGGATATTAAACTGCCGCTGAAGTTTGCTTTCCTTTGAACAGTAAATTTCATTAATATAAAATTTTATAAAAGTGACGAGTTGTAAATCTTCATATTTGACCAAACTGTTAAACCAAATTTTATAAACTAATTTTGCAAAATTAGCATATTTTTCATTCTTTATAACTTAAAAACTAGATTTTTTGGGAAAATTATTGAATGTTCTCTCATACAATTGTGCGGTGTTTATTCATTATTTAGTTTAATGTGTTATATCAAAATATCTAGATGACGATTGATTTAAAAGGACAAAAAATATTCTATTAAAATATGCAATTAACATAAAAACATATGGTTTTCCAAACTTCCCCTTATCACTTCAAAAGACATTTCTTTGATCTGTGTGCAGATTTGAGTCTATTTACCACCACTGGTTTTTTCCACATGTTAAGTCGGTCCCCTGTCTTGATTAGTCTAATTTAAACATGTTAAAAAAATATACAAACTTTATGACAAAGGAAATAGTATATTGTCTTTATTAAAAAAAATGATTAAACATTCAAATTAAGTTCAATTTAGTAACAATAACCACTCTAACTGTCTGATCGAAAGCTGTGCACAAGCCTAATCCTGATTTATCAGAACTCCATTGGAAGCTGGATATAGGCTGTGTTGACAGAAGAGTGTTCTGAAGCAAGCTGACTGTTCCAGCGACACCGACTTTATCGCCTTCTCCATCTTCTTTAAAACGTTTCTCTGGATAATTACTAAAACATTAGAAACAACAATAATTTTCTCTAAAAATTAGAAACAAATTGCAAAAAACATTATATAGTTAATTTTATGGAGCAATAAATTACGTTAGTGTTAATATAGAAATAATAAAATACTAAAATGAAATAATTATAATAAATGATAGTAAGAAGAAATAATAATAAAATAATTGTGATAAACAACTGTCTTGCTAACATGATGGCAGCATATTTCCAATAATAATTTTTGTATCCTACACTTAACTTTATTAAAAATCTGATTTAATCATTATGGTCAGAATTAAGGTGTGCATAACACAGCATTTAAACATTTTAAATTAAAAAAAAGAAATGATTACTGTGGGATTAATTTTAGTATTTTAAATGAAATTTAAAATTTTTAGTTTAAATTATATGATTTTGGTAAAATCTTGAATGGCTGTCATTTTTAAATTATGTAATTTTATATAGTTGCTCCATATTTTTAACACCTTAAAAATTGATCTTCAGGACTTGCGCTCAATTAAAGGTTGCAGGTCTAATACAGGCTGCCAGCTCTGAATTTTTACAAGTATGGAGGGTATTTAGGCTATAGAAAAATGTAATATAATTAATGATTTTTACTATTTTTTTCTTTTATCTCACTCTATTTTTTAAATTTATTTCTTATATTTTTTTTCTGTTTTTTACTCTAGTATTCAATTGAGAGATATTCAGCCGCTGAAGATTGAGTTTCTTACAATAACTTACAATTTTATAAAATTTTTAATGGAAATATATTAAGGTATTATTGCTATCTTTGTTTCATAGTGTGTATGATTTCATATGCTAAGGTCACTTATGCGGTATTCTTTTGTATTATTGAAGCATGGCATTGTAACAGTCAATGCAAATTTGGTAAATTTCACAAAATTGTATTAATATTATTATTAACGTATTTTTTTCCTAAAATTTCCATTGTTTTCATTATTAATTATATGCATTAAATATCACTGCAAACTTAAGTAAATTTCACAAAATTGTATTAGTATTATTAAGGTAATTTTTTTAAAAATTCTTGTAGTTCTTATTATTAATTGATATGCATTAAATAAATAATTTTTGTGAGAAAAATATGTCAGCAACTTAGTGCAATAGTAATTGTTAAGTTACGCAGACAATTAAAAAACTTTTTTTGATCTTCTGGTATTTTCCTCACTTTTACCTTTTTTTATTATTACTAATGGCCATGACATAAATCATTTTGGCGGAAATAATATGAAAATAGACAAAACTTCTGCCAATGCATGTTTACCCAAGGAGATATTTTCAATATGGTTCAAAAATAATTCTGCACTTATACTAGAAAGGTGAGATTTCATGGCTAAACGTTTCTTCTGAATGTAAAATTCACCATGGATTTAAAATAGGTCTGTTTTGGTTAATGTAATAAGTTCATGTATTGCTTCCGCACTGTTAGTGACAAGTTCTTGGTGAGATTATCTTTCCTTATAGAAACTTTAGTAAATAAGTTAGCTATATCAAGTCAAGATAATTTATAATTGTTTTTCAGAGTTATGATATTTGTTGTTAAACTTAAATTATATTAAAATAAGGACAAACTGATTGCAAATACAGAACTCCGGAAATTATGTTCAAAATATGGAGGAGACCAGGCAAGTCTGCCAATAGATCATTTTCTAATCAAAATTCACTAATGCTATGTGAATTATAATTTTAGCATTACTCAATTTTAGCAAAAATACTCAATTAATTTCATCAAAACGGTAGTAGCCATTTGCGATTATTATATTTTCGGTTAATCATCAACAATTTATAAATATTTTAAATATTAACAATTTGTTTGACAAACCATACTAATTAATTTAGTAAGGTTTATATTAATTTACTTGGGTTCAATAAACTCGAGTTTGAATATATGAGATTCAACTGTACAAATTCATTTATACTTTCCAAAGCTTGGTTTTAAAAAAATTATATTCCAAAAATACTTAGCACCAAAAATTTGGAGCTGCATGTACAGTCTGCAGAGTAGGCCACTGTTCATTGGTGCCATAATATAAAATTTACAATAACTTAACTGAATAGAATGTACTCACTATTTCCAAAGACAAACAGTACCATTTCCACCACAAGTTATGAACACTTCTCTGTTTTGAGGCAGAACTCGGCTTAGCCAAACCGTTGACTTATGTGCCTGAATTCAAAACATAATCACACCTGATATATGTATATCTTATTACTTGTTGGCCAATTTATTCAAATATACAGTATTATATCTATTTTAATTATTATACTTGTATATACATTAAAGAAAAAAGTAAAATAAAAATTTACACAAGATATTATTTGATAAATTTGACAATCTCATGCTAAATAAGAAAATTCAAACTGATAAATATACACAAAAGATTATTTTTGACCAATATTGTTAGTTTAATTTCAACATAAAAATGTTTATTGGTGAATTACCAGTTATTTGAGAAACTATCATCCTAAGACCTAAACCCAGGACTAAATTAGTGGGGGAACTCTAAATCACTTTTTGAAGAGTCATTAATTTTTTATATGTGTGTGTTTTGACATTCCCATATTCGCAATTTCGGTCCAATTTGGTAGTAAAATCTGTTCAACAGTTTCAAATTTGTAACAATTCATAATTCAACTAGAGGATAGGTTAGGAACAACTCAAATACAAACAATGCATAAACCTAAGCCATTAACATAAACATTTCTAGGTGATGACATCATGGCACCAAGCCAAGCTTAAATATCATTACTTTCATAAAATAATAACATAATTGATGGGGATAATTACATTATCTTACTAAAACAACATTCTCATATGCACTGAATGTAAAAATATAGAGCTAAGATAGCGATGTGCTGGAAATTAATAAACAAAGAAAGACATATTGGACCCAACATTACTAACTTGGTAAAGACAGAAGGAATACAGGCATGGAATGTATAAATCCCATTAACAAATTTTAGCAAAGAGAGAGAGAGAGAGAGAGAGAGAGAGAGAGAGAGAGAGAGAAAGGGAGGGAGGGAGGAAGAGAGAAAGAGGGAGGGAGGGAAAGAGAGAGGGAGAAAGAAAATACGGAGGGAAGGAAAGAGACTTGAACCCGGACTATCCGGTCAAGTCATGTTTTGACTTTTGATCATGTAATATGTGAGGCCAAGTAAAACGGAAGTTTTACAAAGAAGACGCAGACATTTCTGGATAAGGAAAGGAAATGACTAGTCAACTCTTGACCACAACTGGGACAGACGTATGTATGCTTGCCTGCCACTAACAAAAGTGTCAGTATAGTTTCAAAGTTACGATTTATCAAATTTTATTCCAGTATCAGAAAATATTATTTATGGAAATAAGTGTTAAGTGTCAGTGTGTGTTATTCAAGGTAAATTACAACACAGTTTGAAAAATTGGTGAGATCTAACTTATAGTTAATTTCTTTTTATCAATTTCCATTTATCGATATTAAATATGAATTCAGCCTAAAACAAAGCTAATCAATTGTATATTTAATATAATTAATATGATTTTGACTTTATTATATCTCTAATAAGATTTAATCATATAATACGGAAATTTTTAATAATATTACATCTAGTGAACATTTATGATATTGGACTGTGAAAAGTTCAAAATTATTGTTATTAGTTTTTTCTACATCTAAATGAACTTGATGAGACCAGCACATAAAGCCCCCTCCCCCGAGAATAATAAATTATCAAAAAACTGTTATTCCTTCACTGTGAACTAAGTGTAACAGACTCAAGGACCTGTGAACAATTTATATCTAATTTAGTTAATAGACAATAATAATTCCATGTTTTAGATAGATTAA
The DNA here is from genome assembly GCA_022606455.1 of Callitettix versicolor. NCBI lineage: Eukaryota > Metazoa > Arthropoda > Insecta > Hemiptera > Cercopidae > Callitettix > Callitettix versicolor. Next base: position 15,215,240 of record CM040188.1, on the reverse strand, counting down.
GATTAGTTTAAGTCTATGTAGGTGAATTAGTTATACATCTGGCCCAATCGTAGCTGAAGGGATTATCCATTGTTATATGTTTGTTTGTTTGATTTGATTTATTTTTTTAGATCTATCATAAATAAAGCTTGATTCTTCAAGACTATAAAATAAATTTTTGATCCCAGATATGATTTAAATAAAATTAATGATAATAATGGTAGATTTGTGTCTTTATCTCTAATTATGAATATTATTTGCAGATACAGGGTCTACACCAAAATTAGTAGGACTGATTTTCTGTAGTACGAGCTGAGCTGTGGAGAGGGGTTAGTCTGGCTGGGTGAGATGAAGGGGACACTTACCAACAGAGAAACACCACCCACAGTCGCCTACGGGCTTTGGTTGAGTATACACATCGTGTATTGTGAAGTGTGTTTTTTATCGTTGTTGTTGCACAATATATATATATATATACTGAAAATACCAGCAGACAAATACATCAAACACATATAACCTACATTATATCTAAATCTCAAATTCACAAATACAATTAAACAGAAAAACACAGCTATTCAGACATAATAATTTCAAAACCTTACAGAAAACTATTATTCAAAATATACAGGAAAACAACACACACACTCACACCCGCACGTGTGTGCACGTGCATATACACACACACAAAAACTATATAATCATATAAACATAAAACAATGATCTACAATCTCATGACTAATATCTGTTTCATTGGATAATGGCTTATAATAAAAAAACTAAACCTAATAAAACACCTAGTGCAGCAAAATGAAACTCAAATCAAATACATATACAAAATAAAATCAAATATAAGGGACAAACTCAATTAGTAACATTTAAAGAACAAATAATTCAGACACATTAATGAAATTCCACTGTAGTTTTGAATGACAACTGCAACATGGGGCAGATGGAGTGTTCAGTATTAAAAAAGAGACAATAGAGTACATTCTCTACTGATACAACTGAAAATATACACATGTTCACAACAAAAAAGGGCAATGCAACAGGATAAAACATAAAACACAACTAGAACAAATAAGTATACAATCTTATTGAATGAAAAACTTATGCAATCTGATTTTATCAGATAAACTGCAAACAGTCATCTGATAAAATAGTGCATTTAGGTAGACTAGGATGAAACGGAGATGCTTGTAAAAATATAGGGCTTTTGTAAAAAATGTTAAAGTAAATTTAGCAGCATGTTAAACATTTTTTAAAATGTGTTATAGTACTCAACAATGGATAACTTATTAGAGATCAAAATTGTATTTATTTGAAGGATTATAAAGGGTGCAGCCAAGGAGTAAACACTACTGTCAGTCTCAGAGGAATGATAAAACTGCCGACTTACTGCCTGTTTTGATAAACAATAAGGCATGTAAGATAGCATTTTAGATAAAAGCTAGGGGAGAAGTAGGGCAAGGACAGTCAAGAGTTGAAGGACCACAGGGCCATATGGTGGCCAACTTAACATCTGGAGGTAACTGGTGCTCGGAGGAAATGTTCCAGCCAGGTAGTGCTGAGGAGCAATGTAAAGGCAGTGTGAAGTGAGTAATTTTTCCTTCTTCCTCTTTTCTTTGAGTATCTGTGGGGCATATGTTTTTAGTAAGTTTATTAGAACATTTTTTTGAAAACCTTTAGAGTCTGGATCACATAATAGTGATCACTGTTGGCGTTGCCAACTAGTGTAGAAATAAAAAAAAATGGATATAATAAATTGTAAAATATTGTAAGACATTGAAGTAGATTTGAACCATTGATTGATCGATTCACTGAAAACTTCCAATTAGGAGAGGTCCAAATATCCCAAATACAGCCTAAATATATGATGTGTTGTGAAAAAAATAAGTAAGAAACTCGTATGAATTGAATTGTAATATCATAATTTTTTATCTTACACTATTTCTTCCATAGTAATTACTAATAAAATTTGCATACATTATAGTATTCAATATATCAGATTTTTAAATGTTCAAATTACATTGAAAATACGAAAATGATTCCTCCCCTTCAGATCCACTCTAATATCTTTGGTAGAATTTTAAATTTTTTATATTAATTTATGAAGATTTTAAAACTAATTATGATGGTGAAATCAGATTATCAAAATAAATGTTTATTTTAATGACCACCTTTTATAAGCATTTAGGTGGATTTTGTAGAGTAAAGAAGACTTTGTAGGGGACTTTGATCAACCTCTTACCAAAATTGCAGATATTAGAGTACTTGCACACATACATATAAAAATATTCTATGTTATTTGTATTCTAATGGTTATGATTGAACTTGTTTCAAGGTCTACCTTAACATGTTTGCCACACCAATAGCTCATTTTTTTAATACAAAGGTCACAAAATCATAGAAAATAACTCCAGATTATGTTTACAATTTTATTTTAATTTTTTGAAAAACTACTAGGCCACAGTGGGATCTCTTAAATGCTCTTAGATAATATTTACCTTTTCTTTGACTTTAGCAAACCCTTTCTTTGGGTGTTGTGTTTTTAAATCAAATACATAAAATGTTGACTCCAACGTCGTTGCAATTAGTTTGTTCATATTTATGTCTTTTCTGTCAAACTCCAAGCTACAAACCTGAAGATTTAAACACACAATGTTAATAATACTCAAGTAATAAAACACCTAAAATGACAAAACTTTAGAACTATTCAAATACAATTAATTGCAGTGTAACAAAGTTGTATACTAATTTAGAAATTACAAATGTAGACTAAATGCTAATAACTTGTACAAATTTGACTAATAAACTTTTAGCATATTGCAGATTTTTTTTTATCATAATTATTTCCTGTCACTGACATCATCAAACCTACAAACTTTCATTTCTTAGACACAATGGTAATTACTAAACCAACCAGAAAATTCCTAGGGAAGAGTAAGACCAATAATTATGCCCAGGGTTCATTTTCTTGAAAGTTTAAAGTGATAATTTCTGCAAAATTTAACATTGATTAAAATTATGTTATCAAAAAAGTTCAAGGATGAAAAGCTTCAGAATTTTTAAACAAATGAATACATACTTTACTTTGTTATTCTGCATAATAAACTTGTCAAATTTATTAATGAAATCAATATTAATGTTACAAATAATTACTAAATCATCGTAAGTTGTTCAGCAAAAGTTGTATACCAATGAAAATCATGAACAATACTGTGTATGTTTTTATTACACTTAATTTAAAAAAATGCCTATATAACTTTAGTTAATTAATTATTAAAACAAAATTTGTTTTATATTACATCACAGTTTTTTTTAAATACTCAATTTTTTAGATTTGTATTCTGCAAACATAATTTACTCTTCTCAGTAAATTTTAATGATAAAAATGTAGCTGACAAAATATTCAATTTAATATTTTACATAACTTACTCCGTTTTTAATATTGGTTTCCCATCTTAAATTCATTGCTTTAAGATCAAACATTTTAATATCTCCGTTGTCATACCCAGCACAAACAATGCGTTCTTCAGAATTATATGAATTACCTGAAAATATTTTTGTTTTACATTATACAATAGAAATGAATGAACAATCATTCATAAAAAAATAATACATAAAAATACTTACGTAAAGTATAATGCAGGCCCTCAAGACAAAGTAAGGATTAGATGGCAATAAATTATAAACTGTTACTGTTATCATAAACTGTATATTGTAATTAACTAATAAACTGCTATAAGGTTTGTATTATTGTTCTTCAATTTACTCTAAATATAACTTCTTCTAATTTAAAATTCCACACACTGACTTGACTTATGAACACTTCACTTATGGTAAAAATTAGAACAAAAAGAGATTTTGAAAAATAAGTTGTTTTGTTCAATGCTTTAGAAATAGTTTTTTGAAAGCCAAATATGAAAATGTTTTGTGCAATTTTTATGTATTATTCATGCAATATGCATTGAAAAATGTCATCATATTTTGGCAGAGCTAGTATAAGACATTAGTTGACAAGTATAAGACTTTTACAAAAACATCAATTTTTTTTACCAAAAGCAACTGCCCAGCAATCTCTTCTAGCCTCTCCATCCGAAGGTTCCATTACTGCCACCGGCCTATTTTTTTGTCTTGGATCCCAAATTTTTACACTTCCTGAAACATTACATTATAACGTCAGTGAATAATATCCATAAGTTAGTTTAGTTTTAGGTAAATAATTAAGTGGTTGATTAACTACACAACTCTGATGTGTAATTTGGTTACAATAATTTTGGACAGTTATTTAAGCACAGGAAACTAGGATTTGGAACATGAGCAACGAGCATGAAATTTTGTTAACAAGTAGCGAAATTTGGCAGAAATTTTAAGTGTTTAAAATAGAATAGTCTAATAATTAAAATAGAATCAACAGACTACCTAATTAGATGAGGAAGTCCAATACCTAAATGACTATTGAACTAGAACATAAGAAGCTAATCTCTAGATATGACAAAGTTAGGTACTTGTGACGTTTTCTTCAAAAAGAGTTTCTGTTGTGAAAAATGTTTTTTCTCATGGTGGTTTAGCATAAAGGAAATGATAAGTTGTTTACTTCTATACATAATGGCTTCAGAGCTTATAGCAGAGTACAATTAATTTCTATCAGGGCATATCTTTAAGTATGAACACTCTGGTGAAGGTAGGGACATGCATAAAATTAATCCAAATTGTATTTCATTCTTATGGAACTGTACAGCCACATTGAATCTATTTATAGCACAGACAGAGAAGGACAGGTTATTGCCTGGAAATTAAATCCTTACTTTTGACAAACTCTTGAACAAATCCTTATTTTTTAGCTGATTACAGTGAAAATAAATGGAAGAGTAATTTATTGGCAAATTATTGACATGTGAAAAAGAAACATTCTGTTACACCAACGGTATTGTACAATATACCCTTAATGAATGTTTTTAAAATCTAAATGACATATAAATGTCATAGTTAAAAATGTTTTAATTTGTAGTTCCTCCTTCCAATAACCCTAGATAATTCAAATACAAATATAAAATTACATATTTTTTTTATAATTACAGATATAAACTTTCACATATCTCTAAAGTTATGTTTATTATTTACCATCTCTACTCCCAGTCGCTATTTCAGGTGCACCACACCCTATCATTGTTCCTCCCACGCTATCGATTGTGTTGATTATTTCCTTATGGCCATTTACTGAATAGACTGGAACAGACATGTCCTCTAAGTTCCTAAAAAATTCAGAAAACAATAAATTATTATACTCTTTTTTGAAAATATTTTACAAAATAAATTCCTAACATATATTAATTAAAAAAAAAAAACATTATTACAATTGAACTTTGATAAACTGACAGATATCAAATGACCATAATATATTATAGCTTAATGGTATTTGTACCCTCAGTACAATTAGAAACAATGCCAAAGATGGATTTGGGATATAAAAAAATAATTCTCGTTTCACTCAAAAATATTACTTCATTACACCTAAATTGTATACAATTTATATTTTTATATTTCATTATAAAAATTTGTTATAGAACTTGTCTATGTGTTTTTAAAAAGCCATTCCTATAAGAGCTAGCTAATGTTTTACTAGACTAATGATGGTTATTTATACAACAGTACAATACAAAATAATTTATACATCTTATACAAACAAAGTCAGCCTATAAAACAGGTATATTAACACGTTCACTGCGGCAAACACCACTGGGCGTTTTAGAGTGTTGCGTCAGTTGCTAGAAACGCCATTTGGTGTTTTGCGATCCTTGTGAGTTTCCACCATTTCGTTTTCCCACCTGTCGGCAGCGTTCAGTTAGTGGAAGACAATGCTTATGTACGGTGTTGTTTATAGGTTAGGCAATCTTACAATGCTCTTCGTTTTTAATTTTTTAGATTATTGTATAGTGAAAATGGGTAACAATTCAAAAAAGACCTTGTGATGAGGATAAGCTTACAATTAGTGAAATCGACCGGATGTATGATTCTGATTCAGACATAGAGCTTACAGCAGTGGCTCAAGTTTTAAGCCTCGTGAAATTGACGCAATTAGTGACATTGAGCTCGGAATAGACTCCGACGATCAGGATGCTTTATTATCTGTGAGCACTCAATCAAGCACACCTTCTAGCCCTAGCACTAGCTAAAACAATGCTCCAACCACTAATAAAGGGAAAGACCCTAATCGTCCACAGGTAATTTGGGATGATCAGGCTAAAATGAAAACATTTTTGTTTTCAGGTCAACCTGGATTACGTGTTATGGTTCTGGAAATAACACTCCGATAAACTATTTTAATCTTTTAGTTGACAATATGTTCCTGCAAGCTGTAATTACAGAAACTAACACAAATGCCGAGGTACCTATCTTCATCTTTCGGTGATAACTTCCATATAAATCTGTGGAAAGATTTAAATATGACTGAATTCAAAAACTTTTTGGGACTTTTTCTCCATACTGGAACTGTGAAAATGCCTCAAATTCAACACTACTGGAAAACTGATAAACTTTTTAAAACATGCTTTGGGGACTTCATGCCACGAGACAGATTTTTATTAATATTAAGATGTTTGCACTTTGCCAAAAACGATTCAGCTTCTGTAGATCATTTGCAAAAAATAAGGCTGATCATAGACTACTTCAACAATAAAATGATTTGCATTTATAACCCAAACAAAGAACTGTCACTAGATGAATAAATGGTATTGGTATCTTCAGACAATATTAAGCAAAAAAGACATAAATACGGCATAAAACAGAACCAAATGGCCTCATTTTGAAGTTTTGTGTTTTTTTCTGGAACTCTAGATGAGTTATCGGGGATCGGGCACACCGAGAAAGTTGAAATGCACTTGTTATCAGAAAGGCTCAGAAAGGGACATGCCGTGTTTGCAGACAATTTTTATAACAGTGTGTCACTAGCAAAGAAACTTCTGGCTGAAAAGACATACATAACTGGCACTTTTCGTCCCAATAGATTGACAATCCAAAGGTCATAAACATGAAACTGAAGAAGAGGCAATCTTGTGCAAAATATCATGAAGGCATCATGGTCGGTAAGTGGAAGGATTCCAGGGATGTTCACTACATTTCAAACCAGTATGAAAATGAAATGATTAGTGTTGCCAACAAGAGAGGATAAGAAAAACACAAACCGTTGCCTATAAGTAGGTATAACGACAACATAAGCGGTATTGATAGGCAGGACCAGCTTTTAAGTTATTATCCCTGTGAAAGGAAAACAATAAGATCGTATAAGAAACTCTTTATCCACATCTTATAGATGAGGTTAATGAATGCCTATCTGCTACAACAACTACCATATTGGTAAGAAAATGTCATTTTTAGATTTTTGGCTGAATATTATTTAACTCCCATGAAACCCGAAGAACCCCGAGCTGTGTCTACAAAAAAAGTACCTACAAAGTTCAAGATGGGAAAGAAAGGCAGGCCACTACATAGGACTTGCATTATTTACAAAAGGAATAACATCAGAAAAGATATGAGTTACATGTGTGAAGCCTGTAATAAGAAACCAGCTCTTTGTCTTAAAGATTGTTTCCAAAAATATCATGAATAAATATTTTTAGGAAGATTGCTATAGACTAATAAATCACTATACATATGTGATTTAGTAGTTGTTATTGTCTTACTGGGAACAAATAAACCTAAAAATATATTTTATTTTTGTTTTTAAGTTATACAGCCTAACTGTATTTTTATTAACAATTAATATGTGTAATACACAAAAAACGCCATTTGGTATTTGCTGAATATTAACTAAAATGTGATAAAATATGCTACAAATACCAATTGGTGTTTATTTATTTTTTAAATTTTACACCACAAATTCACTTTTAAATGTTGACATAAGCATTTAATAATATGTAAAAAATAAATATTCATTAAAAAAAGAAATAAAAAATCAGCATACACCACAGCATTTGGTTTTCTTAGCAGTAAACCTGTTAAATCAGTTTGCCAATCTGTTTTTAAAATTATTACATAAGTCTGAAATAACCTATTCATGCTATTGTAATTATTTTTAATTGTATATTCAGCATCATTTGTGAATGTACAACAATTTTTTTAAGAGTTTAAGTAAACTCTTCTTCTCAAAAGACTAACCTAACACATAAAAACTAGAACATATAAGTCAGATGCCTATAAAATACTAAAACTAAAACCACGATCAAACACTCAAGGCTCTAGCGGTTAAACTATAAAAACAAAAATTTACACACTTGAAAATATTAATAGGCTTAACAACTTACCATATTTGAAATTTTCCTTGAAAATCACCAGTTGCCAAATTTCTTTCACGCAATGAAGATGCACCAAATGTACCACATTTAAATGCTGTATTTTTTTCAATCTGTAAACAAGTTTGATATTTATTTTATAAAAAATGCAGTTACCCAATAATTATAGATTCAGTTAAATGTTAAATAAAAAAATGATGATTTTAAAAATTATTGTGATTTTAATTAAATGGGCATATCCTATGACTAGATGATGGCAGATAAGATTTTCTAATCTAGAAACACTTGACTTGTTAATATGCATGTGTGTTAACACAAATACTATGAGTAGTATGATACAATAATGAAGTAACCTAGTTTACAGAAAAAAAATCAATTATTACACTAGGTTACACATCGTGCAAAGCTGCATAGTTTAGGAAAATATTGGTTATTCATTGTACTTCCAAAAATATGAATAACCAAAAAATATGAATAACCAAGTTTGGAATAAGTTAGTCCAGATTGGTATAAGGTATTTAGACCAAGATAGAAAATATAAGCTCATTTTTTAAATGTAAGCTAGCTTTCAATATGTAAAACATATTGTTCCATGGTAAAATACCCTGTAGCTCATGTGGGCTAAAAGTATTCATACAGGCATTTTAATTTCATTAATTAGCTTAGACTGCATAATATCAGAATTGTCTAATAAACTGTTTTTTTGGTAAATCTTAGGAAGGTGTAACTAGGTAAATAATCTAGTTTCCTAAATATAGAAATACATAAAAAGGTAACCTTACCTCTTTAATACAAACTGCATCGCCTTCATTTATTTCGTATATTTGTATAACTCCAGTTCCTCTAGGTTTTGAGCCCAAAACAACAAATTTGGCTGAACAAGGAATCCAATGAGCGTCAAATAACGAAAAAGGCAATGATTTTTCATTATGGCAAATAATTTGTGGTTTGTCCATCTTATTGTTAAATGCCTATTCTAGACAATCTACATATCTTTATCTTTAATAACACTATTGAATAAAAATTGTTTTTAAAATATGTAAGGAAGCAGTAGTCGTTCCACCAATTATAAGAAACTATTTAATGAACACTCAAACAGAAACAGATGACAGTCGTTAACACCGGACGAGTTTTAGACAATTTCTTAGGTTAGAAAAGTAGTTATTTATCAATGGGAGTGTTTATCCATTGCCATAGCAACGATCGGCAAATGAAGCACAGGTCGTAACATTCTGACAGAGATTAAGAATTTATATAATTACTGTAGGACAAAAATTCATGTTGACTTTTTATATAATATAACTAATTTTTTGTGCATAGTAAAATACATTAGCATTTAGTATTGCAAGATTTTATACACTATAATAATTTTAATTTAACCGATTTACCTGTCTCCTAAATTTTCTTAAATAGCCATTATTTTACGATATTTTTTCCGGCAAAAATCATAATGACAATCATCACCAATTAATAATTTATTAAAAGATTGGGGAGTACAGCAAACTTGTTCTTTTACCAAAAATTAACATTACACAATTTTTTTTATTTCACAATATTTAAAAAAAATCCGATTTCACTATTATAATTCGTATTGAAAGCTTTACATAAATCAGAATTTTAAAATCACAAATTCGTCTTCATTAGCCCAAGTGTGCACAATAGTCGGACGTTAAACAAAAAAAAAAAAAAAAAATTAATAAATAAAATAAAATAAAATCACAAATTACATTAAAAATGCCAATGGATGCAGATTTTAAATAAAATTAATTACTGATTTAAAAATCGATTTCCAAAAAGAAGCAACTTCTACCAAATTCGTTTTTTGTGCCTATTTTTATCAAAATCGGACTAAAATTGTGAACGCCAGAGTGCTAAAACACACACTTTTGTATATAATTTAAAAATGTAATGACATTCCTAAAAGTGATTCAATGGTCAGGAAAGGCACTCAATTTCTAAAACCCGGGTCTGGGTCTATAAAGTGTGACCTCTACAGCTCATTTTCTCATGAAAATACGCTAAACATAACATTAAGAGATATGTTACATAAAACAAACTGTTAAAACCGAAAACTCTTTGAAAAAAAATGTATTCTGAAATAAGAAAACATGATTGTAATAGTATTTTGTTTCAATAAGTAACAGAGATAAATGATTATACAGGCCCTGGGGAAAATGTTGGTACAGTAATTTTAAATTGATTGGTACAAATATGAATATCACATATGGCGGGCAATGTTTATATTTTCTATAGCCTCGAAAATTAATGGCAGTCAAATATTTTATATAATCAATGTGTGACCGGCCGTATTTAGTAACAACTTGTACTTTTAAAGGGAAACATTATATATGTAAAATGAATGTTGTAAACAGAAACACATTAGAATTCAGAGTCATGGACAAAATTACATCAGAAGAATGGTATTGCAATTATGATGCATCTTGTAAGTTTTCTATTGTAGATATTAAAAAATATTAATATAATTGTTAGATATTAATTATTATTATGGCCTCTGCAAAGTTTGTGTCGTATTTTTACTTGAATAACAAAAATAATAAAATATTAAAAAATAATAAATGAATAATAAAAAAATAATAACTGTCCTTAGTGCTATTAATTTTATAAGCCAAGTTTTGAAATTTAAATACATTATATACTACATCATTTTATTAATATGAGGGTTGTTCAGTAAATCCTTAGAAAAAAATAGAAAAATGTTTTTTTTTAAATTTTTTAAAACATTTAACTCTATAGGCCTACACTTCTCCAACTTTTCTAGTTCAACTAAAAAGTAGGATTTTGGTAGTTCCTCAAAATAAAGGTTTTGAGCTGTGATCAAGCACTTATATTTAGAAAGCTTAATTACGAAAGAGATCAAAGCAGAGTTGCATGAACTTCATGGCACATCTGCTCCTGTATTTGTAATTGTTTACAATTGGGTAAATGAGTTCAAACATGGCCATACATCTCAAAAGATGAGCATTTTTCGAGATGTTCAGTGGAAGTGACTGCTCCAGAAATGATTGACAAAGTCCATGATATGGTTTTAAGTGATCGACAAATGAAAGTTTTTGAAATAGTTGAGGCCAGAGTTATATCCCAAGGTACAGTGTTTTCAATTTTGAATGAAAATTTGGATGTCAAAAAATCTTGGTAAGGTGGTGCCACGTTTGCTCTCAGTGGAGAATAAACGCAATCATGTGGTTGACTCTGAGGCATTTTGGCACTTCTCCATCACAATCCTGTCGATACATAAATGTAGATGCACCATGGACACATTACTACACTCCAGAAACAAAGGAACAATCAAAACAGTGGGTTTTTGAAGGCAAACAAACTCTGAAGATGGCAAAAACTCAAGGTGATGGCTAAGTTTTTTTGAGATGCATGTGGAATTATCTACATCGATTATTTGGAACAAGGAAAGACCATAACTTGTGTGTATTATGCATCATTATTGCACTGGCTGATCGAAGTAATAAAAAAAACATCCTCATTTGAAGAAGAAAAAGATCCTCTTTGATTATGACAATGCATGGGTTCAATGGCTACAATTTTGGAATAAAAGTTCAAATAATTACACTATCCACTGTACTTGGCCCCCAGTGACTTTTTTTATTTCCAAACTTAAAAAAAAAATGGCTTGTCAAAAAATGGTTCATGTCTAATGAGAAGCCTAAACAGAAGCTTATTTTAAGAAAATACCGAAATCCTACTTCTTGGCCAGCTTAGAAAAGTTAGAGAAACGCTTGGAGAAGTGTTTACAGTTAAAGGAAGATTATGTTAATATATAAAAATAAAATTGTTGCCTATCTTTTTCTTATTGAATGACTCTCGTCCTAGTAATATTATTATTACCAGTAACCATAATATTTAGAAAAATTATTTTAAACCCACTTTTATTGGACACTTGTTATCATTCAACTGGAGACTGCCATCTTAAAACAAATGAATGGCAAAAATCTTACACATATATCGTTCAGGCTTTATACAAAGTACCTTTGTACTAAATTTCAGAACAATCAGTCAAATTGTTTGGCCAAAACTATGTGCAATTGTTATTATAAATTGAAGTGGACGGGAAAAAACCTTACACGTCGTTCAAGTTTTATACAAGGTACCTTTGTACCAAATTTCAAAACAATCAGTTAATGCATTGACCAAAACTGCATAATAGATTAACAAACCAAAATGCCAAACGGTTAAGTTGAAACAGATCTTACTTTGCTCGGTTAATTAGTATATAAAAGTTTTCACACTCACTTCTCAGTGTTTTCTATCATTAAAAAATAGTTTTGTTTGGTTGTTTTGCATGTTAAAAAATGTCTATAGTAAACAAAGTAATACATTCTGATAAATTTATTTTAAAAATCTCTGTTAGTTTTATCTTCTATGATTTTGTGATTGCAGATATAGAAAATTTGACTCATAAAACAGGAAATTTCAAACAATTTGACATATTTGCTACTATGTTGAAGTCAGGTTTACTAAAGGTGAGTTTACTCAAAATTTTTCAAGATTTTCAAAAAATGTAATATAAAAATTTTTTTTGAATTTTGTAATATTAAGGTTAATTTTCATATTTTTCTGTACAATACAAAAACATGACATTAAAGTTTTTTAGGTATCAAATATCAGCTGTAGAGTATCAGCTGTGTATTGAGCTTATTTTGCTCTAAATCACTTTCTCATAACGTGCAATAGGACATATATTACAGAATATTAAACATAAACTGATTAAGGCAAGTAACAGTAATTACAATTTTAATGTAACTTGTTCTTAGTAATCTATTTTGGAAAGATTGTACACTGGTTTTCCAATATATGTCAGCCCATTCTCTAACACTTAAAACTCAATATGTTTTTCATTATTAACAAAAACTATTGGTTCTACATAGTAAGAAACTCTTCTCTTAGTAAGTAACAACATAGTAAGAAATTGCGAACATTAAAATTTTTTTTTAAATTCAAGAATTTAACTGAGTGAGAAATTAAAATATAAACACATTTTTTTTGTTTAATGTTTGTCAATATTTTAGCTCAGTTTGTTACATAATTTAATAAACATTCTAGGAAACATTTCATTTGAGAAATTATCTTAATCATATATTTTAATAGACAAGTGATGCTGTGATATTGGATTTGTTGACATTTGATGATTTGGAGGCTCTACGCAGTCGCAAAGTAGCAGGACAGAATTTCATACCACAAGCGTCTCATTTATTACCTCTTACTGCAAACAACCGCCGCTATTTAATCCTCACATATACCGTTGAGTTTGACAGGTAAATTAAAATTTGTTTAAAAAATAACACTAACTCATTCTACTTCAATCAATTGTAAACTTTGAAATTTATTTAAAGTTCAAGAATTTAACAGAGTGAGGAATGAAAATATAAAGAACATGTTTTTTAGCTTAATGCCCATATTTGTCAGTTAAACTAATGAGGATGAGAGGATTGGCTTTAATGGGGAGGGTGTACAAGTTCCAAACAACGACCTTGAGGTACACAGTTCAGAGATGGAACAGACTGATTGGTGTCTTAGCCACATTGACCACTGAACCTTGGAGATAAAATATTTATCTAGTTTTATTTTATTACAGAGAGGATTAGTAGAGGGTAAGAATGGACAGAAACTGTTACAGGATGCACAAAGGTAATAAGTTGTAGAGGAGAAGGGATTCTGGTCGCATGTAGATAGTAATGGTCACTTTGCCAACAATACAAAGTGAAAATGATGACAATTAAGCTTAACAGAATTGAAAACAAAAATACTTGGAATTACTTGTTTAAATTAAATGACAAGATCTGGCAAATGACTTCCATTCACTCATTTCTTGACCATCTCTGCTTTCATTCTCCAGTTTTCTGCTTCCTTCTTAATTGATTATTGTTGACTGATATTTTGGAATCTGTTATTTAAAAGAATTTTTTCTTCATAATTATACAACTGCTATATTTTATTGTATTTTTCACTGTAAAAGTGATATTTGTTTTTTTCCCTGCTTTGTTCTAAAAACCTTTGCATACAATTTTTGCATTTCTATTCGTTTATTCATACTATAATTTATAAATTTAATTTTGTTTTAATATAAGTGTTGTTTTCAAAGGGTGGATCCAGAGAGGGGAAGTAAGGGCAATAGCTCTACTTCAGAATTAAATAATTTATGGTGAAACTTACTGTAAAACAATTTCATGAAATTTATTTTGCCGACTGAAACTTTTTGTTGTTTTGTGGTAGAAGAGAATATTCATTTATTGTAGTAAACATGTTTCCAATGCATTGCAATCGTCAGCATTATTCCATGGTAAACACAAGGCATCATTCACACTAAAGGAAGCAAAGTGTTAAAAATGAAGAATTTTTTTCTGATTTGAGAAATTTAAAGCTTTGCTCTGGCAGCACTGTTCCTGTTTTCTACTAAGCTTTTACTCCGAGGACCCTGGGTTTGATTCCCGGCCAGGGCCTGGCATTTTCATACGCTATAAATCATCCCATCGTCTGCATTAGCCCAAGTGTGCACAATAGTCAGACGTTTAACACTAAAAAAAAAAAATCCTGCCTTGTGCAGCCTTCGGCAGTCTGGGATGCAGAGCGTTAGTATGGTTTATTAGTATCCTGAACTAAATAAATACCAGTACATGTTGAATTATGTTTGCGTTGCTGATCTGGATATCTGCAGAACAATTAGATGTCTATGAAAGTTTTATTGGATGCAATCATTCTAAGGTAGGTTAAAACTAAAACTGGTTCGATTTGAGCAGAAATGTATATAAACGTTTAAATTGGGTGTTAAACCATGAACAAAACTTTTCAGTTCAACCCCAAATTTAGGAGAGTTCTTGTATAAGTAAAGCAGCCTGTTAGTTATACATATATTTTTTAACTGAAGTTTAACTAAATTATTTCACACCAAATTTTGTTAACTGGAGTTCTACTGCATATGAGAAACTAAATAATGTCCTTCTTACGTAGGATACACTACCCACTACCATTAGAATATTGTGGACCTCCAGATCCGCACATTTTACAAGGAACAATAAAAAGGTTGGAACAACAAATTGTCCACCTCCAAGACCAGCTGGCAGGATCGGAAAATAATAACCGAGGCGAAGTTATTCAACAAATATCTGCTTTGGAGAGAAGGTATTTGGTAAACATAAATATCTACAATAATTATTTAGCCAATAAAATATTAAAAAGTTTCATTGTGTAAGCAAAATAATATACAAAACCACTATATAATAATTAATTTAGATGAAGATGGCTTGAGAAGAAACAAATCAAAATCAGTTTATCATGAAATTTCTAAACACCATTAATTTCATAACATTTAAAAAAAATCTGATTTTACTATCATAAATAGCATTCAAATTTGTATTTAAAAATTTATATATATACAAATTTAACATACTCATGTTCACAAGATTGGTCCTATTTGAAATGGCATAAAAATCAACTTTGGTAATAGCTTGTATGAGTTTATTACACAGTAAACTTCATTCAACGGTTACAAAATGGTGGTCATTTTAAACCATACAAAATTTGTATTTTTTTTGTCTTAAATTTGTTTGAAAACTGATTTTGCCATCAGCACTATAAACTGCAGAAATTAATGTTTTGAATTTCCAAAAATGTGTTCATTTTTGTTTGGTGAATGTAATTCAAAAATTTAAAATGCTTAAGTATCCACATTTCAATTCTGATTTAAACAGTGAAATAATAAATTTAAAAAAAGGGTAAGATAAAAAAAATCTTCATTTTCATCATGTCAATGACACAGCTGTATGCCATAATTATATGGTAATAAATATATGACAAAATCAATGTGACGAATAAATAACAACAATTTTTACTGACTACATTTGAAGGATTGAAAATGTAAACAACTGTTCAACTGTAATAACAAATGACCGAAAACTGAGATCTGCAATTATAGATATACGCTAAACTATTATAATTTCTTTAAATTTATAATTTAAGGTTGTTAGATGTAACAAGTGAAAATCAGGCCTTATCAAATGAAAATCAAATACTAATGGAAGAAGTAAACAGGCTGACACGTTTGACTTTAGGCAAGAAATCATCTAAAATGCAAGCTGACGTACTTCTAAACACTGTTCAGAAATTGGAAGAGAAAATGAAATGTGACCGAGTTTCGTTAATGAACCTAGTGAAACAACTGCGGCAAGATAAAGCTCATCTTTTAATGCAGGTAAAATTTACATGCAAACTGAAATTTAAACACGTTAATATAAAATATTTACTGGTGAGATTGTGTAATTGTTTGCAGTTAATGGAAAAAATAAATGCATAATATATAACAACTAGCATTACCCGTTGCGGCTCGCCCACGGAACTTAAACTTATTCAGTAATATAATAATTTAGAAACATAAAAAAAATATAATAATAAAAGCGTAATTATCTAAACTCATGATTATTTTACAGTGAATATGAAAAAATATTATAACCTGAATATATTGTTTTATTGTCTTCAAACGTGTTCCATTCGAATTTAAAAAAATCTGATAAAAATATTTTTCTCCAATACAAACATTTATACCTCTTTTATAATTTTGTCCCTTTAGGGGATGAATTCGGTGTGGGGGATGCTGAATTATTTGTATTATAATTTGTGTTTTAGAATATTTTGTTTACCTTTAAGAAAAGCCGATAAAAAATATTTTTCTCCAATGAAAACACTTTTTCTCCAACTATACCTCTTTTTTAAATTTTTATTCTTTAAGGGGATGAATTCGGAAAAATGTTGAAATATGTGTTTCATAGCATATTTCTAGAATATATGATCCAAAACAAATATTTTTTCAATGCAAAATTGTATATCCCTTTCTACATTTTCTACTACCTTTCAGTCTCTTTACGGGATGAATTTTGGGAAATGGTGAAAAATATATTTCATTACTTATATTTAAGAGTGACTATGTTACGTTTTAAGAAGGTCAGACGAAAAACATATTTTTCCAATAAAAATTGTTGTATGTCATTTTTATCTCTTTAGGCAGTGAATACTGAAAAATCGTTTTTCAGTGCACCGCTTCATGTGGTGGTAACCCTAAAAATTTCAAATCTTTAGCTATTATAGTCTCGGCTATACTTTGATTATTAAAGTTGGACTGGGTAAGTAGTTTACTGGCGTAAAAATCAAATTTTTGCAAAATCCTTTCTTAGTGTACCTTGACATTGTTGTAAGAAGGTACCCTGAAAATTTCAAGTCTCTAGCTATAATAGTATTGGTTATACATTGTTTATTAAATTTGGACTGGGTAAGCAGTTTAATGGCATCAAAATCAAATTTTTGCAAAATCCTTCCTTAATGCACCTTGACATTGTTGTAAGAAGATACCATGAAAATTTCAAGTCTCTAGCTATAATAGTATTGGTTATACGTTGTTTATTAAATTTGAACTTGGTAAGTAGTTTAATGGCGTCAGAATCAAATTTTTGCAAAATCCTTTTTTAATGCACCTTGATATTGTTGTAAGAAAATACCTTGAAAATTTCAAGTCTCTAGCTGTAATAGTATTGGCTGTACGTTGTTTATTAAATTTGTACTGGGTAAGTAGTTTAATGACGTCAAAATCAAAATTTTGCAAAATCCTTTCTTAGTACGCGCTTACATATTAAAACGAAGGTATCCTCAAAATTTCAAATCTCTAGGTTTTATAGTTTGGGCTGCACGTTGATCAGTCAGTCAGTCAGGACATTGCCTTATATATATATATAGATTTACAGCAATAAGTTCTTAGTTATTTGAAAGCAATTACCTTACTGAAATATTTACAAATGAAACATACTATAACTGGATTTTACATTATAAACCTAAACTAAGCTATAGTACTTATACTGTTTACTGAAAGCAGTCATTTATTTTAATAACATTTACATATTAGAACTGATCTAGATTTTCTTACTGATTCTACTTTCAAAACTGAATTTGTCAACAAATATTTAAATCTTAGATATGATAATATACTGCTCCTAGAATTTTGTTTACAGACTTTTTAAAGTTGGTTTTATTTTATTGTAAAGCCTTAAAATGGAAAATTATGAGATGTGACAGTTCCCTGGTTTTCTGATGAACCTTTAGTGCCCCATGTATGTAGTTTCAATAATGCAGGTCCTTATATATATATATATATATATATATATAAGGGATGTTTGAAAAATAAAAAATGATTCATGCCAGTCTGATGCTAACAGCAAAATACTACAGCTGTTTATTTGTGCAATGTTAAAATGTATGACAATCCCACCAAGTGTGAGGTTTGTACTGTAATATGCTTTTCAAATGTGACAAAATCTGCTCTATCAAAATTTATAGACAGATAACAGAGGTTTATGATAAAGATGAATGCCAGCAATGAATAAATATCATTCTCAATCTCCAACAAAATCAAAAAGAAACTAAAGAAATTCTGAGGGACAAGAAGGGTTTTGCCTACAGTGTTTTTTTTTGGAATCAATAACTACAACCCTAGAGAGCAAACCATAAAATGCAGCAGCTAGTAACAAACCCTTCACGGACTGCCTTGCACCATTTCAAAACAAAATGAACTGGTATTGAGTGCCAGTGTGCCAGTGTGCTTTTCAAGATAATACACATCCTGCTGCTGCGTTAATGATGAACTTGTTTCAGCAGTTTAAGTGAGAAGTTTTTGAACATTTGCTTTATAGCCCAGACTTGGCCCGAGTTATAATCTTTTTCCCAAATTAAAGAATTTTTTGGTGGAAACTACTATGGAAATGACAATGAACTGAAAGAGAACGTCAGTGGTTCAACAATATGGCGGCAATTAAGTATACAGAAAGCACAACAAATCTGGTTAAACACTATGACAAATGTTTAAATTTGAACGGCAACTACACAGAAAAATAGCTAAGGTATCAAATGAGTTATTATATTTCATTATCTTAATAAAAATTGTCTACAGAAAAAAACATTCTTTACTTTCGGAATATATGTGTGTGTGTGGGCATTAGTATTCTAGTATTCAAAATTTTGGTCAGATTTATTACCAAAATCATTTTTTGTGTACCAAAAAATAAAATCAAATTATACCAAAATTGTGAACGTTAGAACTTTGAGTACTAACACAAACACATATACACACACATATTCATGTGTAATAAATAATAACATATTTTTACTACTCTCTCAAAAAGTGATCTAGATGTCAGATCAGAAATAGATCAGTAAACATATAATCTTATTATGTTCATTATCATTTTTATATTATTAAATTTGTTAGGGTTGACATTTTTTTTAACTCTCATAAATTAAAAATCTCTCGATAATGAATTAAAAAAGATTATTAATGATTGATAATAATATTGGTATTTAGACCTAAACACCATTCAAACTGTTGTGTTTATTCAGTTGGAGGAAACGCAAAGAGTTGTGAAGCATTTAAGAAGTCGCAGTAATTTGGTTCGGGGTACGTCGCCGCCACCGAATGTTTTGATGAAGCAAACTCGAGAAATACCACTTCGACCTAAATTACGGAATATTAGCCCTTTTACAAATAATCTACAGCAATCAATTGATGGGTAATTTGTGTTGTATTTACAAACCTTTTATTAAGCTAGCCCATCTTTAAGTCTGCATAAAGTAGCATTTTAATTTTCAAATTTCATTGAAAATGAGATGTGATTTATGCAGATTTTAATGTTGATTATGATGACTATTTTTAAAAAAAAAAAATACTTTGTTTGGCATTTTTTGCTGTTGTATTAAGTTGGTAAATAAGTGTCATTTTTTAAAACTCACTTCCATTACATCAGTGAGACTGCTGTTTCAAAAAAATAAATATATGTAGTGATTTTTCAGAGTTGTTATCAAATTCCAAAAGCAGTTTGTTACATATATATATATATATATATATATATATATATATATATATATATATATATATATATATATATATATATAATATATATTTATATATATATTTGTGACTGGTTAACTTGTATACACATAAAAAATGAGATTTTTTTTATAAATCACCAAACATTATTTTCTAAACAAAATCAAGCAGATCTACTCCACTGTTACTAATTTTATGTGTTAATTAGGAAATTTATAAAAGGCAAAAGATCTGAAGAACTGACACGAAGAAATTTTAATTATGCATCTCAAAATCTGCGAAGTAACAGTTCAGGTAAAAATACAGATTTTAAAAATAACGCATTCTCTATTAACATAACTCCAATTAACTAGATGAGTCAATTAATAGCAAATTTCAATTGAAAAATGTGCCATTAGAGCATCATTGTAGTAAGAAATTTTATTACTGAATTCCCATTGAAAAATGAGCTATTAGAATGGTTATCATGGTAAGACCCACATTCAGAACCTTTAAAGTCAATTATGGTTATGGGTAGGGTAGGTAATTACTCTGAAATGGTTGCCATTTTCTCTCAAAGTAATTTCAAACTTAGATAACTTGATGATAAATAGACACAAAGCTACCATCTCAGTTATATTTTAAAATAAAGGATAGAAGTTTGTGCTAGTACTACTTTGATAATCATGTTCACTGGCCATCACAAACTACACAAATTGAACGTAAGATTTTTGTATACATTTTCCATATAGTCTAATATACACCATGTTTTCATTAAAACAACTATTGAAATCTGCCTATCTGATTTTTTTTAATATTAAAATTTATGATTGTGAGGTGTATTTTTAAATTCAGGATTTAAATACTATTACCAAGAAATTTCTGAAATGTTGAGAGTTGTTTATGGTGATAATGCTATGAAGAAAAACAGCCATTTTCAAGTGGATTAAGCGCCTTAAAGAAGGTCGAAGACGCCACGGATGATGCAAGAATTGGACGACCTTCAACCTCTTGTGTGCATGAAAACATTGATCGTGTGCGGCGTCTTGTCCTTACTGATCGCCGAAAAACTGTCCGAATGACAGCTGAAGAACTAAATTTAGGAAAATCAACAGTGCACACAATCTTAACCGAGCATTTGGGCTTAAGAAAGGTTTGTGCGAAAATCGTGCCAAAACACATCAAAAGTTGAGAAGAGTCGAATGTGTTTCTGACTGGAAAAATTCCATGGAAAATGATGTTGGATTCTTAAATAGGGTTATCACTGGTGATGAATCGTGGTTTTTCGAAAGTATGACCCCGATTCGAAATCGCAAAGCATGGAGTGGAAAGCAACAGGTGAAGCTCGAACAAAAAATCAATAATGCAAAAAAAAAATGTTACACTTAAAGCTTGGTTTTTTCTGCTTTTCATGTGCATTGTTTGGTAGGAAGGAATCTTGGAATACTTAAGATATGTCTACTAGTAGTTCAAAAACCAGCAGACCTTACAGTATATCCCTAATTAATATACAGAGTACCCTATGACAATGCTCCTAACTTTTTCCACCAATTTAACTGGTAGGTGTAATATTTATGAGAAAAGGTCAACTTTATTAGAAATTATATGTTCTTTCTCCATGAAGCAATCAAAAGTATGATGGCTCATGGTCAACATTAAGAATGGTAAGGCCATTAAGCCAGTGTTACAAAAAATAACCAGCAACTAGACTTGTCATTGTTAAATCAGAGGCAGTCATCTTGAAACTGAAGCAAATGGGAAAAGTCTTCTATATACATCATTTGGGCTTTATATAAAGTATCTTCTTACCAAATTTACAATCAGTCAGTAAATGCAAATACATGTTGTTAAATCAGAGACCACCATCTTGAAATAGAAGTAAATGGGAAAAAACCTTACACATACAACATTTGAACTTTATACAAGATATTTTTGTACCAAATTTCAAAACAATCGCTTAAAACATTTGGCCAAAACTGCATTGTAAATCAAAGGCCACTATCTTGAAATGGAAGTGAATAGGGAAAAAATCTTATGCATATATTTGTTCGCGGTTTATACAAAGTATTTTTGTACCAAATTTTAAAAACTCCGTGCATTTGGCCAAAATTGAGTAATAAACAAACAAACCAAATGCCGAATGGTAAAGTTTAAAGAGACCTCGCTTAGCTCGGTTTATTATTTTTTGAGTAAAAAAACACATTTTTTCTACAGTCCACATTTAAAATTCTAAAATATACCCTTTTTGGGTCAACTAGTGCACTTACTTTACTTATAAATTTACTTTATATGTGGATGTTTGTGCACATAAAAAGAAAATTACAGAATATGATAAAAAGGTCATGTATAACTGATATATTCTAAACAATCATATCATTTTGCAACAACAATCTAGCACTTCATAAATAAAATTTTCCAGATTCAAGTGTAGAGAATAGTGATCGAAGAAAAGACAGATTTAAAAGGCAAAATAATGCAACAGCTGCAAGGTATAGAAGTAATTCTGGAAACTCACAAAAGTCAGGTATTTTTAATACTCTATATATAACATATATCAATCACGTAGGTGTAATATTATGTACTTTTGTTTTAACAGTAATTCAGTACTATATTGAGATACGGTTCCTCATTTTAAATATGAAAAGAACTTTGACCACCATCAGATTCATTTTTGAATTTCAAATTTGTAAATATAAAATTCTAATTTATGTAGATTTTAGTACTGATAATGATAGGAAATTTATTTTTTTTTGAAATTGCAAAAAAGTGTTTTGAATGGTTGCCATTTGGAAACTGTTGAACAGATTTTGTTGAGTAACTTGTTCAAACATTATCAAAATCAATTTTTATACAAAATTTGAATCAAAATCTGTCAAAAATTGCTAACATTAGCGTGCTACCAGGATTGTACCATGATGGCCACTCCAAAGCTCATTTTCCTATTAAAATTTGCTAATAAAAATGCTTTGAATAAAGATTGCAATCTAACTACTGTATATTAAACAATGTTTCATGTTTTGTTTCACCAAAAATAAAAAGAAGTGTTAAAAAAATATATAAACTGTCTAGGTAATTAAATGTTTTGTTGCATAAGTCATACATTTTCTAAAAAAAGCTCACTATTAAATTTTGGCTCAATTCTGGAAGTAATGTAGCTTATTCTTTACGTTAAAAAAATATTAGCAGTAGAAAAATCTATTCTCGAAATTGATCAGATATATTTTGTTAAAACATGTATGTTATGGATATTCATAACTGATAAAAGTGTATTAAATTACAGAAATTTATATTATAATTAGTTGAAACATTTTTTTTTGTTTTCTCCAATTTACCCATTGTAATATATATTTACCAACACAGATTTCTATGTGGGTGTTTTACTTGTAGGAAAAAGTAAATGCAGCCCAAGTCGCAATAATTTACTGAACAATCTTCAGAGACGAAGAAATAGGTCACATTCTGCTTGTTCTTCAGCATCATCCAATCAATCAGAAAAAGTGAATTCTAAACTAATAAAGAAGTGCACACATAAGTCGAGAAGAAGAGGTAACATACACCAAACTATTATAAAACTTGTTTTAAAATATTTTTTTTAACATTTATACTAAAAAGACTCAGACAGTATCATTTGCAACAGCAGTTGTTTTGATAACAAAATGGGAATACAGATCCCAATACTAATAACATTAATGGCACTACACATCTGTCACGCTGACATGATTGAAGCAAATTTCTGAAAGTATTTTTCTTTACCTTACCCTTTTTAAAAATTCTGATTTTGCTACTGTAATCCATATTAAAATCTGCATACATTAGCATTTAAAATTTAAAAAATCGTACTGAAAATATGAAAATGCAAATTTATGCAATTGTAAAATCACATAAAAAAAATTTTAAACAACAAATTTATGAACTTTTAAAGATTTGAAATGGCTGCCATTTCGAAACCGCTGAATTGAATTTTGCTGGTTAATGAACTTGTCCAAGCCACCAATTGTTACTATAATCAATTTTTGTGCTAAGCTTGAATCAATTGAATTAAAATTAAAACTGTGTGTGTGTGTGTGTGCACACACACGTTTCTACACACACACACACACACAAATTTTACAACCTCTCAAAAAGTGACCTAGAGGTTGGATCTGGACTCATTACAAGGTCCCCTGGGATGGTCAAACAGAACATTTTTCAAATAAAAATTTGCTAATAAATAAAAAAATAATTTGGTAAATAAACATTTTGATAGTCAACAAAACTTTCCAAGTTACTTCTAAAATAAATGTTTGCACCAAGATTTATTAAAATTCAAATAAAACTACACTAGATTGATAACAAAATACTGTATATATTTTTTAAATAACATTAACATACGTTAGATGTCTGGACTGTTTTTCATTTCATAATCCTAGATGTTTTTTTTTGTTGTTATTTTAAGGCGAAAAGCACAATGAAGCTATTATCGCCTCCTTAAAAAATGTTAGTGGGATTGTAAAGTGTTAAAGTTGCAAGTGTAGTGTTGTAAGTGTGTGTGTGTTAGACTCAGGTACCGCGAGGGACATCTAAATCCACTCAATAAGTGCAGCTAGTCTGCACTCCCCTGCGGGGAATCCTAGATGGGGATCTTAACAGTTGTGACTGCTCTAATGATTCATTTTCCAATTGACAATCACTTGGAACAGTTTTCCATGTTAACCAACATACGGAAAAAAATTCTTAATTTTACAGAAAACAATATGATAGTGAAATGTGTAGATTTTGTGACCCAAAATAGTGTGCTGTTTGTTTTGAAATGATTATATGCTGGTCTAACGGTTGCCAGTATCACAGATGTCATATCCTTTCGCAAATTTGTTAACAGACAGGACAGTAAGGATTAGTGGCTCCAGACATTAACATTCATTTTTCTTCATATTTCTAGACTGATCACATTGTAGCTTTTCATAATGTATTGCAGATGAAATGGTATATTATTGTAGTTAATTTTTTTTTTTTTTTGAAACTATTAGCAAGTAAAATTAAAGAATAATAACTTACGGCTCTGATATGTTTAAGGAACTGTAGCAGTTAATATAGTAGGTTAATTTCTGTCTGTGTAATAACAGATGAAAAAAATAAAATTTTGTGCACTAAAATTATTATTTTTAATTATACTTCAATATTATATGTCATCATGGCCCATCTAAGTGAGGCTATACTGACTTTAATAAAATCTATTCTTTCAGAATTTAAAACTGGAATGAGTGATTTAGAAGAGAGAGTACAAGCCTTGCAACATGTCTTAAGATATGGAATATCTTTAAGTTAAAGCATTCTATTTTCAAAACTTAAAACTTTTTTGGAGAATAATCACAAGGAGCCTATCTAAACTACATGAGTACAAGCCCAATCAACTGTTGTAGATACTTTTATTAACCACATCCATTATTAAACCTCTTAGTTTCAAATGGACAACACTGAATATTCATCAATTCTTCCAATAATATTTGATGAAAGTATTGTAATACTTAGACAAAAATAAATCACAATTATATAAACCTTGTTAAAAATAGCCTATACAATTTTAAGAAAAATTGTTTATCATTGAAATATGTACTATTTAAATATTAATATTTGTTCCTGAAAAATATCTCATTTTTAAAAATAATATTAAGAAGGAAATTATGTGAAAGGTTATCACATACTTTGTAATTCAAGAAAAATAAGTAGAACATTTTTTTGAGATACAATAAGCTTCACTTGTATAACGAGCATACAGGATTTTCAAGTGAAAGGTTCAATTAATCATTATAAGTCATTATTTTAGGAAAAACCAAATGTGTATAAAATTACGCTTATGAAATAAAACGTGTATATTATAATTAGAAGTTAGTGAGAAAAGAATGTAGAAGTAGAAGAAATGGTAGTAGAAAAGAGTAGAAGTATGTTCTCAGAAAGTAGTGATCTGTGAACATTTCAATGATATGATTGTAAAAGCTAAATAGAAAATTTTAGTAATTGGATACAAAATAAATATAGAAAACAAATAAAGTTATGCAAATTAAGTTCATATGTTTGTTTTAATAACAAAGTACATTCTTTTAGATTATCTTTAACTCTTTGTGATTGGAGAAATTTTTTCCTCTTATTATTGCTTTCTGCTTCGTTGTACACTCGTATCTGGCGATTGCTATTCGTTCTGTCAGTTCAGAACCATCACTTACCTGAATCAGTAAGCACACTGATTCAGACTATAAAACTATTTAATAAATATATGATTTTTATAAAATACTTTATACATTTTAACCAAAGAATAATTAATAATAGATAAAAGGAAACAAAACATACCTGTAAATAATTCACACTTGTTAATTCACTTATTCAATAAATATCCAATTCAATAAAATGTTTTGCCTGCGAAAAATGATAATATATTTTCATACCACCTATTAACTAGTCTTATAAAAAAATAATTTTACCAAATAAAGCAAGGGGAAATTAAATTTAACACAGGCGACTTCTTTTATTGTTGACTCTAAATAAAATATTTGTACTCTGTTCTAAATTTTTAATAACTATATCATGTATAAGAGTTGTATTCACAGCAATAATATAAATAGCAAAGAAATGGCACTGTCAAACTTCTAAATAAAAATTATCGATATTTGTAATTATTACTTTCACTAAAAACATCATTTTGTAAATATGAAACTGCAGTAAATATAATCCCTCTTTGTTCAGGCATAACATTCGTAAGTATGGGTAGATTTACATTATTTACATTCATATTTGAAGGATCTGATGCTGGAGGACTTTCAGGTAGTGGATCTTTTGGTGGTGACGATTTCCATGGTACTCTAACTACCTTACTTTCTAAATCTGAAATCGAACGTAACAACTCTCTAATCTGTGCATCTTGTCGCTCTGCCTGGAAGTAAAGTTCTTGAATTGTATAAGTCAGTGTGCTAATTTCTTCTTGGCGAGCAGCTTCTTTTGCCGTTTCTTTACGCACTTGCCTAGCATACTCTGCGTACAAAATACCCGCAGCAATTATAAAAATTATTCCTTCCCCTAATAAATTTGCACCCAGTTCAATTGCCATAGTCTCATTCAAAGAAGGTACTGTAACTGGTTTACCCAAGTTCATAATCCACATTTTCATCTTCACCTCACACCAATTATAAACTGAAATAATAAAAAAAGGTGTATAAACAATGTAAGAGTAGAAAAATAAAAATATAAGCTAATGTAATATTAACATTTTAGATTACAGTAATTATTAAAAGCTAAAAGTTATATAATTTACACCAAAAAATAAATTGTTGTTGGTATCATATTTATGTATACAAGTTTCTGAAAAATGTATTAAAATTCATAGTATGACCTTAACACATCAAACTACAGTATGTTATCATTAACTTCTTGTAGTCAGATAGCCTAACGTACTGTATTTTGTTAACGTATCCTCTCAGTTTGATAGGGGAATAGTGATTAGCACTAAATTATTAATTAGCAGAGAAATTTGAATACTAATTGCTTAATGTAATTGTTTTTGGTATTGCATTTATGTATAAAAGTTTCTGAAAATGTTTTAAAATACATAGTATGGCTTTAATGCATCAAAGTCATGTTAGCTTTAAGTTTTGTGGTCAGGTAGCCTACAGTACTAAATTTTATTAATGTCCTCTCTGTTTGGTAGGGTAGTGGTGATTAGCACTAAATTATTAATTAGCAGAGAAATATTGAATACTAATTGCTTAATGTAATTTTGTATAGATCTAATTTATTACTGATAATAGAAAAAGTCTAACTCAAACAGAAATAAATATTATGATATATAAACAAGATAAGAAATAATTAGTAAAACAATTTAGACCTAATAATCTTTCATAAACAAGATAAGAAATAATTAGTAAAACAATTTAGACCTAATAATCTTTCTTTTTAGAATTATCTTATGCAGTAGGTCATACACATCTGCCCTATAACTAACAAATCAATTAAAAAAAAATTACTTCAGGTTGTTTAGGATCAAGTAAACAATTTATATAGCTAACCAAATATTAAGATAGCTATTGATTTGTTACAATTTAGGATAAAATATGTTTCACTAAATCCTTAATAACAGCCAAAAATTATTATAATTTTTTTCATTCATATAATTTTTTTTAGGTCATCTTAAGTAGCCTATCCTTTCTATAACAAAACCCCGCAGGGGGATTTAAACATCCCTCCCGGTACCCAGTCTAACACACACTTATACTTACGACTTTAATACTTTACACTCACACTTACATTTATGGAGGTGATAATAGCCTTTAATGTGCTTTTCGCCTTAAAATACCAAACAAACATTTTTTTTCTGTAACAAATAATTGGCCTACACAATTATATTTAAAGCTACTGATATATTGTACACTGAGAAAAACCATAATTTCAAGGTTGGGTTGGAAAATATATTTTTTTTGTTTTGTTAGGAATGTTTAGGTTTCATCTTATATGTAATCATTTGGGTTTTACCGAAATAAAAATTTAGATTTTTATTTCACAACTTTCCAATTTATATTTAGTTATAAGCAGTAGGCCACCAATCCACAATTTCATATTTACGTAAAAATTGACAAAATATATGCACCTTTTATTATAAATATTTATCAAATAAAGCAATGTGATTTTAATAACACAAATGTCAACCCAGAAAAAACATCTTTGTCATATGTTATTTAATAAATAAATCAACGAAGCAGCAAATACTTCTAATAAATCCACTTATACTTATAGCAGCAAATCCATCCAAATAATAAAATCTATTTGTAACAAATATTATTCAATACAATTTATGGTATTAATGTTGAAAATTGTTACTAATAAAATTGTGTTTTTGTTCATAGAGAAAGATCAATTTTTGAAAAATTACTACAGAGTAATTTTTTTAAGTCAACCAAGAGATTTTTTGATCATTACGACCATTAGTAAAATTTAATTTAGTAAAATTTATATTTTTAACAAAAAATTCTTCTATATCACTGATCACTTTATAATCCATATTCACTAAAACATCCATGTTATAGTTGGTCACACTTTTCTGAACTAATACTATGATTTGTATTTGACTACCTAAAATATAAATGTTAAGATATGAAGGTATGGTACTTTAGTTTTGCTATGATGTAGGCTAAGATAATATAGTGACATTTATTTAGCAGTGACCAACACAGATAATCCTACACATGAAAGGAAGATAGTAGTGGCAAGCTTATTTTACACTACTAGTACCTGAAACAGATACTATTACTGTTTAATATATCCATTTATAAGGCCTACTGTGTAATAAATTAGTTTTAGCCTAAAGTAACTTTTAAAACTGATTTTATCACATATTAGTTTTTGCTACACCAGTATTTTTTCCTATCTTCTGGGTTAATACAACCATGTATATATGAATATATTCTTTTATTTTAATTGCATTTTCAAGTTAAATGAAAAGGTTAGGTCATTACCTCAATAAACACAAAATCTGAAAAGATAGGAGCTAAGTTATATCTAAATTCAAACTGAATCAGATAATTTTTGATAATTTAAAAAAAGATAATTATGTAAGCTTTGTTGCAAATATATCAACTGAAAGTTCACTTGGCTCCTTATCTGAATTTTTAAAATATAACCTAAAAATTCGAAACCTAAAATAAAAAAACTTACATTGAGCTGGTGGCATGCATACATATGTCCTGAAGAATGGATTTTGTTTTGCTCTTTCTTTCACAAAACTTGCAATAGGTTTACTGATTTGTTTTAATAAAAGGGCTCCGAGTTTAGCAACAGGAAAAGCAGCAATTACCATTTTAGTTAGGTTAAAAAACACACTATAAACTAACTTACTCTAATTACATGTTTAAAATTACAATAATATTAAATTTGTCAAACATTGTTTCTATTGAAAAAATTTTAATAAAGTTTGCAATTTATTAAAAAGGACGTGTAAATGCAATGAAAAACTTGGTGATCGATTTTGTCCCTTGTCGTACTGTCATATTAGTGACCACATTCATTTTTTAAGAAAATTCTTAATTTCACTTGATTTCATACTATTATAATGCAATCAGCTGTTCCCCAATATGTTTCATTGATTTGATGATATTGACTGTATAAAATTTGTAAAGATTGTTTTATCTATGTATTAATATCTATGAGTACCTGTGTAATATTATAAAATATTAGTTAAATGTAATTGTTATGCAGCCTACGCACATATCATGATAATGTTTTTTAAGGCCTAACTACTAAATAGAACAGTTTTGACATTAAGGGCAAAAAAGTTCATATATACATTAACGAATATAATATAAAGTGCTTTAGAAAATTGTTTTTGACAAACTAAATGCAAAAAATACCATTAAATATCAACATATTTTTTATAACATAAGCAGTCCTGATATCATGAAAATAATGAATGAACTATATAAATTAAAATAAATCCTAATACACTCAAAGTACGTAACCACAGAAGCACTTTTTCAGATAATAAATATCACTCTACAGAACGATGGGATTGGTTATGGTTAAAACCAGCGGGAGATTTAAAAAAAATATGTATTATTGTTAAATATATTTTAAGGTTTAGGCAAAGAAACAGAAAGTTATTTACCTCTTGCTGGAGGAACACAAACAGCTTTAAATTTAGGATGATCCTTACACATTTTAACAATTTTATTAGTAATTGGCTTATTTACTTGTCGTAATATAAGACCAAATAATTTCACAACGGGAAAATGAACAACCATTTTTAATCACAATTAGTAATTGAAGTATAGACACAGTAACTGATTTTAACATAATATATACTTTTAAAAAAATTACAACTTAACTTATTTAATTTGTTTTATGTAAATAAAATAATGCCATACTTGATTTCCATCTTATCTTTGTGCAAAGGAAAACACAACTATGCTCATCAAAACAACAAATAACTTCAAATCATTTTGTTTTACATGTGGTGCCTTGATCATAGAAGTTTAAATTGCATATGTTTTTATGTAAAATTTATGTTATTTACTAAAAATTAATGTTGAATATATTTGACTACCTTTTAAATAAATATAATATTTTTTTCATACATGATCTGCAAACGATTTTAAATAATGAAATTTAGTAATTAATAAAACTTAAATGTAACAGGATGTAAAACTTGAATGAGCAGGATTGTAAGTTTACCTAGTAGTTACTTAGTTTTAAGTTTGCTGTTGGTAGTAATGATTTGTGCTGACTAGTTGTTTGTAGATGTGTAAAACATCCTATGACAGCTAATGTAACAAATCAAGTCAGCTTGATTTTAGTGATGGGCAAAAGCGCTATTTTTGTTTAACAGCTAATTCTGTTAATGCTAATTAGAATTAGCAGTTAAAAATAACAGTTACAACTGCTAACTGCTAACAACGACCTTAGCAGGAAAACGCAGCTTAAATAGTATTGTCACATTACTTTATTCTTTTATTCCTTATCTCGGCAGCTGAGATAAGCAAATACAGTGAGGATGCAGTTTTGTCCTATCCTTACTGCACTATTAATTTGTCTATAGGATTTGTGAATAAATCTCTGACGATAATGAGAAATACAATGAACATGCTAAGTTCAAAGATGCAATTAATTGTATTCGGTTTGTCTCTTACGCACTATCAAGTAATATGAAATATATTTTGTAGCACCCTTTTCTAAACCTATGATACAACAATAATTTACATTTTAAAAAATTAAATTAAATTAATTTTAATTTGATTAGGGTCATGTTCGACGTTTGTAATTAATTAAAATGCTATTTAAAAAATATTATTGTATTTTAATACATGTAGGCTATCTATGGAGGCCTATCTTTTTTTTAGATTTCTCTTATTTATTCATGTTCCTAATAAATTAAAATGTTCTTGTTAGGTATTATTTCAAGTATTTTATTAAAGACTATCATAATGGTTCTGATAATGTTTATTTTTGTTATAATCACATTATTTAAAATAATATTGTCATTTATTATATACTATATTATTGTAATTATAATTGTGTGAAAAATCGAAAAATAAGTGTTTGAAGGACAAATAATTACTTGTTAATCTATAATTCTTATGTTTTAAAATATAATTTTAAGCTAAATATTTTTATAATGTTAAAAGTACAAGTTCGACTTGTGTTACATTTATTATTTATAAAAAACATCCTCATTTAAATTTACAGTTAACAAAGAAAAATATGATACTACTATGCAATCTGAATCTCAGGACAGCAGCCAACAACATTTAATGGAAAGAAACACTGACAATGTTTCCTGTTTAGCAGTTACATTAGCAGCTTCAGCGTTAAACAGGTTCAGCAGTTAGCAGTTGGCAGGTCGGTAACAGTTGAAACAGTGTGCCATGACTATGCTATTAAACAGTTAAATTAGCAGCTTCAACGTTTAACAGGTTCAACAGTTGGCTGAAGACGTTAGCAGTTAGCAGGTCGAAACAATGTGTTATGTCCCTGCTATTCAACAGTTAATATTAGTTAAATGTAATTGTTATGCAGCCTACGCACATATCATGATAATGTTTTTTAAGGCCTAACTACTAAATAGAACAGTTTTGACATTAAGGGCAAAAAAGTTCATATATACATTAACGAATATAATATAAAGTGCTTTAGAAAATTGTTTTTGACAAACTAAATGCAAAAAATACCATTAAATATCAACATATTTTTTATAACATAAGCAGTCTAATATCATGAAAATAATGAATGAACTATATAAATTAAAATAAATCCTAATACACTCAAAGTACGTAACCACAGAAGCACTTTTTCAGATAATAAATATCACTCTACAAAACGATGGGATTGGTTATGGTTAAAACCAGCGGGAGATTTAAAAAAATATGTATTATTGTTAAATATATTTTAAGGTTTAGGCAAAGAAACAGAAAGTTATTTACCTCTTGCTGGAGGAACACAAACAGCTTTAAATTTAGGATGATCTTACACATTTTAACAATTTTATTAGTAATTGGCTTATTTACTTGTAAGTAATATAAGACCAAATAATTTCACAACGGGAAAATGAACAACCATTTTTAATCACAATTAGTAATTGAAGTATAGACACAGTAACTGATTTTAACATAATATATACTTTTAAAAAAATTACAACTTAACTTATTTAATTTGTTTTATGTAAATAAAATAATGCCATACTTGATTTCCATCTTATCTTTGTGCAAAGGAAAACACAACTATGCTCATCAAAACAACAAATAACTTCAAATCATTTTGTTTTACATGTGGTGCCTTGATCATGGAAGTTTAAATTGCATATGTTTTTATGTAAAATTTATGTTATTTACTAAAAATTAATGTTGAATATATTTGACTACCTTTTAAATAAATATAATATTTTTTTCATACATGATCTGCAAACGATTTTAAATAATGAAATTTAGTAATTAATAAAACTTAAATGTAACAGGATGTAAAACTTGAATGAGCAGGATTGTAAGTTTACCTAGTAGTTACTTAGTTTTAAGTTTGTTGTTGGTAGTAATGATTTGTGCTGACTAGTTGTTTGTAGATGTGTAAAACATCCTATGACAGCTAATGTAACAAATCAAGTCAGCTTGATTTATATATTTGATTTAATATATTGTTACAATGTGTTACAATGTTGTTGTAATACATTACACACACACACACACACACACACACACACACACACACACACACACACACACACACACACACACACACACATATATATATAAAACTTTTTTTATTATGAAGTACTAATTTGCAAGTTTCATTAAACCTACTACACTACTAATTTTTCATATTAAATCTTGAATCAACCATTTGCAACTGATTGAGCTGAGATATAATTCTTCTTTCAGAGATTGCCTGTAGCAGAATTGTATAACTACTACAAATCATGCTAGCAGTAGTTATACAAATACTACTACTAGTAATATTTGTGGTATATTACTACAAATATTTCAGTAGAGTTTTTAATGCTGATTACAATAGCATAGTAGTATATTACTACAAATATAAATATAAGCTACAAATATTACTACAATTACTATCAAGTATATTTCAGTTGCCATTCTAAAAGTAAACCAAAATCAAACTAATTAATTTCTACAATTAAACTTTTTGTACTGTTAGTGAATATCCAATTGAAAGTATATTTCCATACACAGTACACACACACACACACACACACACACACACACACACACATATATATATATATATATATATATATATATATATATATATATATGCATAAATTTACATAAATAGATATATTTTAAAACATTTTAAATCAATTTTCTAGTTGAAGTGTATACATTTTCAAACGATCTCTCAAAATGTGTTTTCAAAATCATGATCAGGGCACATTTAGTGGGTATACCATTTTTGAAATTTGTGTTATGCCAGTTCTTATTTTATCTGAAGAAGTGGTGCAAAATACTGTATAAACTTTCTCACAATCGCTTTTTTATCTCTGAAAATGAATTTGCAAAACTTTAAAAGGCAAAACTTTTAGAATATTTTCCAGATTTTATATGTTTTAATCTCCAGCTTTTGTTGAAATTAATAAAGAAAAGACAAATTGATGACAAATTTCAGAAAATTAAAGGAACATATTCAATATAACATTTGCCATTACAACATATGGCATATGAACTAAGTTTTCATCTTTTTATACAAATTAGAATTTTTTTCCAAAATTAGACATTATGGGGGGTAAAAATGTTTCCGTTTTACAAATAGGATAAAGTGGCCGAACCCTGAATGCAATGTAGGGCCTACCATCATCAAAGACCCTGAAATGTTTTACTGAGGTAAACACTTTCAACAAGGACTAAAAGTTGGTTCAAAATTTTTTTAGGAGAAATTTAATTACAGTAGTGAGTAAACACATGTAATCAAAATGTTTTAACTATTTAAGTGACACAATGGGGCAATGGTATGTAACATAGACTTGAACGAAATTACAAGTGTAGATTTCTTTCTGAAAATCTTATTGACTTACACTACCACAGTTAGACTATAACACAAGGAATTATATAAGTAACTAGTTGTTTTACCTAGCATTGCCAGGAGTGAAAAAATTCAAGTAGTGTTGTTATTTTATGTATAGGCTTATAAGGTACTAATTTTTAACCCAAATAAAATCTACATAGTTCAAAATTTATGTAAATCATTAGCCTATCATGTTTTTTCTGATATTGTTTCCAAAACATTTCCAAACTATTTAGGAGAAAGGAAGTGAAAAACCTTACATTTTTCCTTAGAATTTCCAATAATACTCATGTCAAATTGGGTTCAGATCTAATAAACAATC
>CM040188.1:15159761-15174761 GCA_022606455.1 Callitettix versicolor | reverse complement strand
TTGAATATTTGAAAACACTTATTATACAAATTTGAATGCTGATTAAGACTTGGAAATGAGATTTTCTGTGCAATTCAATATAAAAAGTAAATTGCCACAGAAGTCGTGATACTTTCCTTCTGTTGTAAAACAGATGCTCACAAAATTAAATGACTGTCTGATCAAGTTGAATCATTAAATATTCTTTGAAACTCTTCTTCATCATGTCAGCGAGAGTTGTATGCCACGGTTATCTAAGATATTGGATGTCCAAGGCCATTTTAAAACCGTTGAACGGATTTTATTAGGTAAAGAACTCGTCCAAGTTATTCACCTCGATAATATGAGCCTACCAATAATCTCAGATGCAGTGGCTCTGTAATATTTGCTAGTAACACATTAGTTTTTACAAGAAAAATATTTTTCCGCATCTTTTATAAATTTCCATTGGAAAATTAAGCTGGCCATCAAGCCAGAACCAGATCCTTGAAATGTGAATAAATGAGCTCTTAACGTTTTGACACAATTTATGTTATAGTTTGGACAAATTTTTAATCTGAAAATCATTTAACTCTTTAAAAATGTGGTCAGCGTGAACAATTTTAATACCCCTACATAAATTAGAGTTTTTGAATTTTCAAAAGCATTTTCATTAAAATTGAACCTTATGGTGACCAGAATTCTATTTAAAAAATTTCAACATGATATGAAAGTTTGATACCCTCCTACTGCTGAATTTTAATACTGATTTGAAATAAGATTTTCAAAAATGCTCGATAAAGATATTTTAGAAAATTCACTTCCACGAAGCAGCGACTAACTAAAATCGATAAGCTCAATTAAAATTTACAGCAAAATGGTGACGTAAAATTACTCTTGAATAAAATATTTGGCATAGTTTTAATTAACTGCCGTGCGTTGACATATAACACAGCCTTATAAATCTTGTAAATCATTGCATTAATTTACAAAACTCGCTTCACTGCCAACGTCTTCTATTTCAGCAAGCTTTATGACAAATTTATAGCTATCAGTGTAAACAAAATGACAGAAAATTTAGGTGGCTGTGAGAGCCAGTGTTCCTTTCTCCAACGTTTGTCAATAAATACATGAACTAAGGTCATAAAAACTTTATTTTACAAAATTTCATCTACATTGATTTTGTCCCCTTCAAAATACTCTCCATTCACTGCTATGCACTTATCCCATCTTCTTTTCCACTCTTCAAAGCACCCTTGGAAGTCCTCGGAAGTCAGGCTTTTCAGTCTCCTCGTCGTTTCTTGTTTTATTGTGTCCACATCTTCCCAATGCTGTCCCCTCATCACATTTTTGCATTTAGGGAATAGAAAAAGTCGCAGAGGGCGAGGTCCGGTGAATAAGGGGATGATCAAGGATAGTGATTGAATTTTTAGCCAGAAACTGGCGAACAATCAAAGCCGAATGTGCGGGTGCATTGTCTTGATGAAGAATCCATCCATCGTTTTGAGTCAAATGTGGTGCACGCGCACTCGATCTCTCAAGCGCTTGAGAGCGTTAAGGTAGAACTCAGAATTTACCGTTTTTTCCTCAGGAAGGAATTCATGATGAACAACACCTTTGATATCAAAGAAAACCAGGAGCATGACTTTGATTTTTGATCGGCTTTTCCTTGATTTTTTGTTCGAGCTTCACCTGTTGCTTTCCACTCCATGCTTTGCGATTTCGATTCGGGGTCATACTCGAAAAACCACGATTCATCACCAGTGATAACCCTATTTAAGAATCAACATCATTTTCCATGGAATTTTCCAGTCAGTAACACATTCGACTCTTCTCAACTTTTGATGCGGAGTCAGCAGTTTTGGCACGATTTTCGCACAAACCTTTCTTAAGCCCAAATGCTCGGTTAAGATTGTGTGCACTGTTGATTTTCTAAATTTAGTTCTTCAGCTATCATTCGGACAGTTTTCGGCGATCAGTAAGGACAAGGCGCGCACGATCAATGTTTTCATGCACACAAGAGGTTGAAGGTCGTCAATTCTTGCATCATCCGTGGCGTCTTCTCGACCTTCTTTAAAAGCGCTTAATCCACTTGAAAATGGCTGTTTTCTTCATAGCATTATCACCATAAACAACTCTCAACATTTCAGCAATTTCTTGGTAATTTTTACCAAGCTTTACCAAAAACTTGATGTTAATTCGTTGTTCAGTGAATTGGTCAATTTCCATATCGACGAACAAAAAAATAATGCAAAACTAAAAATAACTCTACTCGCAAGATCCGCTTTGGCGTAACGTTCTGCCAAGCACTGATGGCTCATTGGGTCCTCTCGTAATGGCCACCATATTCGACCAGTTCGCGTATTTATTGGACAAACCTCGTGATGATGATGATGATGATGATGATGATGATGATGATGATGATGATGATGGTGATGATGATGATGATGATGATGATGATGATGATGATGATGATGATGATGATGATGATGATGATGATGATGATGATGATGATGATGATGATGATGATGATGATGATGATGATGATGATGATGATGATGATGATGATGATGATGATGATGATGATGATGATGATGATGATGATGATGATGATGATGATGATGATGATGATGATGATGATGATGATGATGATGATGATGATGATGATGATGATGATGATGATGATGATGATGATGATGATGATGATGATGATGATGATAATAATAATAATAAACTTCCTCTGGCATGCCCCAATGTTTAGGCCAGGCAGTCTACGTGCTGCTGCTTGCTGTGTAAAGGATAATTTCGTACATTCTCAGTAAGATTCAGTCGTTGCGTGCTATTCTAAATATTTGATTCTGTACTCTACAGATATTGTTTATACTTAAGCAGAAAAGAAAATGAAACTCATTAGGTGTATTTTATCGACATTGTTGTAGACTTTCTTATTATTGTCAATAAAAGGCACTTTGTAATTAATTGTTGACATGACTTGGACTTTTAATTAAAACTTTTGCAATATAAAGTAATATTTAGTTTAGGAACAACGCCAATAAATTTTGAGCGTTTTTAAGGGGAACAGTAGCAGTTACAACTAAGCTGGCGCAATAAAGAACAAATATTGGAACTGTTACACGTATCAGGGTACTTTTGTATCAACGTTTGGGGATTTTCCTATTTACATTTAAAGGTATTGTTGTTTTATTTTACGTTGTAAAAAACGAATGCATGCTTTTTCTTAAAATATCACTTTACAAAGTTTAATAATCACCGTACGCAGATCTTTGACCTAATAGAAGTAAATTTTCAAAAAAATTACAAAATTTATTAACAATAAGTGAACGAGAATTTTCATCCCTTACAATTTCCATAGAATATGGAAATGTACTTTTAGTTTTTATATGCGAGATAGATAAGAAAAGAAAATTATAAGATAAAAGCTCGTAAGATAAATAAAATTATAAAATGATAGCGAATTTTCATTGCAAAGTGAGTTATCGTAGTAATACCCAGAGCCGGGAATATGAAATGATCTTGTCTGGCCCACAGAAACGATTTGAGAGATAGCTAAATTTTTATATACGTATTATACACACTAGCTGGTGTACCCTGGCGTTCGCCATTTGTGTCCAAAGTTGGCACAGTATTAATTTCGATAATTGAAAAAACAATTTTGTTTTCCAACAAAACGAGTCCAACTTTTAAAAATGATGGCAAAGCAAAGTCCTATAAAAAAAATCAGAACTTTTCCGTCGGTTCTGATGGAAAATAATGAAAATTATGTTTTAAAAATTTTCATTGCCATTTGAATATTTGAAAACACTTATTATACAAATTTTAATGCTGATTAAGACTTGGAAATGAGATTTTCTGTGCAATTCAATATAAAAAAGTAGTGTACCAAGTGTCGGAGTTTACATTTTCCTTCTGTTGTAAAACAGATGCTCACAAATTTAAATGACTGTCTGATCACGTGAATCATTAAATATTCTTTTTGAAACTCTTCTTCATCATGTCAGCGAGTTGTATGCCACGGTTATCTAAGATATTGGATGTCCGCCATTTTAAAACCGTTGAACGGATTTTATTGGGTAAAGAACTCGTCCAAGTTATACCTCGATAATATGAGCCCTACAATAACCTCAGATGCAATAGCTCTATGTATATTTGCTAGTAACACATTAGTTTTTACAAGAAAAATATTTTTCCGCATCTTTTAGCAAATTTCCATTGGAAAATTAAGCGGCCATCAAGCCAGAACCAGATCCTTGAAATGTGAATAAATGAGCTCTTAACGTTTTGACACAATTTTGGTTATAGTTTGGACAAATTTTTTAATCTGAAAAATCATTAACTCTTTAAAAAATGTGGTCAGCGTGAACAATTTTAATACCTACATAAATTAGCGTTTTGAATTTTCAAAAGCATTTTCATTGAAAAATTGAACCTTATGGTGACCAGAATTCTATTTAAAAAATTTTCAACATGATATGAAAGTTTGATACCCTCTTACTGCTGAATTTTAATGTTGATTTTGAAATAAGATTTTCAAAAAATGCTCGATAAAAGATATTTTAGAAAATTCGCTTCCACGAAGCAGCGACCAACTAAAATCGATAAGCTCAATTAAATTTACATAAAATGGTGACGTAAAATTACTCTTGAATAAAATATTTGGCATAGTTTTAATTAACTGCCATACGTTGACATATAACACAGCCTTATAAATCTTGTAAATCATTGCATTAATTTACAAAACTCGCTCCACTGCCAACCGTTCCTATTTCAGCAAGCTTTATGACAAATTTATAGCTATCAGTGTAAACAAAATGATGAAAATTTAGGTGGCTGTGAAACAGTGTTCCTTTCTCAACAATATGTCAGTGACAATATTATGCTTGCTAGGGGAACTAATCTCTCTAATTTGAATGACAAGTTTAAAGAATGGGAAATCGTTCTTACTGTAAACAGAGTTTCTGTGATAACTGAACAAACATTCTATTAAAACTGAATTCTGTGGCCTTTAACCTGAGTTTTATATATGTTGTACGATCAACAAAGTCTACATAAGAATTCACTAATAAATAATCGCGGACACGCAGCTGTATCGTTTATAAGACAGACAAAAATAAGAAAAAAAGTCACAAATATTTTTATATTTTGGAAAATTTATCATCCATATTTAACGTTAAAACTGCGAAAGTAATATTTTCAACATAAACTTTTACTATTGTTAATGATTTGTTTCAGTAAATTGTTTTTGTTGACCCGTTTCGGCCTACCTATACGAGGTTTGTCCAATAAATACGAGAACTAAGGTCATAAAAACTTTATTTTACAAAATTTCATCTACATTGATTTTGTCCCCTTCAAAATACTCTCCATTCACTGCTATGCACTTATCCCATCTTCTTTTCCACTCTTCAAAGCACCCTTGGAAGTCCTCGGAAGTCAGGCTTTTCAGTCTCCTCGTCGTTTCTTGTTTTATTGTGTCCACATCTTCCCAATGCAGTCCCCTCATCACATTTTTGCATTTAGGGAATAGAAAAAAGTCGCAGGGGCGAGGTCCGGTGAATAAGGGGGATGATCAAGGATAGTGATTGAATTTTTAGCCAGAAACTGGCGAACAATCAAAGCCGAATGTGCGGGTGCATTGTCTTGATGAAGAATCCATCCATCGTTTTGAGTCAAATGTGGTCGCACACGACGCACTCGATCTCTCAAACGCTTGAGAACGTTAAGGTAGAACTCAGAATTTACCGTTTTTTCCTCAGGGAAGAATTCATGATGAACAACACCTTTGATATCAAAGAAAACCAGGAGCATGACTTTGATTTTTGATCGGCTTTTCCTTGATTTTTTTGTTCGAGCTTCACCTGTTGCTTTCCACTCCATGCTTTGCGATTTCGATTCGGGGTCATACTCGAAAAACCACGATTCATCACCAGTGATAACCCTATTTAAGAATCAACATCATTTTCCATGGAATTTTTCCAGTCAGTAACACATTCGACTCTTCTCAACTTTTGATGCGGAGTCAGCAGTTTTGGCACGATTTTCGCACAAACCTTTCTTAAGCCCAAATGCTCGGTTAAGATTGTGTGAACTGTTGATTTTCCTAAATTTAGTTCTTCAGCTATCATTCGGATAGTTTTTCGGCGATCAGTAAGGACAAGACGCCGCACACGATCAATGTTTTCGTGCACACAAGAGGTTGAAGGTCGTCCAATTCTTGCATCATCCGTGGCGTCTTCTCGACCTTCTTTAAAGCTCTTAATCCACTTGAAAATGGCTGTTTTCTTCATAGCATTGTCACCATAAACAACTCTCAACATTTCAGCAATTTCTTGGTAATTTTTACCAAGCTTTACCAAAAACTTTATGTTAATTCATTTTTCAGTGAATTGGTCAATTTCCATATCGACGAACAAAAAAATAATGCTAAACTAAAAATAACTCTACTCGCAAGATCCGCACAGCGTAACGTTCTGCCAAGCACTGACAGCTCATTGGGTCCCAGACAACACGTGAGGCCACAACACAAGGCTTAACTCTCCGTAATGGCCACCATATTCGACCAGTTCGCGTATTTATTGGACAAACCTCGTATTTTCAAAACTTGCTTCTGCTCCTCCAGACGTAGGGTTGTTTTTTCTATTACTCCTCTCTTTGCCCCTACTCTGCTATTTGTTTATTAACCACTTGCTAACTTCTGATTTGTCTCTTCCAAACTTTCTCTTAATTTTCGACGACCACTAATATTAGTAAACAAATTTTAAATTTACAAAAATAACGTCTATCTGTGAATTTTTGAAATTTCTTTAACCTTCAGGAAAGGCAGATGAATGTACTGAACAAATAATGACATTAATAGCAGAAATATTGAAGATTATATTAATAATGAACTTTTACTGCTAAGTTTGAATCGAATCGGACCAAAAAGTGTGTGTGTGTGTGTGTGTGTGTGTGTGTGTGTGTGTGTGTGTGTGTGTGTGTGTGTGTGTCTTGTGCACGCGCGCGCGTGCGTCTTAGCACTCTCAGTTCGGTCCGATTTGATTCAAACTGGAAACAAAAATTGACTTTCATAATAGCTTGGACAAGTTTATAACCCAACGAAATCGGTTCAACAGTTTAAAAATAGTATATATATATATATACAATATATATATATATATATATATATATATATATATATATATATATATATATATATATATATATACACTCAGGGTTGTTGACTCGGGGTTTTCGAATCAGACATTTATGGATGGTAGGGCCCAAATAAATTCGTTTTCATTGAGAGCCACTTTTTTAAATAATTCAAAATGTAAGAAAATTCGTTCAATTTTTTTGTGCCATTTACTTAATATAGTTTCCATTGGAACTTGAAATATTAAAACTGTTTTGTATTACACAGAGGCACAGTCACTTTGAGACAACAAATGCAACTCTCAATTCAATTTACGGTCGAGTCCTTATTTCTCCCCTTAAAGCACAGCCTCAGGATTGACAATTCCTTTAAAAGCAATTATTTTCAATGTAAGACTACTCCTGGAAAAAGAAGCAATTAATCTTCAAGTTTCAAATGTTTGTTCAAGAACTCACGGTTTGAAATAACAAAGTGGAGCAAACTCTACGCTTGTGACTCACACATTAAAGAGATGTTAGTTTAACTAAATTGTTAGTTTAACGAATTTATCTAATTCATATTATATTTCTGAAAGTTTGTGTGTTTGTTTGTTTGTTATTCAATCACGCTTTAACAACTAGACCAATTGAGATGAAACTTGGTACGTATATGGTTTAAGTATCGGAGACACATATAGGCCTATTCCCGTTTTACAAAACGTCATTATAATACTTACCCAGCCCAAAATAATTATCAGTTTTTAGTTTTGTAACATCTGTTAACTATAGTTAGGTTTAATTACTGTTTACTGAACATGAGATTTAGGCACCTGAGATGGACATAGATCTAATCCCATTTTACAAATCTTAGCCTAATCTATGTTTTATTTATTGCAAAATTATTGTTTTTAATGTTACATTTTTATCTAATAATCACAATCTGGTATTTTTCATTTAAGACTATTCAATGTTTTTAAAGCAGAGTGCAGAATATGTATATTATATACAATTTTATTAGGATACTTTAATTGTAAGGTAGTATATATATTTGTGTAATTACATTATATGAAAAAATGGTAAATATGCAGTGCAGCATCTATTGGAGTTTTCGATATTTTTCTTACTAAAATGCTTTATTATGTGCCCAAAAGCAAAAATCCAAAATATGAAAGCAGGAGAAGTAGGATAAAAATCGAAAATAAAAGTGACCAACATAACCTCAAAATTGCTAACGGCGAAAATCGGTACCGTGTTGTACTGATTTTAGACGTATTTTTATTGTTTTACTGATCTACAGATCAGTAAAACAATAAAAATACGTCTAACACGGGTTTGGGTGATAGGAAACCCATTTTTTAAAAGAATAGTGGATAACCTAAGTGACACGGTTGTTAGGCCTAACACGGTGATGCGTGAAAAAACCTTTAATTTTTTTAAAAGAATACTAAGTATATTAACTGACACCGTTATTAGGCCTAACACGGTGATGTGTAAAAAAACTTTTATATTTTTTTAAAGAATACTACATATCCTAACTGATATGATTGTTGGGCCTATCATTGTGATGTGTGAAAAAACCTTTATTTTTAAAGAGTATCCAAACCTTAACTGACACGGTTGTTAGCCTAACATAGTGATGCGTGATAAATCTTTATATTTTTTTAAAGAATACTCCATAAGCTAACTAACATAGTTGTTAGGCCTAACACGGTGATGCATTAAAAGAACCTTTATTTATTTTTTTCAAAAGAGTACTCCATAACCTAACTGACACGGTTGTTGGGCCTAATACGGTTATGCATGGAAAAAACTTTATATTTTTTTTAAAGAGTACTCCATAACTTAACTAACACGGTGATGCGTGAAAAAACCTTTATATTTTTTTAAAGAGTACTACATATCCTGACACGGTTGTTGGACCTATCACGGTGATGCGTCAAAAAACCTTTATATTTTTAAAAAAAATACTAGGCTACTTATCCTGACACGATTGTTAGGCCTAACATAGTGATGCGTGAAAAATCTTTATATTTTTTTACAGAATACTCCATTAGCAAACTAATATGGTTGTTAGGCCTAACACGGTGATGCA
Organism: Callitettix versicolor; assembly: GCA_022606455.1. Taxonomy (NCBI): domain Eukaryota; kingdom Metazoa; phylum Arthropoda; class Insecta; order Hemiptera; family Cercopidae; genus Callitettix; species Callitettix versicolor. Next base: position 15,165,583 of record CM040188.1, on the reverse strand, counting down.
GGAAAAAACCTTATTTTTTTTTAAAGAGTACTCCAAAACTTAACTAACACGGTTGTTGGTCCTAACACGGTAATGCATGATCTTTAATGTATATTATGATTGCGGGCAAAGCCGTGACGAGTAACAGCTAAACATATTATATTTCTGAAAGTTTGTTTTTGTTTATTTGTTTGTTATTCAAATACACTTTAACTACTGGACCAAATGAGATTACATTTGGTGTGAACACGTTTTAGGTATCTGAGATAAACACAATACTATTCCAGTTTAATTGTATAATAATGACTTTTTAATAATACTGTATTTTATTAAAATATGACATGACCCTGTTTTAGCGTATCGAGTAGCAAAAATTTATATGTCTTTGCCGAAAACCATAAATCATATAATATTGTATACAGCAATATATTAAAATGAACAGACCCATTCTGATTTTGAAAATTGACTATAAATTTTATTGCTTACATTATAATTGCAGGCAAAGCCGCAACGGGTAACAGCTAGTATAGAATATTCGTCAGCTGTCTCGCTGACGTGATGGAAGCGCATCTATTCCAAAAGTACTTTTTTATCTTACCAGTTCCTTTCATCATAAAAAAAGCTATTATAAAAACATCAAAATCTGCATATTTTAAAGAAATTACACTGACAATACGAAAACGAAATCTGAACACCGTCTCAATTTCAGCGGATTTTGAAAATTTAAAATGCTAATTTATACATTCTTTAACGCTTATTATGATGGTGACATCAAATTTTCGAATTTATTTAAGGAAAAAAATATGGATTTTTAAAGATACCGACATCAATTTTCGTGCCAAGTTTGAATAAAATCGAACTCAAATTGCGAACGTGAGCTATCTAACACCTTATATGTAAACGACACTTGAAAAAGTGGTCTAGAAGATTAGATCACTTCTAGAGGTCATTTCAAGACCTCGTGACTGGGTTTTGCCATTGTGACAGGTCCAATAAGCTCATTTTCGAATGGAAATTCGCAATCGAAGAAGCTTTTTTCCAAAAAAAGTAGTAGCCTACCAACTTTCCACATTAAAAGTTTTCGAATATGTGATTTACTAACCCAATCAACATTGAAATCTCTAAATTGGCATATTAAATTAAACTGCAAACACGGAAACAAAACCCTGACCGCAGTTATATTAATTTGTGTACATACAATAAATTTTGAAAATTTAAAACAGTCATTTGTACAGATTTTCACGCTGATTTGATTCAGAAATCTGATTTTAAAAATATAAAATTGTAAACAAGTTGTAATATTTTTAATTTTGCGTGGGTATTTTGGTGAAAGTTATTACAAATAACTGTTTATCACTTAAGTTTGTTCGCTGTTAGTTTTTGGAAGTTTATTTCCGAGCGAGACAGGCGCGTGTCGCAATTATTTTCAAAAAATTCAGTTTAAATACAGTCTGTGAAAATATTAAACTTCAATGTTTTAATTTTTAGCGTTTATTTATGTAAATAATTTATGTAATTCCCATAAAAATTCTCGTAAATATGAAAGTTAGCGGGTCATAGAGTATTACAACCGTGCGTATATTTCACCCCATGCCAGGAGTAACGAGAGCATTGTTATATTAAATTTCTAACTTAACTGCTGACGTTATTTGTGCTTCTGGTTTTGTTCAATTCGAACGCCATCGATCTGTTCTGTTTACCGCCCAATATTGGTTCCAATTATTTAATTACTAAACCACTCTCTTTAATAGGCATTTCCTGGAAACGATATAAACACTTAATTTAACGTGTTATTTTCTTGTTATTGGTTAACGTTCAATTATTTATGTTGAAAAAATATTTATATGCGAATTTTAGATTGGAAAATGAGCTTTTGGAGCGGTCATTATGGCAGGACTCAAATGCCTGACCTAGAAAGGAACTCTAGAGATCACTTGCAAAAGGAGACTTTAAAAATTGTATATCTGCTTTAATATATAGGCCTAATCCTTATGTTTGAGTGTCCGAAATGTTTAACAATTCACAGATATCGAACACTCGCGAAAAATATACTCGAAATAATAGCCGCGGCGAGCTGTTGACGAATAGATTTTCAAACCCGACGTATTTTTTATCGTATCCATTCGAAATGGCATCCGAATAAGGAAACTCTTTGATAAAATTTCGTTTTTATATTCATATCGGCTAAGCAATTGTTCCGATCTATTCTTTGTTAATCAGATATTAAATTTTCTAAAGCTTTTCATTAAATTAAATTTTTATTAAATTCTTTTCGTTAAATTAGCTCTTCAATTAATTAAATTTTAACATTTTTTTCACACGTGCTGCTTGTTACATGTAAAATGTGTGTGTGTGTGTGTGTGTGTGTGTGTGTGTGTGTGTGTGTGTGTGTGTGTGTGTGTGTGTGTGTGTGTGTCTTACCACGCTCACGTTCGAAATTTTAGTGCGATTTGATTCAAACTTGGCACAAAAATCGATTCTGATAATAGCTTGGACAAATGTGTTAACCAGCGACATTCGATCAACAGTTACGAAGCGGCAGCCATTTTAAATCTTTAAAAATTCGTAAGTTTTGTTTCTTAATTTTTTTTTGAAAATATGATTTTACCATAGTAATCAGCGTTACAAAACCGCATAAATTAGCGTTTTTAATTTTCAAAATCCGTTGGAAGAAAGACATTTTTTGACTGCGGTCAAATTTATTTTCGTATTTTAAATGTAAGGCCTAATTTTAAAGTTTGAAACCTGATTAGGAAAGTGAAATCATATTTTAAAATTATTTTACTCTAAACAAAAAAATTGGAAATTCGCTTCTATCACGTCGGCCAGATAGCTACGTGCCGCGATTAACTAGTGCAGTGCGTAAATTTGTGTATATTAGTGGAGCGAGAGTATACAGAGAAAGCAGTATAAAGTATGGCATTTAATACAAAGTGTGTGTTTGGCATCAGGTGTGGATAGAGCCGTGGAACTCTATCCCTGGGCCTATCCCTGATTTCCCTGATGGTACGTTTGTGCTGGCGTCAAATGTTACAGAACGAACTCCCGTGCCGTGCTGCAGGTGTGAATGTCAGTGATTTTTTTTTGTCAATCGCGTAATGTACAGCCAACCGCTTAGTTCATGAAAATCTGATTAGTTAAAGCATGGCCGTACTGTTTATTAGCGAATTTCCATTGTAAAACGAAATATTGGAGCCGCCATCATGGTAACACTCAGACCCAGGACCTTGAAATAACCTCTAGTTCACTTTTTGTGGAGTCGTTAGAATTTAAATACATGTTAAGTGCGTGTTTGTTAGCAAGCTCACGTTTGCAATTTTAATCCGAGTTGATTCAATTTTGGCAGAAAAATCCACTTTGATAATAGCTTAGACAAGTTCGTTAACCAGCGACATTCTTAGACAGTTTCATAATGGCGGCCATCTAAAATCCTTAAAAATTAATAACCTTTTTGTTTTAATTTTTTTTTGAAAATCTGATTTCACCACGGTAATAAGCGTTAAGAACTGCGTGTATCAGCGTATTAACGTCTGAATTGTTCAAAATATTTTAAATATAAGAAATTTAATTTGACGGCGGTCAGGATTCATTTACTTATTTCCAATGCGATTTTAAAGTTTAAAATGCCCGAGTATACAAGTTTTAATGCGGTATAAGATGGTTGAATTAGACGCAAAATACGGTAAGATAAAAAAAAATTCTTTTGGAAATTCGCTTCCATTGCGTAAGCGAGACAGCTGCGTGTCGCGTTATATTAAATTGACAGAGAATATAGAATAGATTAAAAAAAAGCACATGTTGTTAATGAGAAAATTAAAATTTCAGGTGATACAGTTTTGTTATTTCCAAATAGGGATTAGTTGGCGCAGTTTGAACACTTCGCTTGGTTCCAACATAATAAATAGCTTATTGGAACAACAAATCAATTGAATTGACCAGTGAAGTATCAAAAATACACTCGTATTTGAATGTGCTTTACTGGGAGGAAACCAAATCGCGCTACTCGCAGTTCAAAATAAACACTAAATCAATGTTTTGGGGAAAATGTGACTTGAATGGGTGTGGTTCTGTAGTATATAGAAATTGTATCGACCCATCAAAAAGTGATACAGAGGTCAGAATCGGAGATCATTTCAAGGTTTTGGTGTTCCAATAGCTCAATGGAAATTCATTAAAAACATAATTTTTCAAAATCGGATTATCAGCTTTTGGTTAAGAAGACTTATAATACAAGTCAGTGTAGCTAATCAGAAACGAAAGAAATTAAGGTTTGTAAGTAACAGCCGTTGGGTTTCTTTTTAGATACTTCATTAATGACAACATTTTGGGCAAAATATTACTAACCGATTTAAAAACATATTCCAATTACAGTCTGTATCTTCCTAAGGGTATTTTGTTGTAGAAATAATTGAATGAGGTATTTTGTGTAATAATTTTATCCCCTATTTATTACTATTAGACTTTTAAAAAAATCTATAGCAGGTTTCACAAGACATGGTTAGGAAGTTAATTATAATTGTTTAAAAATGCGCAAAGAATTATAGTTAAGGTTTAGGACATTGTTACGGCAAATTTAATGACCTATAATTGAATTGCCGACAACACTTGGTGTTTTTACCCGTTTCTACTAAAACATTAATTAAGTCAGGGTGGAAATTGCTGCATTGCAGTCGTGGTTGCGGTCACAATGTAATTTTAACCGAAAATATCCGAAAACTCGTAAAAAGTCGTGTTTCGGTAATTATACGGTGTGAATTTCTGTTGTAATTTTTTGTTGAAGCAGGAACAGTAAATAGACTCGTATGAACAAAACTAAGTAAATAAAAGTAAAAGAAAGTTTTTGTTGCGTTTCTTATTGTGGACTTGAGATCTTGATGGCTGTGTCAATATTCGTTTCCTCTAAGTATACACATGTAGTTTTTACTGAAATTTCTGTGTACATGTTTAAGTTATAAATCACATTGTTGGACAATAAACAAACGTGCGATTTATTTGGAATTTGAAATGTAAAAGTTTGACCACATCTTAAAAACATTTATATATTTTGTTGTTTAAATAATAGATTTTCTAAAAATATATTGTAACTATTTTGATATAGTTTTGCTAAAACGTAATCGTCAAATGGTAAAAAAACTATTTTCCGAGAAAAATTAGCCTAATTTCTAAAAATCGGTTTAGATTATTGATACAATTTTTAATCATCCTAGACGATTTATAAATTAAGTCCCAAACGAGGTCGGTTAACTGGTGGATCTAGAGTGAATTCTCATAATTAATTTATGTCTAGGTGGTCTAGAAGGAAACTAAAGAAACCATCGGACTTATTATGGAAAATTGTAATAGAAAATATGTTTTACCACAGAAAAAATGAAATATACCACAGAGACAAGTGTTAAGGCAATGTAGAAAGGCAGAGGAACTCTAGGATAAATAATTTATATTTGTAAGGCTCTTGCCAGCAGGAAGTGAAGTGTTTGGCTTCCAGGACTCTAAGGACTTCCAGCTGAATGAGCTAGTGAGTCAATCTACTCATTGAGGGCTTATATCTACTGAACTAGAATCCAAAAGGCTTAGTCGCACCGCTTTTGATATCGGTGTCAGGGACCATTAAACAACATAACCGCTTACAATCAATCAACCAATCAATCAAAGTCTCAATCAAACAAAATGATAGACCGCTAACTTTTTCAAAATTTACGTTCAGAAAGTATCGACAAAAAACCCCAAAATGAGCCTAATTTCTTAAAATCTGATTTGCTTTGACACATGTAGGCTTGGTTAATATAGAAGCTTAGTAAATTAAGTCCCAACCAAACAAAACGACGATAAGGTAACGATTAAAC
>CM040188.1:15072261-15154761 GCA_022606455.1 Callitettix versicolor | reverse complement strand
GCATTATATGACAGTATTTCTTTGCGTTCAGTTTTAAGCAAAAATACAAATAGAAAATAAGATGTCTAAGGGTTTCAAGGTCACCACGAGTCTTAAGCAATGATATTCCCTGTCGTTAAAAATATACCTGGAACAAGCACTGCACAACTGAAAACACAAGTGTGACAGAATGGGTCTACCATTGAACAAACACATTATTAAATAATAATAAAATAATCAAATAATAATCTCTGTTTTGCAGATTACCAAATAGGCCTAGTTACAGCGCAGGGTTATGAGGATCTACAATATATGAGTAGGAAATTAATAGAGGAATATGGTATTTGGTGACCTGAGGTAAACCTAAACAAAACGGAGTACATGTGCATTGGAGGACAAAATAGGAATCTTGTATTGAACTCAACACACAGATCAAAGGGTGTAAAACTTACAAGTATTTGGAAGTGACAATTACAAGTGATAGACTGTTGGAAGAAGAGCAGTGAACATACTGAACGGCATCATATGGGATCAACAAATATAAAAAATAAATAAACATAGAATATATAAACAGTTACAAAAAGTATAATCTCGTATGGAAACAAAGTATGACCACTGACAAAAAAAACAACAGAAAAAATGTCTTGAAATTACAAAAATGAACTTTTTGTGAAGAGCCGCAGGTCGGTCAAAGCGGGAAAAGATTTTAAAAAAATTAAGAATCCATGAAATCATGGATGTAAAACACATCATTGTAGACAAAACAACTTCGATGATTTGGCCATGTCCAAAGGATGGACGAAAATCGACTTTCTAACAGATTATAATATGAAAACAAATGGTCACAGAAAAAGAGAAAGCCTGAGATTTAGTTGGAGAGAAGGAATTGATAAGAAAATGAGAGAGAGAGAGAGAGAGAGAGAGAGAGAGGGACTGGATCAAGATCTGTGGAACGACAGAATAAAATGGAAGTTAGGAATCGGAAAAGGCCGGAGAACGTTTTAAGGAGAAAAGAACAAGAAAGTTCAATATGTTGACGGTGGTCAGAGTTCATTTTGGCCATAGAAACGGATAACGTTGATCGTGAAAGGTATTTGAGAAAAATAGAAATTTCATTAAATTCAGAGTGGTCGATATTGTGAAAAAATATCAACGAATGATCTTTGATATAAGGAAAGTGTCAGATTTATAAACAACAAACCCGAGTTTCGTTTACCGTAATGTTTACGTATTCAATCACGTCAGCGAGACAGCTGCGTGCCGCGATTATTTACTTAAACATTGTGTTTGTGCTTTGAAGAGTGAACAATGAGAACGTATCGTGATTGATGGTACAAGTTGAAAGTTGAAACTGCTCATTTATTGTCCTCAATAAAAGCGTGTTTTGAGAATTTCACCAAGGTCAGGAGGTTTCCTTTTACACCGCTTGACCTTTCGCAGTGTGGGTAAAAAGAAATAGAATCAAAACTAATTTATGTTTTGAAATAAATTAGGGGCACTTAAATGTACGCCTCGATTGGTGCGGTCTAGTCGAGTCTAGTAGAGCCGCGATTATCATTCTATTGACTATTATTTAGAAATTCCATTGAGCTACAGGAGAGGCATCATGGTAAGACTGAAATCTAGGTAGATCATATTTAGGTAAGACTGGTTAAATATGTCGGATATATAGGAATAATGTAAGATATATAGGAATAACATTAATAAGGGCAGCCTTTTGGCAGCATTATATGACAGTATTTCTTTGCGTTCAGTTTTAAGCAAAAATACAAATAGAAAATAAGATGTCTAAAGGTTTCAAAGTCACCACGAGTCTTAAACAAGGATGTTCCCTGTCGTTTAAAATATACCTGGAACAAGCACTGCACAACTGAAAACGCAAGTGTGACAGAATAGGTCTACCATTGAACAAACACATTATTAAATAATAATAAAATAATCAAAATAATCAAAATAATCAAATAATAATCTCTGTTTTGCAGATTACCAAATAGGCCTAGTTACAGCGCAGGGTTATGAGGATCTACAATATATGAGTAGGAAATTAATAGAGGAATATGGTATTTGGTGACCTGAGGTAAACCTAAACAAAACGGAGTACATGTGCATTGGAGGACAAAATAAGAATCTTGTATTGAACTCAACACACAGATCAAAGGGTGTAAAACTTACAAGTATTTGGAAATGACAATTACAAGTGATAGACTGTTGGACACAGGGAAAAAACAGAAAACCTAAGGAAGAAGAGCAGTGAAGATACTGAACGGCATCATATGGGATCAACAAATATAAAAAATAAATAAACATAGAATATATAAACAGTTACAAAAAGTATAATCTCGTATGGAAACAAAGTATGACCACTGACAAAAAAAACAACAGAAAAAATGTCTTGAAATTACAAAAATGAACTTTTTGTGAAGAGCCGCAGGTCGGTCAAAGCGGGAAAAGATTTTAAAAAAATTAAGAATCCATAAAATCATGGATGTGAAACACATCATTGTAGACAAAACAACTTCGATGATTTGGCCATGTCCAAAGGATGGACGAAAATCGACTTTCTAACAGATTATAATATGAAAACAAATGGTCACAGAAAAAGAGAAAGCCTGAGATTTAGTTGGAAAGAAGGAATTGATAAGAAAATGAGAGAGAGAGAGAGGGGGTGGACTGGATCAAGATCTGTGGAACGACAGAATAAAATGGAAGTTAGGAATCGGAAAAGGCCGGAGAACGTTTTAAGGAGAAAAGAACAAGAAAGTTCAATATGTTGACGGTGGTCAGAGTTCATTTTGGCCATAGAAACGGATAACGTTGATCGTGAAAGGTATTTGAGAAAAATAGAAATTTCATTAAATTCAGAGTGGTCGATATTGTGAAAAAATATCAACGAATGATCTTTGATATAAGGAAAGTATCAGATTTATAAACAACAAACCCGAGTTTCGTTTACCGTAATGTTTACGTATTCAATCACGTCAGCGAGACAGCTGCGTGCCGCGATTATTTACTTAAACATTGTGTTTGTGCTTTGAAGAGTGAACAATGAGAACGTATCGTGATTGATGGTACAAGTTGAAAGTTGAAACTGCTCACGTGCTAGCTATTGTAAGTTTTATCTGAAAAGTACAAAGGTATCTTTCAGTTCAGTGTGATAACTAAATTTGAATTTAAAATACTTGATACATCCCTTTACATGATTTTATTATTTGATATAGAAATAGAATCATACAAATAACTTTAAAACTACCTTTATAAGACTAAACATTTATATTTTCGATTTCAGGTTTAACAAAGTAGATTTAATTATCGCACTCATTGTAAGATGATACTGTATATAAAATTGATATACTATTCCTATGTGTAAAGAAGCTAGACCATAAACGCTTACAGAAATAACATCTCGTTTCATTCAATCTTTTTTAGTGGAATTTTAAAAATACTGTTACCATAGCAACAATTACAAAACAATAATTTTTGTTTTCTATTGTATTTAATTATTTGCTAATTTTTGTTGAAAACTTACTATTCGAGGCTGTAATTATGACCCGTGACCTGAAATGAACACTAATAATCTAGATCGTATTTTAAAGGGTTATTAAAAATGTTATCTATGTACACTTAATATAAACACTTTGGTGTTTAGGTTTGTTTTCATATTTCCAAAGTAATTTGAAAATTTAAAATCTAAGATATGCAGATTTGAATGTTGATTATAAAAAAAATATTGTTCGATATTCCCTTCTATCACGTCAGCGAGACGCTTGTTGCGTTTATTTAAATATATAATCATTGGAACCGACAATAAAAATTTAATTATTGAATCTGTTAATACAGCAGTCAATAGTGTAAATTTAATTATTGAATCTGTTAATACAGCAGTCAATAGTGTAAATTTAATTATTGAATCTGTTAATACAGCAGTCAATAGTGTAAATTTAATTATTGAATCTGTTAATACAGCAGTCAATAGTGTAAATTTAATTATTGAATCTGTTAATACAGCAGTCAATAGTGTAAATTTAATTATTGAATCTGTTAATACAGCAGTCAATAGTGTAAATTTAATTATTTAAATCGTTATCATAGCAACCAAAATCAAAATTTATTCAAATCTGTTACTGAATAAAAATAATTAATGTTTAATGGTTTAAATGTATTACACTAAGCAGCCAATAATAAAATGTGTTTATAGCCCTTAGCATACGTACCAGTACTGTAAAATGTTATTTAAAAAATTTGTTTTCATAAAACCCATTATAAATATTATTATTTAAAATTTTGTTATTATATATATATATATATATATATATATATATATATATATATATATATATATTATTATTATCTGCGCATAGACCCTGTTGGATCACGCAAAGCACTCCGACTCATGTCTTGTTCCTTCTAATCCTCCACACCTCCTCATCCTGTCCCCATGGATCCTCTTCCGCTCCTCCGTCCATTTTACCCCTGCTCTCTTTGGGATTTCATTCTCTGGGACCTTCCAACCGAGCATCTTTCTCCTGTATGCGCGCCTGTCTTCAACATCTGTTGAGTCTATTCCTGCGTCATGTAGGTCTATTCTGACTTGTGCGATCCACGACGTTGTTGATTTGACACCTTGTATATACTTAAGGATTCTGTTGGCAAGTCTCGTTGTTGGGAGTCTACTGATGTGTCCATAGAACCGAAACCTCCTTCTTCTGATATCTGCTGCCAGGTTCGATATCTTCTCTGTGGTCTTCCGGGAGTGCAACCTGTATCCATCTTCTGTTAATCTCGGGCCAAGGATCTTCCTCAAGATTTTGCGTTCTTCCTTCAAAATACCCTCCATGGTAGCTTTTGTGTGGAGTGCTATGTCTCGCTTTATATATATATATATATATATATATATATATATATATATATATATATATATATATATATATAATGAAGTATTGCAAATACCTTCATAGCGTAAATCCCTATATAACAAAATGTATGTTCCTTCCAGCTTCTATAGTAAAAAAAATATATATTGTAGCTTTCTCTATTGAAATGCCAGCAAAATTCCAGGTATCTCTCTATAGCGGCGAAACACGTGCACACTTCCTGCCCTATTTCTCAGTATGACAACACGTCATTCGAGCGTTAAAAGCAGTGCGTAGTGCGTCAACTGAATCGAGTGTTTTTGACTAAGTACATTTTTACAAGTAGTGCATTATTTTTTTGTACTTTTACAATACAATGTAATGGCGTCTAAACGGAAACCGTTTTATCGTTACATGTAAAGGTTAGAGTTTTGCGTGAGTAAAGGAAAGGTCTGACAATATTAAATGTTTGCCGAAATTTTAATTACAAATAAAATAATGAAGGCCTATAATGCAAGGAATATCTTCAAAAAAATTCGAAAGCAAAATTTGAAAGAATTGATGTAGTGTTTCTGTAGTAGTTTCGGCGAAATATTACCTTTTTTACAATAATTACTGTATTTCATTTATACAGTATTATTAAATAATTTTTTTTAAACACATGTACATAATATAGTTTTTTTTCAGTACTGAAAATTAAAAATAGTGTATAACACAATTTACAAACATAAACACATTTTATATACGTTTTGGTTGAATTTCGCAGCGTAAATCTTTTTATAGCGGCGAAAACTAACGTTCCTTCAATGCCTTCAATATACTGTATATGTATATTAAAAATTAATTTGTAAAAAAGATGTCTACAGAAACACAAACAATTCGAGTATTGACCTCATGGGAAGTAATACATCACCAAAATTTTAAAATTTATTTGTGAACAAGACGTCCAAACACTAGTTCAAGTATTGTCCTCTTGGAAGTAATGCATCCACAAATATTTTAAAATTAACTTGTGAACATGACGTCCAAACAACACAAACAAATTCAAGGAAGTAATTCATACACCAAAATTTTAAAACTGATTTCAGTAACTGCATTACTTTAAATTTAATTCGCACAATATAAAATAAAAATGTATTTATAAAGTGATTGAAGTAACAATAATAAATTTACGTAAAATTAAAAATTGTTTAATTAAAACTGAAAGTTGTAACTTTCGAATTGGCTGAGTGAAGCCAAACTTTGAAGGTGGTTCTAATGCGATTAGGTGGTTCTAATTGTAAGGCAGGCTTACAGGCAACCGCATGTTACCTTCATGAATATGTAAGGCCCACATCGGTTGACACGTACGAAGACAATGGCACAGTGTTTCCCCCTCCAATCCTCCTTTTCTCTATTGCCGAAAACATAGGGCGTTTTTTGGACCGATATTAAATGCCAGCTACCCTTATATAAGTGTTGATCTAAATGAATGAGAAGAAAAAAATAAAGTGTACAGTTTTTTTAGAGGTTATCAAGGATCGGCGCTCATTTTAACAGGGTCTAGACCTTGCCATGATTGCCTTTCCAGTAGCTCATTTTCCAATCGAAATACGCATTACTTCACATCGAACTGCCCTTTGATCTTCATTGTTTTAGGCCTACACTAGCTATTTATTTGATTACACGTTTTTGAAGGACATACATAAATCGTTGTTAATGTGACAGAATCCAATTTAAACAGAAACACAATACAGAAAGTAATTTATGGCGAGCAGATTTATTTACACAACAGAACAATATACGCCGTTAAATAAGATTTATTTTTATCAAATTTAATATTGCACTGCTTGCCAAGTATAACTAAACACGCTCAAGTATTATAATACTTTATAAGTTGTAGTTATTAATGGTCATTATCATTAATGACGTCAATTTCACAAAACAATCATTTTTCATTTCATCAAAACTTGCAATATTAATTCAATAAGAAATGAAAATAACTACAAACAAGTACATTGACACTAAAATTTACCATTATCGATTTATTTTGGTTTGTTAGTTTTAAAAGTTAGCCATTTTAAAAATGGTTGTTTTTTGAAATTGGTTATTATTTCCTAATTAGGCCTATATAAAATAAAGGAGCTTGCTTCGTTTGATTTTATTTACCGTTACATTATTTGAAAAAAAACCAAAAGGGCGGCTAGTGGAAAGTGATGCGTTTTCTTGCATTTTTATTTGAGTTTTTTTTATTAGTATTGATCTGGGGAAACATTTCTTTAATTTATGGAACACTTTTTGGAAGTACACTTTATAATTCCGTAAGGTCAAATTTGAAAACGATAGAAACTGGCAAATCGTAGAAAGACGAATGAAAGTTTATTTTGAAGGTGTTGGTCTCGAATTTGTGATGACGCTAGGGGCCTATGTATTTGTCTCAATTAAGCCTTTACAAAGGGACATAAAGAGCGAAAGTGTCCCTAAGAAATGAATGGCAATGATCAGATGAGTTCAATCAGTGTTTTGAATAACAGCTGTTTTTAAATTGGGATTATGAATAACAGATGTTTTATATTTTGTTTATTAATATCTTTCATATATTAATACGCTAAGCATTTCGATCGTTTTTTTTAATCAAAAATAAGGACCTGCTTTTTTGAAACTCCATATATGGTGTATCTACAGGTCGTCAGAACATCAAGGAACTCTCACGCCTCATACTGCTACATTTTAGGCTTTAAAATAAAATAAAACCTACTTAAAACAGATAAAAGATTTGTACAAAAATTCCAGGAGCAGTGTTAAGTGTCCCCGTGAGAGTGCAGCAAAACGCAAGCATAAGTGTCAGAAATAATTAATTTCTTGAGTACAAAACAGGTGATTGCTTAAAAAACATTGTTGAAAGTAATATTTAAATTGTTACTGTAGCCAAGACTTAAATAATTATTGATCGAATCAGTTTTGGAAGTAGAATCAGTAACACAATGCAGGCCAGTTCTAATATGTAAATTTGACTGCATATTTACATGAAGGACATACATAAATATGTTGGATACAGTTAAAAGCAATAAACGACCTTGCTTTTAGTAAACATTAAATACTGTAGCATAATTTAAATATATAATGTAAAATACGGTTATAGTAGCTTTCGTTTGTAAATATTTCATTAAAGTACAAAGTTAGAATTCAGTCATTAATTTTATAGGTTATAGTTTTAAATACGAAAGTAGAACAAAGTAAGGCTTATTGTATTAAATAACCTAAATATAATGAAAAGCATTGCTTTAAAACAACTAAGAATTTCTTGCAGTACATTGTTGTATCTTATTCGTTTCTTTTTCCCATTAACTGCTAAAGGTAGCACGGGTACACTAGTATTTGTTATATTGTTTAAATAGTTTATTTATTTTATATTATTAGAGTTGATAAATGTTGGTAATTTCAAGGGATTTTTAAACTTTAAGGGAATTTGAAATTATGAGTTATAAGATTATGAGTTTATAAATAAAAATAAAATAATGAATTGCGAACATAATTACTATTATTGCCATCAAAAATATAATCTTTACAAGCTATTAGTAAAAGGATAATCGTGCACGCAACTTTCTCGTTGTATCGATAGAAACAAAAATGATTTTAAAATGTTTTACACAATTTAATCTAAATTCTTAAAATACGCGTAAGAATATAACGTTTGGATACAAAATAAAAAAATACATTTCATTCTTATAAATTGTAATATCACAATAATTTTCTATTTAAATTTTCTTTACAGTTAATATTAAGGTTATGATTTGGTAATGTTAAAATTTGGAAGTTTGCTTTTATCACGTTAGTGAGACAGATATATATCGCGATATTTACATTTACAGAGAAGAGTGTAACTTTTATTGAAACTTCTAACGTTGTTGGTGACTTTAAATCATAATGAAAAAACACTGTTATGTAAAATCAGGTTTAACACAACACGTAAGCTTAGAAACATAGTTTGTTAATAAAACATTACAATATTGACCTTAATAGTTTAGAGCAAATTTTCACTAAAAAATAAAGCATTAGGGCGGTCTTCATGGCGAAACCCAGACCAGAGATCTTGAAATGAGCAGAGATTTCCTGTCTATTACCATTCTCACAGTCTGATTCACACTGGCACAAAATCTAATCTATTTTGGTATTAGCTTTGACAAGTTTGCTAACCAGCAAAAATCCTTTCAAGAGTTTAAAAATTGAAGCTGTTTCAAATCTGTATGACCACTTTAATTGTTCTTTCTTGAAATCAGATTTCACCATCATGTGAACAGTTTCAGCGTGAAACTGTGCATAACATAACGTTTACAATTTTCAAAATACGAAAATGAACCTGACAGCGTTTACAGTTAATTTACATAATTTAAGTGTAATTTGAAAGATTTGTTAATTTTACTGATTGAACCGTTTTAAAAATATGACATATAAGAAAAACCAAAATGGTAGCTAGTGGGAAAATGAAGAGTTTTCCTGCATGTTTTTTTGAGTTCTTTATTAGTATTGATTAAGGAAAAAATCTTTAGTTTGTGGTACTGTTTTTAGAAACATACTGTATAATTCAACAATAAAGAACTTGCTTTAATTTATTTTTGCAAAGTGAAGTTCATCACGTCAGCAAGAAAGCTGCATGTTCAAAGATTCATTGAATAATTCAGCGATATTTACTTTAAAACTAATTTGTTGTTGGATTCATTTAAGCAAAGAATTAACTCTTCTATTTCTTTTATTCTGATAAGACATTTATCCGGAGCCCCGTGATGAATATTAGAGCATACAGTTATTCAGGAACAAATATTAAGACGTTCCTTGGGGAAATTAACTGAAACAGTTTCCCTCTTACAGGCTAATGCTCTGTAGATGTTGACAAAAACGTCGATTAGTTTATTCGTAAAAATTTGTTAGTCTTTGTAATTGTAGGAACGAATTAAATTTCGTATAATCCCTCGATTTGTTCAGCAGGCGATGGAAACCGTGCTGACCGCGAGCGAAAATAGATTTCACTATGAATATATACTGAAAATTTTCTCAGAAGAATAATAGCAACGTGTAACGGTTTAACAGATTTTTAGAAAATCCGACTTTTCCTTCTAATCCATATAAAAATTGGTGTTTAAAACTTACAAACTACATTTAAAATGCGAAATATTTGTGGTTCATATTATTTATTCAATGATATCTGTTCAATGCAGAGCGTCAAACAGTGGCACTAACGTATGAAGAAAATACAGTTGTGTGAGTAGCTTGGCATTTACAACTAATTTTTTGTTGGATACAGTTAAGCAAAGAATTAATTTTTTTTCATTCTGATAAGACAGTTGTCTGCAGTTCCGTGATAAACCTAGTTTATTCTACAAGTTAGTTATAAGAACAGTTGACGTGGGCTTCGTTATGCAATTCGCATAATTTAAATCAGGTAAATGTATACAAGGTGTGTTCAGAAAGTAACGATAATTTTAATTTTTTGAACAAAATATTTATTTATTCTTCTACATTGATGTTGTCGCCTTTAAAATAGTCCCAATTGGAGATTATGCACTTGTGCCAGCGCTTCTTTCAATCCTCGAAACAAACTCGATCTTTGAGATTGCCTAAAGGCAATCTAAAGGCAACTAAAGTTCTTTCAGCGATGCGCTTTTAATGTCAACGACGGCCCTTTAAGGTTCTGTTTATTTTTGGAAATATGAAAAAGTCATACAGAGCTATGTCTGGCGAATATGGAGGCTGGGGCCAAAACAGTAATGTTTTTGGCCAAAAATTCACGAACAAGCAATGAAGTGTGTGCTGGTGAATTATCGTGGTGCAAAAGACATGAATTGTTTTTCCATAGATCCGGGCGTTTTTTCGGATTGCTTCACGCAAACGGCGTTGAACTTGTAGGTAGTACTCCTTATTGACCGTTTCACCTGGTGGCAGGAATTCATAATGCACTATGCCATTACTATCGAAGAACACAGTGAGCATAACCTTCACGTTCGACCGTACTTGTCGAGCCTTTTTCGGTCTTGGCGAGCCAGAATGCCACCACTGGGATGATTGAGCCATAGTTTTGACATCATATCCGTAAACCCATGTTTCGTCACCTGTTATAATACGTTTCAGTAATTCTGCATCGTCGTTGACTTCATTTAGTGACTTCTGAGCAACTTCCATTCGCCGCTGTTTTTGTTCAAAATTCAACAATTTTGGAAAGAATTTTGCTGCCACGCGTTTCATACATAAAACATTGAAAACAATGTCATGAAATGATCCAATCGAAATGCCAACATCATCAGCGACCTCTCTAATTGTGATTCGGCGATTGTTTATAACCATTTCTTTCACTTTTCCACGTTTTCATCGGTTGTTTATGTGATGGGCGTCCAGGGCGTTCGTCATCTTCAACGTCTTCACGGCCTTCTTGGAAAGGCTTATACCACTCGTAAACTCTTGCTTTACTCTTGCAGACTCACCTTTGTTAACATTTCACACACTTTGTTACACTTTATTCTATTTTTTACGCAAAATTTGATACAAATTCTTTAACCCATTTCTTTTAACAAACGAAAATCGCCGAGCTCATAAAAACACGTCTAACTTTAGTGGCTGTTACAGACAAAGTCAATAATGAAAACAGCTGAAAATTATATCATACTTCAAGGGCACGTATAAAAACATAATAACGCAATAACTACACACGTAAAAACTTATAACCAACAACTATGTATTTACTTTTTCTACGTTATTTTATTTAGAATTCTGTTTTCAAAGTAGAGTTATGAGTACGTTTTGAAAGTCAACACTTGGCTTTGAAGAAATCAACTCGTGCTATTCAGAAGATATTTTCCCTGGAGTTAAGAGTCAAGCGTCTTGAGTGTTTTGTTCGCAACCTAGTTTGACGTGTTCAATTTGAAAAGGATGTCACATTTAGAAGCATAGACTACATAAAATGTTTTTTTTCGAATTTAATGAGTGTACGTATTACAATGTATATACTCAGACACTTTTATGCATGTGTTATTTAGCGAATTTATCACCTACTGAGGAATCGTTTGTGTGTGTGTGTGTGTGTGTGTGTGTGTGTGTGTGTGTGTGTGTGTGTGTGTGTGTGTGTGTGCGCGTGTGTGTGTGTATTGTGTATTAAAATTTAAAAAGATATAATTTTTTATCTTTTACGGTTTTGAAAACATGATTTCATTATCGTAACAGGTTTGAAATAAATATAAATTAACATCCTTAGTTTGTATTTCCTTATGCATTTATGTATTTTCTGTGCGTTATAAAAATCTGAAAGCTAATTTTTACAGATGTTGATTATGACGGTAAAATCTCAAAAAAGTAAAAATATTGTTGTGAAATTTGCTACAATCACGTTATCAAGATATAAAACCGTGTTCTGTTTTTGAAATTGTTACTTATGATGGAATATTCATGATATCATTGTTATGTTTACTTGGGCCTTTTGTCATTATTTGTGTATATAGATGTACATTAATTTTCAAGAGTACAGCGAAATTCTCCGTCCAAACTGGCTAATATAAGCCTATATGCCCAAACATATGTTGAAATACACTTTTACTCTATTAGGGTGGGAATTTGAGAGTTGATCCACACTCTCTAATCATTACTTTTTGTTCTATATCACAAACACTTATAAATATCCGAATTTACAATAAATAATCACGGGATGCAGCTGTCTCGTTGACGTAATGGAAGCAATGTTCCAAAAGTAATTTATATATATTGCCCTTTTTTGAAAATCTGATTTCACCATTAGGTCAATGATTTAAAAAAAACAGAATTTAAAACACTTTTGAACAAAACAAATGTATATTATCTAAAAATATGATTTCGATACCTTAGCACGTGACTGAGGCACATTTCATGTCGTAACTATTTGATTTTGCCCTTTGGTACTGATTTAATTGAACCCATTGCTGTTCCGCTGATTACACTTTGCTTGTGTTGACCCAGGACACTAAATATTCAGTTTGCTTGGAAATATTAATGTAAATCAAGTTTCCATTATTCAAGGAGATAATCTGGTCAAATTAGTCCCTGCCGTTACTAGGTCAAAATTAACTTATTTTAAGGTTAATGACTAACAAAGTGATTTTTAAAGGTCTCATTTATAAATAAAAACCAAATTAATATAATGCATTTATTTCTCCTTCAGTAATTCTTAGGTCGCAAAGCTACCAAGAGGTGGCGCATTAACATATATACGAGATGGATATATATAAGTTATATAGACAATTATTGTAGACTTTGCTAGATTTAGTGTTAGACTTTGCCATATTTAATGTTGACAATGTAGCTTTTATCATAGTATGCATTTTCATTGTACGTAGAGAAGAAAGAGCAGAAACTCAGTATTAATCGAGGTTTCACTCAGTTCGCATTTCAATGCATATGAGACAAACTTAAATAATTATAATAAGTTTTAAGTGCATATTAAAATTTTATTGTAATTAATAAAAAGTTGTTTTTTAAAAAGCGACATCCTCGAAACCATACCATAAGTTTTATATATATATATATATATATATATATATATATATATATAATATATATATATATATATATATATATTATATATATATATATATATATATATATATATATATATATATATATATATATATATATTGGCCTATATATATATATATATATATATATATATATATATATATATATATATATATAGAGAGAGAGAGAGAGAGAGAGCTTAAAATAGTTTGATATCCCCTATAAATCGATTAATTTAGTTAAAATGACACTGTTCCATTCATGAGGTAGAGTTCTTATTGGCAATAGAATAAGCAACGAATCGAATTTCTTTTCGACGGTGGAGTGCGACAAGGTGATGCTCTGTCGGCCATGGTGTTTAACCTGGAGATGCACAAGACAATTGAACGGAGGGGAAGTTTGGCAACCCGGACTTCACAGATTCTTGGATATGAAGAAGGTATAACAGTTTTCGGAAGAAGCGAACCAGTAATAAGTTAAGTTCTCACTGAACTTGTGCCCGAATGTAAAAAGGTTGGTCTAAAGATAAATAAAACAAAAACAAAGTACATGGTGGTGTCTGCTTCTGAAGTAAGAACATCGGCCGATTTCCGGTTAAATAATACTGCATTTGAAGCAGTTGGACACTTTACGTAGTTTAGAGTAAATATAAATTGCAAAACAAAGAGCGAGTGAAGAGATCGGGAAACGGATCACGGCAGGGAATAGAGCGTCTTACGGACTTGCAAACATTTTCAGATCGGCGCTTCTCTCTAGAGCTGCCAAGATAAAGCTTTATAAATCGCTTGTCAGACCTGTCGTTTGCTATGGCGCAGAAACCAGGACGCTGAAAGTTCCTGATCGCCACATACTGGGGGTGTTTCTATACAGCACATAAAGGGAGATTCTAAGGCGTATTTTTTGACCAGTTTCCATCCATGGTGTTTGACGCATTAGAAATAATCAGAAACTGGAAAATTTAATAAAGAATGAGAACATACTGCGCTTCATTAAAGTACGAAGAATCAGTGTTCTAGGTCATGTGCAGAGGATGGAAGATGGTTGGATGATATAGAAATAATAGGAGAGATCTTGTCGAGGAAGAGAAAAAAGAGTACGCCCTGGGAGACGATGGCTGGATGACCTGGAGGAGGAAGGACTGGAGTAACTGGATGGAGACAGCTGGTACTGGATCGGGATGCATGGAACAACATTGTACGGGAGGCCAAAGTCCATCTCGGAACGTACCGCCGGCGAAAGAAGAAAGAATATATATATATATATTCGATCTATGAAATCGATTTATTAACCAAGTTTCACCGAAGTCAAATAGGAACAAAATTTGGAAACACTAATATAAAATAATGTGTGTATGTGTGTGCGCGCGCGTGCGTGCGTGCGTGTGTTTTAGGTGCTTCGAAATTTTCTTTTTTTGATTTTGGTGAAACGTGATTCTTAAATGGATTTCGGTAGTTTTTTTAAATACGTTCATTATCCTAAGAAATCTGTTCAACAATTTCAAAATGAAAACTACTTATTTATTTTTTTTTACTCTTTGACAATCTCATTTTGCTATTGTAATCAGAGTTAATATGTACATAAATTTGCATTTTATGTTTTATCAATTTTAATTGCGATAGTAAAATAAGATTGAAAAAATAAATAGCATAAATATTTTTGGAAATACGCTCCTATACTATTTAACTAGACATCTTCTTGCAGTGTTATTTTATTTTATTTTTACCTTTCAATAATTTTGTAGTGAACTAATTTAAGGCAACACAATTATAATTTAAAAAAGATGTTTCTTATGTCTCTAAATGAACAAGTTATAAGTAAAAAATGACGTCACAACTATATTATGATCCATGTTTGCGAGTAAGGGACGAATGCATATTCAAAAGAAAAGAGGTTTCCGCATGATGCATTACAGTGGTGTATATGTTAAGCTATCTACTGCAGATTTGTCTCGGTTCTTTTTGTTCAACAATGTGTCACATATCAAAGACATATGTCTTCAAAAGGATTCTTTTTCTATCATCATAAAATGGTTTTTATGTTGTTTTGTGTTCACCTTTCTGCCAACGTTATTTATTTTTGTTATTGTACGAGTATCAGCAATTAAACAAACGTATTATCATTTTTATTTCTTAAGGACTCGTTTAGATTATTTTAATCAAATCATTATTAGAGAATTTCTATTGGGTAATGATTTATTGGAACAACCATTAAAGTAAATCTTAGACTGGGAACAATTTCATGAGCTTTGTATTTAAATTAGAATTTTAAAGTTTGAAATTCCATTGCAAATTAAAAATACTAATAAACACAGATTTTAATTTTGATTATGGAGAAATATGGTTTTCTGTGTTGTTGTAATGTACCGTAACAAAAATATTTTTTGAAAATAGCTTTCATCAGGCCAGTGTGACAGCAAAGTGGTTTTTATTTTAATACGAAATCGGATTAGACCTGAACAAAATTTGATCAAAATTTTTGTAGCTGATTTTAAAAGAATCCGTTTTTAATAATAATTTTTGCAAAGAAACCATGAGTTTCTCGAAATATAGTCCTGGGATGAAAAATCAGTGGGGAAGCTAAATGACAAATTTTATTGAAATCGGCAATTCATTTAGTCTCAAGCACTGTGAACAGAGAAGCAGAAAATCACAAACGTATCTGAATGTGATATATAAATCAAGTTTATAACACTGATTTTTAAGTGTTTTTATATTTTCTTTATTCTTTGAATGGAGAGAAAATGAAGAATTTATTTATACTAGATTTCTTCTTTACTGTAAGCTATTATGTTTTAGGCTAGTTGTGATGTTTGATTTTGCTTGATGCGAGTACACAAATTTATATTGATACATAATATATTTTGCACGTCGCTAGTCTCATATTAAGTTAATTATAATTAAAATAATAAGTGTTTCCGTCCGGAATCGAACTGGGGACCTTGGTGTGTGAGGCGCACGTGTTAACCACTACACTACGGAAATTACGAAGAAATTTCACAGATGTAAATATATGAAATGAATAGTTAATTTAATTTAGGTAGTTATATTAAAGATCAGTTATTTTATGGGCTATTAATTCGTAACGATCAGCTGATTTCATTGAACAGCTAATAGGGTATACTAAGTTTTAGGTTGTTGTTAAGAACTAGCTATGTTAACTTGTGTTTTCGAACAAATTATCTCAATTAAAATAAAAAATGAAAAGAAAAACATAATACATGATTTTTATTTTTGCTTCAATAAAAGAAATTCTTAAAATATTTTCTATAATACATGACTTATTATTCATGTTATTAATAATGTTTATTCGGTTTGTCATTCGTGTATATGAAAATAATACACGACTTTTCAAGAGTATGGATCAACTTCCGTTCTCATGTGCTTAACATAAACATGAACAACTAGTACAATGTCTTAGTTACAAATGCCTTGAAGACTGTCTAGTGTCTATGTTAAACAAGTCTATGTGTGTTGTTGATTAAGAACAAACACACGAGGCTGACTGGTTGAAAATCGAGAAAGTAAAACATACATCTAATAAGAAAACCACAAGTCACCAAAATATCAAACAATTACTGACAAAATGTGTGACGGTCAAAAGAAAACAACTTACTGATGACCGCTTGTACCAACACCGCGTAGAGGGGGCCGTCTCTTCTCTCATATTATTAACATGGATTCTAGATAGCAATACTTTGCGTCTTTCCATATGATCTCTTCAGCGACTCAGCTGCGTGTTATTAATTCGAATTGCTTCTAACCATAAATTTTATTTCTAAACATTCTACACTGATCTAAGTTCTAAATACTACAGTGCAGTGGAAATAACATGATTGTTAAACAGAAGTCTAAACTTTCTATTTTATAGAACTGGTATTATGAATATTTTGTCAATATATTGTTTGAACGTTCGTTTTATAGAAGTCTGTTACTGTCAACCTAAGAGAATATTATTGAATTATGCAAATCAACTATTGTTTATAATAAAACAAAGTTTTTAATTAAAACTTTGGTAATATAAAGGGTGTTTTTTTAGAGTGTTGTTCTGGAATTTCAATATAATATAAACACGCGTACATACCACGGAAAATTGTAACAATTTTTATGGCCATGACTGTTGTCTATTCATAACTGTTTTATCCTTATCTTTGGTTATATATCCTTATCTTTGGTACTATATGGGTAACAAAATGTAAACTACATGGGTACCAAACTGTACAGATAGTGAACTATATTTAAAGTTAAAAAAAAACTTTTATCAGAATCAGCTTTAATGATTTTAAATGTAAACTATTAGTAAACTGTAGGAATTGTTCGTTTATAATTAATTAATTTTCTAAGCGAAATAAAATACCACTTACGTTATATAAAAAATAACCAAATTTAAAAAAGGTTTTTGTCATTTTTGAAATAATTCTAGTACGTTTTGAACAGTTTTCAACAAGAAAATTACCATTTCTCAAACTTAAAATGTGTGCATTTCAAATTTTCGGAAAATAATTTCGAGAATATCTTTATTATCTATATTTGAATATTTCGGTAGATGATGCAAAATTTAACTTAGTATCGAAGTATAATTTCGGTTTTCAGGGAAGTTTCATTGGAAATAAAGTTATTGAACTGGTCATCATGGTAAAAGCTAGACCCAGGGATTTAAAATATATACTTATCACATTTTGAGAGACCGTTAAAAATGTTGATTATATTTTCACCTCTCATGTTCGCAGTCTCGATCCGATATGATTGAAAATTGGTAACAAAAATAAACTTTTTGTAATACTGAATTCAGGTCCATTACAAAGCAAAATACGTCCAACAGTTTTAAAAAATGGTAGACATTTAAACATTAAAAAAAAATCAAAACATTTTTATTTTGCACTTTTTGAAAATCCGATTTCACCATTATACCATCGTTAAAGTATAACATTTCCTTTAATTTGTAAATTCTATTGAAAATATAAAAAAATTAAACTTATAGAGATCTAGTTTAGCTATTACTTGGGTTTTTTAATCAGTGGTTTAGCATCTATATTTGGGTCTTTTTTCAAAATTAGTTATTTTGGGTAATATTTTTGACACAATTACTTTACTGTGTTTGTATAGTCGATACCTCTCTGACTAACATTGTTAACTAGTCTAATAACAAGTAAAGTCTATTAACTGTACAGGTACCCTACATTAACTTGCCCATCTACAATGTAATTCAATTATGAAAATGGAGACTACTGGAGCCACCATACTGGCTCGTGACCATGAAATGAACACTGATCATGATCACTGAAACATACTTAATGATTTTGTAAACGTGTGAGGACTTCTGTTGTGTGTACGAGGTGTATTCAGAAAGTAACGAGAATTTTTAAATTTCGCGGGCTTGGAGAGTCCGATTGTCAAACATTTTTTTTATTATGTTGGTACACATGTCCTTGAAGTATGGTAAAACTTTCAGCTGTTTTCATTGTTGACTTTGTCTGTGACAGCTACTAAGGATAGACGTGTTTTTATGAGATCGGCGATTTCGTTTGTTAAAAGAAATGGATCAAAGAATTTGTATCAAATTTTGCGTGAAAAATGGAATAAAGTATAACAAAGTTTGTGAAATGTTAACAAAGGCCTATGGTGAGTCTGCAAGAGTAAAGCAAGAGTTTACGAGTGGTATAAGCCTTTCCAAGAAGGCCGTGAAGACGTTGAAGATGACGAACGCCCTGGACGCCCATCACATAAACAACCGATGAAAACGTGGAAAAAGTTTAAAAAATGGTTATGAAAAATCGCCGAATCACAATTAGAGAGGTCGCTGATGATGTTGGCATATCGATTGGATCATGTCATGACATTGTTTTCAATGTTTTGTGTATGAAACGCGTAGCCGCAAAATTTTTTCCAAAATTGTTGAATTTTGAACAAAAACAGCGGCGAATGGAAGTTGCTCAGGAGTCACTAAATGAAGTCAACGACGATGCAGAATTACTGAAACGTATTATAACAGGTGACGAAACATGAGTTTACGGATATGACGTCGAAACTAAGGCTCAATTATCCCAGTGGAGGCATTCTGGCACGCCAAGACCGAAAAAGGCTCGAAAAGTACGGTCGAACGTGAAGGTTATTCTCACTGTGTTCTTCGATATTAATGGCATAGTGCATCATGAATTCCTGCCACCAGTTGAAACGGTTAATGAAGAGTAACCTACAAGTTCAACGCCGTTTGCGTGAAGCAATCCGAAAAAACGCCCGGATCTGTGGAAAAAACAATTCATCATGGCTTTTGCACCACGATAATTCACCAGCTCACACTTCATTGCTTGTTCGTGAATTTTTGGCCAAAAACATTACTGTTTTGGCCCCAGCCTCCATATTCGCCAGACATAGCTCTGTACAACTTTTTGATATTTCCACAAATAAAGAGAACCTTAAAAGGCCGTCGTTTTACAGCCGTAGATGACATTAAAAGCGCATCGCTGAAAGAACTAATGACTATCTCAAAGATCGAGTTTGTTTTGAGGATTGAAAGAAGCGCTGGTACAAGTGCATAATCTCCAATGGAAACTATTTTGAAGGCGACAACATCATTGTAGAAGAATAAATAAATATTTTGTTCAAAAAATTAAAATTCTCGTTACTTTCTGAACACACCTCGTATAACATTTCATTCAAAATATAAAATGAAAAGCCATTAAAGTATTAAAAAATATAAAATTTTTTGGCGATTCATTGAAATAAATGCTACATGATTTATTTTATGGTTTTGAGACTGGATGTTACCGTTGACAGCTACTTAAATTGCTCATTTCTAAATACAAATTTTGTAAACAATTATTAAACATTGTTAAGGAATGTCTATTAGTAAATGAGCAATTGTGATTTATCAAAAAAGATCCCAACGACGATTGTGTTAAATGACATTGAAATGAGCGTCTGATGTGGCTTCCATATTATTGTCTGAGGACTCGTTTAACAGTTTTGGTAAAACTTTGCAATTTTGGTTAGATATGAGTCAAACGTAGCTCAAAAACCTATTTTTGTAAAAGCTCGCGCAAGTTCGCTACCCAGCAAAGATGTTCAACAGTTTCAAAATGTATCTAACGCTTAAAAAAAATCTGATTTTACAATCTTAATCAGCATTAAAATTAGCATTTAATGCTGAACATATGGTGTAATTAGTTTTTCAATTAGTGTAGGCTAAGATAAAAAATAGTTGTTGAAAGTTTAGTTATATCACGTCAGTAAGAAAGCAGAGTTTCGCTATTATATTCTTTTCTATTCAAACAGTTTCTTCTTAAAAATATCTTTTACTGAAAGGAACATTTTAAAACCGAGATAAATAATTTGTAAGACGAAATAACAGTCCCCCCCTTTTGCGCGGCTGTTTAAATTTTCCATGCACAAACTGCTTCTCGGCAGGTCAGGTTAAATAACGTGACTAAGGTCTTTGTACTTATCAAGTTAGTATTAATGAGTAAACGCCCCAGTTGCTTTGAAAACGAGACTAAAACCTGGTTTTCATAAAGAAGAAGCCCGTTCATGAATTATGTATCAGTTTTTACTGTGGTCTCTTACATGAACATTTTTTCTTTAGTTCATGTAGCATTGAATATTCATGTACTACCTTGACGTAGATTTTCGAAGTGTGTAATTTACATTATATTACGTTCTGTTTGAACGACCTTGAGACAACTATATTAAATTTTCACCGATTCTGACCTAAAGAACAAATTTTATGGGTATGAAAAAACAAATTCGGTTATTGAAGCAAAAATAAAAATCATGTATTACGATTTTCTCTTCATTTTTATTTTAATTGAGATAATTTGTTCGAAAACACAAGTTAACATAGCTAGTTCTTAACAACATAACCTAAAACTTAGTATACCCTATTAGCTGTTCAATGAAATCAGCTGATCGTTACGAATTAATAGCCCATAAAATAACTGATATTTAATATAACTAACAAAATTAAATTAACGATTCATTTCATATAATTACATCTGTGAAATTTCTTCGTAATTTCCGTAGTGTAGTGGTTAACACGTGCGCCTCACACACTCAAGGTCCCCAGTTCGATCCCGGACGGAAACACTGGATATTTTAATTATTATTAACTTAATATGAGACTAGCGACGCGCAAAATATATTATGTATCAATATAAATTTGTGTACTCGCATCAAGCAAAATCAAACATCACAACTAGCCTAAAACATAATACCTTACATTAAAGAAGAAATCTAGTATAAATAAATTCTTCATTTTCTCTCCATTCAAAGAATAAAGAAAATATAAAAACACTTAAAAATCAGTGTTATAAACTTGATTTATATATCACATTCAGATACGTTTGTGATTTTCTGCTTCTCTGTTCACAGTGTATATGAACAGTCCATCTCCTTGTGGGACTCCTGTTTTAATCCAAAAGTGGTGAAGTGTTCTGCCCTAAATTGAACTTTGGAGAATGTATTAGTTAATGTTTCCCTGATAAGATTTGTGGTTTTGTTATCAAGGTCTAGTTCTTTCAGAACCGAGAATAAGGATTCCCTATCTATAGAGTCGTATGCTTTTTGAAAGTCAATAAAAGTGATAACATACAATTTAGCCCTTGACTTTTGGTAGTTCATGATGTGTTTGAGGTTAAGGATTTGTTCCGGACAGGATCTCCTTTTCCGGAAACCCGCCTGGTATTCTCCAAGTTGATGGTCCAATTGAGGTTCTGCCCTATGTAGTAGGACTGTTGAAAATATCTTGTATGTTACGTCAAGGAGAAATATCCCTCTGTAGTTGTTAGGGTCAGATTTGGATCCTTTCTTATGAAGTGGATGTATGAGGGCTGTCTTCCAATCATGGGGGGTTCTTTCACTTATCCAAATTTCTTCAAGGATGCTTCTGAGAGACTGTATAGCACTTTCGTTGACATTTTTCCAAAGTTCAGCTGTGATTTGATTTTCTCCTGAAACTTTACAATTCTTGAGATTCGATATTATTGATTGGAGTTTCTCGACTGTTGGAGGTTCTGAGTTAGGTTTAGTTGATGGATATATGTTAAAGTCCATCTTTACTGATGGTTCCTCACAATTGAGGAGATTTCCGAAATATTCCGCTAATATTTTACAAATATCTCTGTTGTTATGGGCAACATTCCCATCTCTGTCCTGAAATTGTAGAGTTGGTGGATCGTACTTAGTCAATTTCTTCTTAAAAATCTTATAAAAATTTCTTACGTTGTTTTTGGAGAAGTCTTCATCAATCTGCATAAGTAATTGATCATCCTGAGCTTTTTTGATTCTTTTAAGATTTTTAGTCACAAATTTTCTAATGCTTAAGAAGTTCTGTCTGTTATGCTCATTTTTCTGTGATTGCCACTGT
Source organism: Callitettix versicolor (assembly GCA_022606455.1). Lineage (NCBI taxonomy): Eukaryota > Metazoa > Arthropoda > Insecta > Hemiptera > Cercopidae > Callitettix > Callitettix versicolor. The sequence continues at coordinate 15,132,064 of CM040188.1, read as the reverse complement.
GATTTTTCTTCTTAGTTCAATGAGACTGTCACATTCTTCCGTCCACCACGCATGTTTTTTTATTTTAGTTAGTGGAGCAAGTTGTTCGGCTTTAGTTATTAGACTTTCTTTTATTTGATCCCAGTCTTGATCTTGTAAATCAGCAGTGGCAATGTGAAACTCTTTTGAGTTAATTATCTTCTCTGGATCATAATTTCTATATTTTAATCTGTTGGTGGGTATTTTCCTTTTGGGAATAATTTTAAGTTTTATTTTAGAAAGGTAATGATCGGAATTTAAGTTTTTCCGACAATTGTATGACAATACATACAATACATACAAATACATACAACACATACAATACATACATACAATACATACATACATACAATACTTACATACATACAATACATACAATACATACATACACACATACATACATACATACATACATTTGGAAGAGACCCTAAGTACTTTACCATTCTGTATTTCCTTATTGAATTTTCTTTTAACCACTACATGATCTATTTGAAATTCACCTAAGAGTGGGTTTGGTGAAATCCACGTTTTCTGTTTCCTAGGAAATTTCTTGAAAGCTGTGGATTTTAAGATCATGTCATGTGCTCTTGAGTTCTATGAGTTATAACGCCATTTTGGTTCGTTCTGTTATGCGCTGGGTAATTCCCGACAATTTTTATACTTCTTCTCTTTCCCTATCTGTGCATTGAAGTCCCCCACAAGTATGACATTATTTCTGTCTGGAATATTTTGGATAACATCATCTAATTGGTCCCAAAATATTTCCAACTTTTCTCTATTCTTTTTATTGTCTTCGTTTATGGGGGCATGTGCATTTATTATATTTTATTAGCAGATTTAAAAGTAAGAGTTGAAAGTCTTTCAGATTGTGATTCAAAGCCAATAATAGAGTCCAAAATGTTTTTGGCTATTATGAAGCCCGTTCCCAGGTGGGGGGTGTTTTTCATAAATCTTTTGCCTTTTGTTCCTTTGTAAATTCTGAATCCCTCAGAATCAAAACCGTTTCCCTCCAAGAATCGTGTTTTCTGGAGAGCTATTATGATGATATTGTGGCTTTTGAGGGTGTCAGTGAGATGTTTTAATTTTCCCGTTTGTAAAAGAGAATTCACATTGAATGTAGCCATGTAATTAGGTTTTCTAAACTTCATCTCGTTTGAGGTTCCAAGACGCTCCGACTCGTCTCTGTGCAATGTTGCAGACTCCCCAGAATCCGAATGTCTGCTGGTGCACTGGTGTGCACCTGAGGTACTTACATCACACACTTCACACTCTTCCATGATTGATAATTTCTTGGGGGTGACTTCTAGAGCTACGAATTTACAACCAAGGTTGTGAGCCCTGGAGGTTATTCTCAGCCGCCCATAACCTGGAGAACAGACGCTGACCAAAGGCCGCCCAATCTGGGAACAAACGCCTTTGGATTTGAAATTGTGGTTGGTGGTGAAACCACCAGGCTCTTCCGCTCCATCCACCGTTGGGAATCCGAGATTCCTCTTCCGCTGTCAGGACCGTTGACCAAGTTTCACCTTGTAACACAAGGCAGGGGCTCTTACAGGGTGCTACCATCCGGAGCCAGATGGACCCCGGTTTTTTAGCCAGATGGACTCCTCCCCCTCCTCCTTCTTCATCCCTTGCGAGATGAAGCCCCGGGCTTGGGACCGGCAATGGCGGAGTTGATTAAATGTTTTATTAAGATTATTTTTTTTTTTTTTTTGGTTATGGGGTTTGGTGGCGCCTGGAACTGCGGTCAGTGGACATATGGCAGCATCTAAGCTTCTTGGATTCTAGTTCAGTAGACTGCCGCGCTTGATGAGTTTTAACGCCCCACTGATTAGCTCATTCTGCTTAAGAGTTCTGGAAACTTAACAACCTTTTTCTTCCGCTAGCGAAAGCCTCACTAGGTTATGTGGCCCGCAATTTTCTCTTCCTTCCTGCATAACCTACACAGTCTTCCGTGTTACATTCCTATCTGTTTATGTACACCCTCAGACTACAATGCCTTATGTTGCGTCCCGTGGTTTTCCTGATTTTTTTCTTTACCCAGAAACTTAATATTCCTGACTGACAACCCTTCTGTTCCCAATAGCCTTTCATCGCAGTCCTATAAGGCTAGTGTTTCCCACACCCAAGATTTCATCTCTAGAAGGTCAATTATAATCCCCTTCGCCTCCTCTCTTCTTAGTTTGTGCTTTTACACTCAAGGTAGACGTCTGTATATCGTACATCTACAAATTTTGGACTGATTTGAGACGACGGTCTTACTGATTTCACGCGTTTAACCTTATCTATCACTTCTTCCACTGCAGGTTCAATAGTTCAGCCTAGAGTTCCTAAAATCTGCTGTAATTCATTGCTTTTAGGTATCATATGGTGTATATTTTTCAAGTCCACTATGCTTTTTTCCTCGCCTTCGTGCTATTTTTACTTCTCAACTCTACTTTCGGCAGTTGTTAAGGGTTTTCTGGGCTCGAAAATTTATTTCATCCATAAAAATTCCGTAAGTAGCTAAATAAATAAAATATCCTCCCTAAGTTGTGTACTTTAAGCATAGATAAGTTTGGATTAAGTCTGGAAATCACCTGTCAAGAGCTCGTATACTTGGCCAAACAAGCATCGTCGTATGATGTTACATTTAGGTCTGGGATGAAGGGATCTAGTCCAAGAGCAGATAGATGAAGAAAGGTTAGATTCAGCTAAAGCACCTCAGGATCGCCAAACTCGTACTCACAATGTATGAGCCACTAACGATGAAGTGTCTCATAGTTTAAATAATCCTGTACACCCCTCTCCCCTGTGTAAATAACCCTGTGTTCGAAATAGTCTGATTTATTTCGAACTTGACCTACAAAACAAGTAGAAGGTCGCTGTCTATAAAAGATTTTAAAAACTATTTTCCCACTCCTTAAAGGAGAATTTTGTTACTTCCTAACGAAATTATTCACACGACCTTCACAATAACAGGAATTCACCTTTCTATAACTAGGAAGTTTTTTGAAGTGAAAAATTTATGACCTTGGTTGACAAAACATGAGTATAAACATTTGCTTTCGTGTCACTCTTGATTCTGTAACGCATACCTCACAACATATATAATTGTTCTTGTATATATGTAGACTTGAAGCGACTACTTCTAAACAGCTGATTTCGCACAACAGCCTTTTTTCAATATCATTTAAATTGGGTTATGTTTATTGTACTTGTTAATTTTTAAAAAAAGAGTATTTTTTAAATTTGTTTAGTTAACAAATATTTAATGAATAACAATGGGATAACAATTTTTGAATCCCAGAATCACAAATATTATACTTATTTATCTATGTAGGCTACTAAGCCACTTCCTGCATACATCTAAATTTTTATAAAATAATCAATTCATAATAGTGAAAAAGTGCACAGTCAAGCATACCAAAATAAGTAGTAATTTCTGTCAGCCAGTCCCGCGACTGCTTACTTTTTTGCATGGTTAAATTATTAATAATTAAGATCAGCTATTAAAGAAATATAATAAATATTACTTAAATTTTATAATTTGTAAACACACCAATTCAAATATTTTTCTCCATTGAGTAATTTTTTAAACGAGAGCATAAAAGTTTTCACTTCTGTGGGCGCTACCCCAAGTGTCACACGTAATTTTGTGTGTGAATATTTTGAGAGAGAGAGAGAGAGAGAGAGAGAGAGAGAGAGAGAGAGAGAGAGAGAGAGAGAGAGACAGACAGACAGAGAGAGAGAGAGAGAGAGAGAGAGGAGAGAACCTCAAAGTTTGAGTAAAAAAACGTTCAACCGTTTCAAAATAGCTATCACTCAATACAGTCTGGGCAAAAATTACTTTTCTTAACCATTTTAAAAATCTGATTTCACTATCGTAATCGGATTTGTTTGAAAATTGTTTAAATTTGAAACATTTCCCCCACCAATTATACTGATACAGGCAGCTCATTTCTGTTACCATAGCAACCGACCAACGCTGATTAATGGACTGTGTGCTTCCTTAACCAACCTTGGTCTTGATAAACACCACGGCAATCTGGTTTTAGTACTGATTTACTTTAACTGACTTGTTGGCGATTATACTTTGAAAAATGAGCTATTGAAGTAGCCATCATTGTAAGAATACTGACCTTGAAGTTACCTTAAATCCTGATATCTAAATCATTTTTTTGATATATATATATATATATATATATATATATATATATATATATATATATATATATATAATGACCTCAGATGAAGTCACTTTTGTCTTTATAGACAGACAGACACACACGCACGCGCATTTTGTATTTGCAAATTTATTTGTAAATACAAAAATTAAACATCATTAATATACATTTTTTTGTTTTAAAATTTGCTTTTATCAAAAAAAAGTTTCCATATTAAAATATTTGTTAGTTAAAAGTTTTGCTACTTTTTATAATTCCCTATCAATTAGAAAACAAAAACATTCTAGATGTCCATTGAAAAAATATTTTATAAAAATTGATATTTATTTTATATTTCCCTCTTCGTCTCCTTAATTTTAAACAAAACATATTTTCGTAAATTCTAAAGGCCATGTTTACAACAACTGGCAAATATCATAACTTTCGTACTTACCGTATTGCCGCTACAGATGCATTAACAGACTTACGGTTCTTCATACAGCCTACAAACCGTCACAAAACTTTGAGGTGAACACGTTGAATTTTACCGATATTTAAACAATTAGTCGTGCCCCACGTAACTTTAGACACCCTCGGAACTTCCATTCTGAACTTTAAATCCAGCTAATGTCAATGTTTCTCGTGTAGCTGGAGGGTTGACGGAATAAGGAGGAGGCACTTTTAAACTTTCTTAAATAAAGTTGCCACTCTGTGCCTAATGGACCCGACCTTAAGTCTACTGTTGCTTAAAAGCTATTCCTTCCATTGAACAATCTTTATTATAAAACTAAGCAACTCCCTTCGTACGTGAGTACCGGTTGGCTTAGCGTCGTTCGGTAGAATATAAATAAATAAATATATAAAAAAATTAATCACTTTTAATAAAGCGAGAAAGTTATTGATATTATTTAAGATTCTTTTGAAGCATGGCACTGTTCGACTCAATTATTAATTATTATCATTATTATTTTTAGATAGATTTTACATGATCTGTGTTAAACACGTCTTTTCTAATTGAAACAAATTTCCTCAAAGATAAGATCTACTAAAATCGATATTTTGATTCAGAAAACAGTGAATGCTAACATTATGTTAAAATCGTTGGAACAGTTTCGAGAAAAGAAACATAGATACTTACAAAGATTTATTGCTTGTGGGTTTGTGGCGCTACACAATTCAATTATTCATTCACATTGGATTTATCATTAAAATTACTATATGTATGTATGTATGTATGTATATATATAGCCGATATAGTCGGACGTTAAACAATATATATATATATATATATATATATATATATATATATATATATATATATATATATATAGTCGTCCTCAGTAGTCCAACTGGCACAAAGTAAAAAATCCCTTTTCTCGAAAAAAGCTTTAATGATTTGATATAATATTGGCGTGTAGTATTTTCTAGTTAAAAATCAATCTTCTTTTGTCTTACCTGTGGATATATATATATATATATATAAAACAGATATTTTTATATAATATATATAACAACGAGGATTTTCCCTTTATTGTCCTTACTTTATGCCAATTGGACTAGTGAGGACGAAAGGTTGACGTTAACGGAAAGGGTAAAGCTTATGGCAGTAACTGGGAGTCTTAAACTTACGACATTAAGTTGAGCAGTTTAGAAACGCAGTAGACTGATCGGTGTCTCAGCCACATCGACCACGATCCCTGAGAAAAAAAGAACTTATGTATATAAAAAGAGTCCATGATTGTGGCCTATAACACATTTATGGACTTTTGGAACAAAAAAACCAGTACATATTCTTAAAATTTATAAAACTCTTTTTTTCGCAATCACCATACTTTTTTAAAATGATAAAGTATAAAACAATATAAATTAGTGAAGAACCTATTCAACATGTTCAATATAAATTCATATATTATTGCTATTTAGACGAGAAATTGATGTTAAACATGGTTAACTTAAGGTGTTACAAATAAAACCGTTTTAATTTCAACGCCAAATATTTAATATAGACAATTTTTACAGCCTTTATATTTTTCATCCTTTGGGTGATTGCAATTTCGGAGCGGATTCTCGGACCCTGATTAGACTTCACTGAATGTCTTAGCAGGCAATCTGCCCCTTCAATTTACGGGCCCAAAGATTTCCTACGGGGCAGCTTATTCAGTACTCTACTAATGAGGTGTTAACATGGATTTACGCGATTTTAAAAATTGTTACTTTGGTGCTATCGTTACTCTTAGTGGAGTTTTTTGTTTTACTCAGATCGAAATCTATGTTTTAAAAACGTTTTGCATTTTATGTTTTAGTAATATTTTATCCTGTTTAAAGTCTTGGTTTACATTATTTGTTTTTTTATTGCAAGTAGTTTATATTTTAAATTAAATTATCTGGAAAGAAGGAAGTTCAAGTTTCAGATTAAAGGTTGTGTTGCTTTTCTCCTAAAAAAGATAATTAGGAAAAATCCAATTAGTATTACAATTTACTAAAATCCTTTTAACAGATTTTGGTAAAAATTTGGTGATAAGAAAGTCCGTACATACATGCTTGTAAACATATTTTAGCAAGCTCACGTTTGCAATTTTAATACGTTCTGATTCAAACTTGCCAAAAAATCGATATTATTACGCAAAATTATTTCTTCAGTTTCGAAATGGCGGTAATTTTAAATCTTAAACGTTTTAAAAATCTGGTTTCACTTTTATGATTAGCGTTAAAAATTGCATTCAATGACATTTGGAAGATTCAAAATCCGTTGAAATAAAGACATTTCATTTTAAAGCATTTAAAGTTTTGCATTTCAAATATACTTTAAAAGTTTAAAATGCTGATATGTGCTAATTTTAATGATCTTTTCGGTGTGAAATTATACTTTAAAAAAGGGCAAGATATAGAAAATTACTTTGGGAAATTCTCTTCAGCAAGACAGCTACGTGCCGCGATTATTGCATAGTTAAGGTAATGTTATTGTAAAGTTATGTAATATTATGATAAAATTATTGTAAGGTAGACTGATAATGTTATGGTCAGGTTGTGGTAATGTTATGGTAAAGTTATTGTAAGGATATGGTAATGTTATGGTAAAGTTATTATAATGTTATGGTAAGATAAACTGATAATGTTTTGTAATATTTTAATAATGTTGAGTATAACGTTTACTGTTAAACATTATTTAAAACGTGTGTTTTACAGTGAATTTAATTATTGTACTTCTAATTACTTCTCATAAAGTGCATTCGGGTGAGTAGTATGACACAATACACATCAGAGAAATCTCATTCATTTATAATAATGGAATGCTAATCAAATGATACGGAAAATGTAATGGTGGATCGTATTTACAAACAATCAGAATTTAATTAATATTATCGCATTACTGTTCTTGACTAGTAGATAGTGAATGATTTATAAACTGGGCGTCTGGTTTTTAATTAATGCTTTGCAACAGAAATGAAACGAGAACAAAGTCCAAATGTAAAAAAGAACATCAATGCTATATTTTAAGTTGTTTTTACACTGCTATAAGGGTTTTTTTTATTTCTCACCGTACGTGGTCAAGGTGGATAAGGCACGTTCCGTCAGTCAAAGTCTTGGGTTCTGGACTGCCGTTACTGCCATAAGCTTTACCTTTTCTGGTAACACATATCTATAGCCATCATTAGCCTAACTGGCATAAAGTATGGACGTTAGACAAAAGCATTTAAAAAGTAAAAAAAAAAATTAAAATAAATATTGAACTTAGTGCAAACAGCGATAATAAGATGTAAATGTACTTTTAAGTAACCAGATCTCTTGAGTTAAAAAATGGGGTTTTTTGTGTTGTGTGTGTGTGTGTGTGTGTGTGTATGCGCTCTTAAAAATGATATTTTCCCGAAATAAATCGGCTCTAACGATTTTGAACTAATTTTATTGAAATGTAGTTATGAATAACCAAACAAGTCAGACTGCTTTCTATAGTCTTACTCCAAAAAGCTGAAACTTTTAAAAATATTGCTAGAATCTAGTCCATAAGTATAAAACGTTTATGTCTATATCATTAAATATATGATTTTTTTGTACTGTATTTCAGAGGACGAAGGATCAGCTTTACTTTCAAGCGTAAAGGAACGGCAGTAACTGCGGCTTGAACAGTTAAAGTACATCGTTAAAGTACGCAGTTCAGAAACGCAGTAGAATGAACAGAGCCTTAGCCACACACACACAAACACACACACACACACATATATATGTTATTGTGTATATAATAAACATACACACCCATGTATATATATATATATATATATATATATATATATATATGTGTGTGTGTGTGTGTGTGTGTGTGTGTGTGTGTGTGTGTGTGTGTGTGTGTGTGTGTGTGTGTGTGTGTGTGTGTGTGTGTGTGGATATGCTGACAAAAATACCATTAATTTACTGCATCTGTGAGCTGTGCACCTCAAAGTTGTAGGTTAGAGATGACAGTTACTGCCGTTGTTTTATCCTTACAGTTATCTCTCGATATCATTAGTATAACTGGTCTAACTAGGCGTAAATAATATGTAATCATTTCATTTTTATTACAGTGATTTATGAAAAAAAGAGAAATAAAACATAAAACAATTTTATCAGTATAAGTTTCTTAACAAAAATGTGAATACAATTTCTAGTTTATTTCCCTGTTTCTATAAAATAAAATTTTGTGAAATAGGCTCTATTGTTTTCTTTAATGAGACTCGTAGTTTTAAAATGCATTCAACTGTCTTTTCACTTCTACTGAAATGTGAAAGAACTATTTAAAATCAACGCTATTTTAAGTTTACTGTAACATTTGAAAAACGGGTGTAATTTGTTTGCCAATTTTAAAACGAAATTAATTTTGATCAGAATGTCGCATGTATTGGAATAAAATCAATGGACTGAATCCACGGAAGCGTACTAATTTAATGGACAACAGCTGCGTAAAAGAGAGAATGGGTTTTAATTAAATATAGTCTATTGACAGAGTAATTTTTTATAAAATAAATTCTAAAATAGTTACAGGAAATTTCCCACGTTCAATTCCAACTTTGAAAAAATCCGGTTAAGGACGTACATGATAACAAAACTGAAAAAGTCAGTTCGTAAGATTTTGTTGAAATTTTGACTTAGTACAAACCATCATAGCTAATAAGTCAGTGTTGCAATTTTGAATTAATGCGGAACGCTGCGGTTTCTACCGGAAGCAATTTCTTTAACTTATTCGTTGTTTGAAATTATAATTTTCCATTAAAACCATCATATGTTAGCACTTTAAATATTTACATTAAATACACCGAAGACATTAAAACCAAGCCTGATCGCTGTCAAATTAAATTTCATAATTTCAAAGGATTTTGAAAATTCTATATGCTAATTCGTGTAGTTTTTTAAAAGTAATTACGGTAGTGAAATCAAATTTCCTACTACAAAACTTAAAAAAAAAACAAAAATTACGATTTTAAAAAAATTTGAAGTAACCGCCATTTTTAAACTGACTGAACCATTTTTCTTGTTAACTAGTTTGTGGTATTGATAAAACAGATTTTTATGCAAAATTTGTATCAAATCACACAAAAATTGTGAACGTTAACGCCATAAAACACACACACACACACATACACACACAAATTTATAAATATATGCATTTTTAACGATTCCTAAAAAAGTGATCTAGAATTCAGGATCGGCGATCATTTCATGGTACCGGATGCACTGTAACGAGTTTGTACATTATTACATTAGTCTTAAATACGACAATTAAGGATTATTGGAACGAAAGATAAGTGCAGGTTGAAGGGCAGACCACCGCACCTCCACGAGATGCAGGACTGTACAAGAAACAGTATCAATACTGAAGCGTTGGATATACATCTATCCCAAACCATAGGTGAACAGCATATGCCGACGGCTGCATGGTTAAGGGGGAGATTATCCTCCAGTTATATATAGCCCTACCTAAACTTGCAGGGTTCTGTATGGGGGGGATATTATACTTCATTAACTATTTATGGAATCGAATTGTAAGTATCACTAAAAACAAAAAAAAACCTAGGAAACATGTAGAAGTAACCTGGAGTAAAAACCTTGTAAAAGGAGAAAACCGGGGTTGAACTTAATCCGTCTAACCCATCAGTGAAGCATGAAACTTATCAGGAATCACTGGTTGATCAGTACCTAAAGCCAAAAGTATTGATGTTTGATATGGCTTCTTATAAGAGCAGTCTGGGGTTCACGTGGAATCACCAGCAGAGAATCATAGCATACTGTAGAGAGCTGGGCAAACCAACCCAAACTGCTATGACTCAGATCATGGGAAAGGAAGAACTGGGGTTGCACGTAATCTTGTATTATGTACCAGCGATGAATCACAGCTGACTGTGGGGATACAGGATGGACCGATGGGGGGATCCAACTTGCGATAAAAGTGACATAAAATCAAACATCTCAAAATCAGTAAAAATCAAACATCTCAAAATCAGTAAAACAGCCTTGAAAAGAGGGCAGCAGAGGGACTTCCAGTGAAACCTGGAACCAGAAAACCTTCCAGGAAACGATCATAGGGTTAACCTTTACCTCAAACCAAAGAGAGAGAGCTGGTGAAAGAATTCCAGAGGATTTGATGGGAAACTGTTCTCTGTAACTGGAAGGCTGGAGAGAAGTAGAGGCACAGAGTTGATGATGGTGTTGGCTAGGTCTGTGATCCAGATGGCGAAAGTAATGGTCTGGATCCTGAATAACCTTGGGCGAGTTTCCATCATAACTGAATAAACTGTGGAAAATTAGCAGAAGTAGACCTGATGGCTGAGATCATGGGAAAGGGAGAACTGCGGTATGTACCAGCGATGAATCACAGCTGACTGGGCTAAGGTCATCTCAGGCCACTATGTCACTCACTATAGGGTTCTATGGCTTGATGGTGCACATGAACAGGATAGGAATATACCACAGAGAAACCGTATGTAGGTCATACAGGACGTAAGAGGAAACTGCATACCATATAATCATATGATTGTGAGGTTCTAGTTAGCAGGAAGCAAAGGGTATTTGTTTCTTTGTTTCAGGGCAACTAGCAGAATATGTTAGTTGATAAGCTGCTGGAACTAACTGAGGGCACCAGTCTGCTGAACTAACCAAGAGGCTTAGTTGCACAATAGGTCCTTTAATCGCAGTGCCTAAGGCTTATAATCCCTTTACGTCTAGTATACAATCTTAATCTTAAACGTAAGGTCACGGGTCCTGGTTTTTCCATGATGGCAGCTTTAAAAGCTCATTTTCTAAAAACGATTATCTAAAAAAATCAAATTTTCTACATACTCATATTTTTTTAAGTTTTACTTTGTACAATGATCACATAAAATTTCTAAATACGTTTTTGAAGCAAGGTGTATTAGGCGGAACATGACTAACTAAACACATTTTAAAGTCGTTAACATTTCATCACTCTGTAATCACTTAACATTAAATACACAATTTATATCTTATTTCACAGCGTTACAGTACTTTGTATTGTTCAAGTTTCTACATATTTAAAATATCTTTGTTAGTTTGTATGAAGGGTGACGTCACATTTAGTTTGTATCTCTAATTTCAACGAGTTTCGTTTTACAAATTTCTTGAAACCTAATACAGTACAAGAGTTCAAAGTTATTATTCATAGCTCGTCAAGGCAATAATTTGATGTGAAACACTAAGTAAAACGTCACACACACACACACACACACACACACACACACGTATAATATAGTAAACGTTTAATTGAAAACCCTTTATTAAAAACACAAATAAGAAAACTTATTTTAGTTTTAAACTAATTCTGTTATTGAACCAAAAATAAAAATCATGTATCATGTTTTCCCTTCATTTTTATTTTAATTACGATAATTTGTTCGAAAAACAACATAACCTAAAACGTATTACAGCCAATCAGCTGTTCAATGAAATCAACTGATCGTTACGAATTAGTGAATAAATATAAAACAACTGATCCTTTACAATAACTATCAATATAAATTTGTGCATTCGCATCACGCGACGAGCAAAATCCAACATCACAACCAGTCCTAAACATGATACATGTTAATAAACTAGATGAATAAACGTGCTTCGCTACTACGGAATAATATGGAATTTTTCGTAAAATCTACGATTGTTTTATGTAGTAATCTACGGTACGAGACAGAAAAATATTGAAATTGTATGTGCGCGCGCGCGCTCGCGCGCGTGTGTGTATTTATATTACTCTGATGTTATTCTAACTTGGTATAAAAATCTATTTACACAACTCGGACAAGTTCGTTAACCAGAAAAAATCGAGCAAACAGTTTCAAAATGGCAGCCATTTCAAATGCATGAAATTTCATAACTTTTCTGTTTCAAATATTTTTGAAAATCAGACTTCACCTTCGCAAGAGTTTAAAACTGTATAAATTAGCATTTCGAATTGTCAAAACCAGTTGAAAGTAAGTAATTTAATTTGGTGGCGTCACGGTTCATTTTCGTATTTTCAATGCAATATGAAAGTTTAAAATTGTTTGCCGATTTTGATGCTGCCATGAAATTATAGTTTAAAAAAATCGCTTTTGGAAATTCGCTTCCATCACATCAGCGAGACAGCTGCGTGTAGAGATTATTAACTTATAAAAATTTCTTTAAGTATGATGAATTCTCAGTCAGCGGTCATGTAGGTGGAGGTTTGTAACAGACGTTTTGTGACGTTTTGAAATCGATATCGTTACACAAAGGGGACCACAGTTCTATCGATTATATAAAGTGATTTATGTTATCTAATTAGCATAGCTCCTGCTGTTGCCAGATAGGACCTTCTGAAAACTAATTTTGTTTAGAGGTTTATATATAGGACTGACAGCTACATACGGCTTAGCTCATGTGGTTTGTACGATTTGATAAAAATAATCGATAGAATTTTTGCATTGCAATTAGAACGGCCCATAAACCTTGTTACATCTTTACGAATACTTTGATTCATTAATTTAATTAATAGATTTAAGTCATTTGATGTTGGTTGATTTTGAAATTCTTCCTCTTTGACCCGAATGTACGTGCACTCTCCAGTTATTGTTGTGTTACAAGGCTTGCAATCATTCTTTCGGCATTGTGGATATATGTGGTGTTCGCGTTGAAAATATTTTTGTCGAATTTCCATGGGAAAATAAGCTATCCGAGAAGCCATCGTGGTAACACCCATATCCCGGACATTGAAATAAGCGCCTATCCTAACCACCAGATTACGTTTTTGAGAGGGTCGTTAAAATTTGTATACACAGTGAGCTCTCTATAGCGATATAGAGAGAGCTCAACCGAAATTTGTATACACAGTGAGCTCTCTATAGCGATATAGAGAGAGCTCAACCGAAATTTGTATACACAGTGAGCTCTCTATAGCGATATAGAGAGAGCTCAACCGAAATTTGTATACACAGTGAGCTCTCTATAGCGATATAGAGAGAGCTCAACCGAAATTTGTATACACAGTGAGCTCTCTATAGCGATATAGAGAGAGCTCAACCGAAATTTGTATACACAGTGAGCTCTCTATAGCGATATAGAGAGAGCTCAACCGAAATTTGTATACACAGTGAGCTCTCTATAGCGATATAGAGAGAGCTCAACCGAAATTTGTAAACACAGTGAGCTCTCTATAGCGATATAGAGAGAGCTCAACCGAAATTTGTATACACAGTGAGCTCTCTATAGCGATATAGAGAGAGCTCAACCGAAATTTGTAAACACAGTGAGCTCTCTATAGCGATATAGAGAGAGCTCAACCGAGAAATTTGTATACACAGTGAGCTCTCTATAGCGATATAGAGAGCTCAACCGAAAATTTGTATACACAGTGAGCTCTCTATAGCGATATAGAGAGAGCTCAACCGAAATTTGTATACACAGTGAGCTCTCTATAGCGATATAGAGAGAGCTCAACCGAAATTTGTATAAAATGTATTCAATTATTATTATGTGCATAATTATTTGTCAAACGTTTTATGCACTATTAAATTTGAAGTGTTGAGTTCAGTGTTTAAATAAAACTAGTAATGCACAGTCTTTAAAAACAATATTTATTAAACAATAGTGTATGAATAAGATACTGTAATTGTGAGAAAAGGCAGCATCTTGATCCTTTTGCTCCCGAAGCTACTGTAGAACCGCTTCATCAGTTCCTTCAAATTACGGATTTTCAATTTTCTTGAAACTATTCCAATTTAGAAAAACTAACTAAATATAAATTCCGGCAAACATCTACTTGCTTTACACATTTCTGTAACCCAAACAAAACTCTAATTACTATGTTGAGTATAATGATCTGCCTTCCCTAGCTTCGTCAATTCTACTTTTGTTGACACGTTTCGGAGAACCTCCATCTTCAAAAACTGTATCTATACTCATGTTTTTGAAGATGAAGTATAGATATAGTTTTTGAAGGTGGAGGTTCTCCGAAACGCATCAACAAAAGTAGAATTGACGAAGCTAGGGAAGGCAGATCATTATACTCAACATAGTGACAATAATCCTAGCAGAAAAGAAGAAGAATATAAAAAGAAAACTCTAATTTTTACATCTAACTATAAAATTTCCCGTTTATACGCCACTGCACTTATTGTAAGAATATCAAAAAATATTGTACTATGTGTAAAATGTATTAGTCATAAATGGCTTTTAACACTCGAGTGACGTCTTGGCATACTGAGAAGTAAGTAGAAGAGTAGGAAGAATGCAAGTGGTTTCTGGAATTTTATTGGCCTCAGTAGAGAAAGTGACAGTAGGCCTACGTATATTTACTGTATGAATGGGAATGGACCAATATGTTTTGCCTTTGTAGAGAGATTTTCGTTATAAACAGATCCGCAATGGAGAGATTTCACTGTTTTAAGTAAAAGAATCTGTTTGGTAATATCTTGAATAGGTTCGTTAACGCAATTCATTCAACAGTT
Source organism: Callitettix versicolor (assembly GCA_022606455.1). Lineage (NCBI taxonomy): Eukaryota > Metazoa > Arthropoda > Insecta > Hemiptera > Cercopidae > Callitettix > Callitettix versicolor. The sequence goes on along the minus strand of CM040188.1, from coordinate 15,116,958 downwards.
AGAAAATGATGACAGCTTAAAAACTTTAAAAATTCATAATATTTTCATCGTAAATATTTTAAAAAAGAAGATTAAATCATCGTTGAAAAAGGCGTATATTAGCGTGATGGATTTTTAAAATTTCTTGAAATTGAAATTGATGAATTTAATTTGGCTTGTTCCCAGTTATGTATTTTCAATGCAATTTGAAAATTTAAAGTGATAACACTTGCATATTTTAACGCTACTTTATGATGGTGAAATCCGAGTTCCAAATAAAAAGTAAGATAAGAAAATTACTTCTGAAAGTTCGCTATCATCACGTCATCGAGGAAGATCATTAATTTTCAAACTAGTTTGTGGCATTAGCTTGTACAAATTCAGGAGTGTAGAGGTAAATCCAAAACGTAAGGTGTGAGGAAAGAATAAGGGGAAATATTTTTTTATGATTGCGGATGGGAAGAAAGGTTTGCTACCTCGAAACGACGTATTAACGTAATTGAATGCAGCCATCGCCTAACTAAACGAACCGTGGCACTATTTTATACGTGATCTGAATGTAATCATTTCGCGTTGCCTTATTGTTGACAACGGAACTGAAAATGGGGATTAGAAAAAGCGGTAAGCTTAATTATTAATATAATTGTGTGATTTAAAATGTTTCAGCATCGTACTTTTTGTATGTTTTACAGCTGACATGTTGTTTGCAAATACCTACTGCAAATTAGATTTTAAAGTGGCTATCATGATATATGAGTATGAAATAGGTATTTGTAGGAATAACAAAAATGTAATCACAAAGGTTTCAATTTTTAATGGTATATCGTTAGTACTTTAATGAACTTATTCATAATATAAAAGAACAATCTTGTAAAAGTGTTCACGATATATTTAGCTGTGAGCGCCCAAATATTTTTGTGGTTGATGGTATAGGTATGTACTATAATGGTGTTAATTAAAATTAGAATATTTATTAGTAAACTTATAAGTACGTAATAATATTTACATCTGTGTATTAAAATGTTAAATGTAAATACATAACGCAAGATGCATTTAAATGTAATCGACTTAAACAATTTTGTGATACATGGGACGGATATGTAGTAAAATGGCGATTCTTACAATTAAAGTATTTATTTTTCAAATATATATCCGAATAATATATACATTTTAATTAAATAAATATTTAATGTAAAAATCAGACTGCGTAACCGTGACGTCAAAAATATTACATGTAATTCTTGATTGTATCAGACATACCTTTAAAAGTTTTCATTTTAAAAGAATCATGTATTTGAATAGTAAATGAAGGTAACTTAATAGGAAGATTAGGTAAGATTTTTCTCGTTTATCACAAAGACAAATTACGGTTGAAGTCGTATTATAGCGATGTGTAATCAATCAATATTTATGTCATTAATTCGTTTAAGAAATAAATTACGTATTGCCTGAAAAAAATGTTTGAAATCACGCAAGACTTTCATTCAATTTTACAGAAAATCTCTTTAAACAAAATATTTTGTTAAAATGTAATACACCGATACCGTGGGATACGATCGAACGCTATAAACAACGTTATTATAATATAATCCAGTACCTATACATTAAACAGAAGACTGCGCATGCGTAAAGAGGAAACAATGAAACATGTGGCTGTCAGTCATGGTCCGAAAAACAAAGTAAAAACACAAACGTGATCGGTATAAAGCGATATAAATGCGGCAGTGAAGTCTGTTCCATTTTATTTCAAATAAGAGATATAATAAAATGTTTGTATTCCTTGGAGACACCGGCTTATAGTGAAGTAATAGCTTTGCAGTGAGGTCAACAATAAGCAAGCCTTTAGGAGATCAAATACTTGACTGTTCTTTATATTTATTGCCCTGGTAGTAGAATATTCAAACCAATTTATCTATTAACATTTCTGGAAACATTTTTAGCAGTGTTTTCAGCAAAATATTCATAATATTTGTATTTTAATAAAATAATATTTTGTCATAAATCATATTAATATATCGGATCTTTATACATCTTCGAAGTCACTCAGTCACTGACTGACATCAAAACACACGGTCTCAACCAAACGTCGTTCGAGCATGAAATTTAATACACATGTCGAGCTGGTAGTGTAGGCGGAAAAAAAACTGTTTAACAATTATAACTCTTCAGTTTTAATCCTTAAGTAAAAAACTAAAAGTAAGGGACATATAATACAAATTTGTCTAATGTTTTTCACAAATACATCACCTCTTTTTAATTTCATATTTCAGGGCTTGAACATTTTTAAGTGATGCCCTTCGTACATTAACACAGTTTGTTTTCAAATTTTTATTGTAAATCACAAATATTTCTGTGTGGTTATTTTGTTGTGTTGTTAAAAAAACAATCAGCAGCATTGCTTTTTACGCTGCAGTAACTAAATTTTAAATAAACGGAGTAAAAACATTTACGTTGCTTAAGTCACATTTAATTATTTAACAAAAACAATTTAGTTTTGGAATTGTTTACAATTTACCAGGTTATTTTCTTATTATACGTTCAAAACAAATTGAAATTATGAAACAAGGATAATTTAAAGTTAGAGAGTAAACGGGAAGAAACTGTTGATTTTAGTTTATTTTTGATTTTTACGATTAATTACAAAACTTTAAATTTATTACATAATTAGCATTACAGTATTCATAAACTAGCATTTTAAAATTTTCGAAAATAATTTTCTTAATTTCAACTAATCTCGATTTTTAAAAAGTTAAATTTATACGGTTTTCAACGCTGATTACGACGTGGAAATCGCATTTCCAAAAACGTATAGAACAAAAAAAAAAATCTGAAAATATGGCCATTTTGAAACTGCTGGGTGTTTACTGAGTGAAACTGCTGAAAATTTACTGAGTTTCTTTGCCAAATAAACGACACAGCCACTGGTTTCCTGCTTTTAATTACTATACGCTTCTATACAATTTTATTTATGTTGCACAATAATCTAGGTTTTAACATTGCCAACGAAGTTACAAAATATTCGTAGTTAACTAACTTGTTCAAACTATTACGAAATTAGATTTTGTAATGTCAAGTTAGAATCATTATGTACTAAAATTGAGAACACACACACACACAATCTTAACGACCTCTCAAAAAGTGATCTAGAAGTCAGGATCGCCTTTCATTTCAAAGTCTCGGGTCTTCCTTCATTAGTCCATTTTCCAATTTAAATTCGTTAATAAATTCAAAAATATTTATTATATAAATGACTTAGTACTTCGGGCGGAATACAAACAAACAATAAATTTGAATATTTAAATTTCGTTACGGTTAAATTCATCCTTGGTTTAATTTTAATATTAAGATTTTTTTTTGTGTGTAACTAATTTCACTTCAAACGTTGTACTACAACGAGGCTGCAGAGAATGTATTGTTCAAATGAATACCGACTTTAATTAAAACTTTCGCAATACAAAGCAATGCACAGATTCGTAATAATTCCGGAAACTTTTCCAAGTCTATTAAAACAAGAGGGGATAAAATTTGGCAGAATACGGCGAGCATTGTTTTTCGTTTGAACAGTTCCATACAGTACCGGATACTAGAAGAGGCTTATGCACATGAAACAAATGGGCTTGTGAAATATTTTTATGTTTGTATTAAAACATATAAAAACGGCATAGCTACATGAGCTGATAATTTAAAATATTTAAAAAAAAATATATGTGTCGAATTATCTACACCTTTATATATTAGAATTTTAAACTTTTACTTTAGAAATGCGACCCCTGGCCTCCATCAAATTAAATATCTTAGCCTAAACAAATTTTGAAAACTCAATATGTTAATATATGTTGTTTTTAACGCTCATTACGTTGATGAAATCAGATTTTTAAAAACAATGAAGACGAACGAGTTATTAATTAAAAAATTGAAATTTTTAAAAATGAACAAATTTTGCTTGTTAAAGTTATTACCAAAAAACGATTTTTATGGTAACTTGGAATTAAATCGGAATGAAATTGAAAGTGAGCGTACTTAAAAACAACACACACACACAAAAAACAATATATATATATATATATATATATATATATATATATATATATATATATATATAATATTAACAAATCCTCAAAAAATAAAGTCCTCTTTCTGGGTTTTCCATGATGACTGCTCAAAAAGCTCATTTTTCTACGGATGAGTTTGTAAAAAATATGTTGGGATTTGCTTGTAATTCATCAGCGATACAGCTGCGTGCAGGAATTCTTTAAATTTGCATATAGTACGCTATAGTTATTGTGCTATTTAATTGACTGTGTTCTTTATTTAATGATTGATAAATTAACTAAAATAAAAGTGAAATATGACGTATCAATTTCGAAAACTAGCACTTAATGTTTTTGTTTTGAGCGACTACCAAAATGAGATTATTTGCGGAAATTCGTTTATTTATAATTATACTAGTTTTGTTCTAGTACCCGTTCTTTGTTACGGTATTTTTCAGGGAATAAAAATTACAGCGCTAATTTTTTTTTAGTAAAAAAACATAAGAAATAATTTGAACTTATCTTTGGTGTTAATAGTTTATGGATGAATTATGTCCCTTGCTTTCACTGTATAACTGTATAATAGTCAGAATGTAATTAAATCTAAGTGTCCAGTCACCAGCACTACCTATTGGATGTAAATGGAAAGTAACGTTTTTTGGAAAGATATGGAAAGAGTGAAACCACACTCTAAACACTCCTGACACTAATAAAAAAAAACTGTGGAATTTTAAGTGAATCCGGTTAAGTAGTTTTTGTGTCTATAGAAGTTATACATACGAACATTGCTTTACACACACACACACACACACAAACACACACACACACACACACACACACACACACACACACACACACACACACACACACACACACACACACACACACACACACACACACACACACACACACACACATATATATATATATATATATATATATACACACGCGCTATATATCCGTATAGATAATTATCCGTATAGATCAGGGGTATCCAAACTACGGCCCGAGGGCCACATCCGGCCGGCGGACAGATTTTGTCCGGCCCGCGGAGAGAACATACTTGAAAACTCCTTTTAGAGAACATATATTTTTATAGCAAATTAAATTTAGTTTACTGAAGTATTCTAATTTTATGTTGAATAATTATTAATATGACATCTACATTGATATGGTCATGGGCTAACTACTCATAATATTGTTGTAGGCTTATTGTTATTGTTTTTGTGATAAGTTGGATAAAGAAACACAGAATTGTAATGAGTAAAGACATGTATAATATGCAGAAAATTTAACTTCAGTATATAATAACTTAACAAATTATTAAAATGAATCCAACTAACATTTTATACATTTTAAATAAAAACATAACTTATAACAAGCATAATGACATATGAAATACTAATGAGATTTATGTAATTGAGATTTTCCACTGACAATAGTTTGTAGTTGTGGACTAATTTTACTTGTACCAATTATTAAAAGAGATTTAAGATGCTCATCAGTTAATTTAGATCTGTAAACATTTTTGTGTACTTCATTTTGGAGAAGGTCTTCTCACACAAATAAGTAGTACCAAAAACAGAAAACAGCCCACGAGCAAATTTATGCAAATTATCAAATTGTGTCAGTGGAAGACTCTTATAAAATTCCAACAAAGATGAGTTTTGATATTTGTTCTTAATTATATCACTGCACTGTAGATCAATCATTTCCATTTGAAGTTCCGGGGCTAGGGTTTCAATGTCAGTATCAAAAGGATTCTGAAAAATCTTAATTTGATTCGCAATGGCATCAAAGTCCGAGAAACGAGTATCAAAATTTATTTTCAAAGCACTCAAAGTTTCGATTGCAAAATCGATAGGAAACTCAGTCTCAATGATGTGGCTGAATATTTCACATGTTTTAAAATGTGAAAAACATTTACTTCATAGTTGTGATTGAAACAGTATCAATTTCTTCCGGAATGATTTGATATTAGTGTATAAATCAGGAATATGCTGGTTTTCTCCTTGAAATCTCAAATTCAGTTCGTTCACATGTTTTGTCAAATCAACGTAGAATGCTAACTTCCACAGCCATGCGTTGTTTTGTAAGTCACGTTACTCACTCATGGCTCGTACTCTACGACTAATCTAGAAATTACAGATAATGACAGGAAAATTAATAATATGCAGTGTTGCCGTTTTGCGGACTTTAGTCCGATTTGCAGCCTTTTTTTAAACGTTGCGTACTTTTTCGGACTTTTTTTTTCATCAGTGGACTATTTCACTTTTTACCACCGGCAACAATGATAATATGGTTTTGGCCCTCGGAACTTACTGGAGTAATCAGTATGGCCCTAAGGCTGGAAAGTTTGGAGACCCCTGGTATAGATAATAATTTTACTCTGTTTTTATTAGTGTCACTGTGTGTGTTTTATTTTTGTTTTCTAAATGAACTAAAATCGAATTTCCAAACTTAATAAGCCACTGTTCAACGTTGTATAAATTATTGAGCAGCAAAAAAGAAATCATAAAACCAAGGTAACAAAGCAGATGTTATTCTCTTGTAATTTACTGAGTTTCTTTGCCAAATAAACGACACAGCCACTGGTTTCCTGCTTTTAATTACTATACGCTTCTATACAATTTTATTTATGTTGCACAATAATCTAGGTTTTAACATTGCCAAGTAGTGATTTTTTAATACAATCATAATTTTTATAAAAAATATAGCGGCATGCATCTATCTCGTTGACGCGATAGAAGTGAATTTTAGAAAATGAATAGTGGTAACTACGCGAAAATTACGACACGCGAAAATATATTCGTATTTTACTAAAAAAATTAATAGTTTTTAAAAACCACTTCTCTTACAGTAGTTATAAAATTGAATGTTATAATAATCTGTTTTCTGGTTTTTTTAAAACTTGAATTTATAATGCGATATTGACAAACCAGACACAGGCGGACAAACAAATACTGTACCATCTAAAAAATAATTATGTTGATCTGAGGAGACTTATTATAACCATTAAATTTGAAAACAAAATTTATTTTTATATTTTACATCAATATATAAACATTTAAATAATATGAAAGTATGAAACATAATATATATACTTTATCCTTAGTTCAGTGAGAGATAAAAATTGATCAACAAACGTTGATAAAATTTGTTAGGTTCAAAAGGTTTTATTTTAATAAACAAATCCGTTACAAGAATAATTGAAGCAAACATTTATATCTTTCTAAAACAGTTTCTGATATGTTTTTTCTACCAGTGATAAAAATACTGAATATCGTTTATAAACAGAATCATCTTGTGTCCATTTTATGAAAGTTACTGGTTGAAAGTAAAAGTGGGGGGGGGCTGTAGATATTGCTTTCTGAGCGCAATATATTGCTGCTGTCTGAAGTTGTCGATTTAACGCTTTACTGAAACTGCTCTTTGTTATAAAAAAATCCATGTATACACACACACACACACACACGCGCGCGTATATATATGCAATACACACAAGTATATATTTTTATATACACATATTTTACACGTAATTTTACATACTATATATATATATATATATATATATATATATATATATATATATATATATACATATACATACACTCACACTCACACACACACACACACACACACACACTCACATTCACACACACACACACACACACACACACACACACATGTTCTATGTTCTAAACCTTTAAGAAAGAAAAAAAATATAAATTTCGTAATGGAAAAGAAATTGAGTTCATATTTTGTATCACGTTCAGTGAATTTCGTTATTTTAAAGTACCAACAATTAGAACTCTTTTTTTGTATTTACAACATGGAAGCTGTTTAAAATATTTATTATTGAATATGTACAGAAGAAAAAACAATGAAAATATTACTACAAAAACAGTTTTCGTGAAAAACAAAATAGAATTTTTATTTTATCTGTAGATTGAAGGATAACATATTTTTTGGTATTTTATCTAAAACACCTATTATTAGGTTAGGTTTGAAGTTTTTCTTCTATAACTCAATTATCTTTCAGCATATTGGAAAATGTATAAAATAATTTTATTAATATTTAAAAGAGAAAACATTTACGTATCTCGTGAAATGTTTGTAAATATATTTAGTACCTGTTTTTGAAATTTTTATTATTGAATATAATAATCAGCCTCAATTTTGAAAAAAATAAAGTTTTCTTTCGGTATACTCATAAAACATAACATGCAAAACAAATATACGAAATTTGAACTCCAAATATATTTTATTTCCAAATGCTTGCCTGTAAAGAAATTCACTAATTGGAACACTAAACTTATTTCAGAAAATGTTTTCCCAAAATTTTCTGACTCATAGAATCATATTCTAAAATCTTGGTATACATTGTTTAAGAAAGCATATTTATGAAAACAAATTATGGAACTGTATAAATATATACCATATTATTAGCTAACTCAGATTCAAACTTGGCACAAAAATCAATATTGATAATTGTGTAGAGTAGTTTATTAATTAAAAAATTCGTTCATTTTGAAATGGAGGTCACTTTCATATAAAAAATGCATAACGTTTCAGTTTTTAATATAATTGGAAATCAGATTTTACCACAGTAATCAGTGTTAACAATTACATACATTTCTAAAATACAGTTTTGAAATTTCTAAATACATTGGAAGTAAGAAATTTAGTTTTCAGTGGTCACTTTTACAATTTCAAGTAAAATTTAAAATGCTAATATATGAAGATTTTATTGCTGATTATGATAGTAAAATTGGAATTTTAAAAGAACATTAAGTTAAAAATGTTACTAAATTTGTTTTCATCGCGCAAGAGAGACAGCTGAATGCCGCGATTATTTATGCCATTTAAATTTCAATAAAAATGTTTCTAAAAAATAAAGATTAAAAGTAAAGATAAAAAAGTCAAATATTACGTACGATATTGTAGTTTAGAGCAAGTTGGTAAATTTATGTTGCAAATTATCAGTTTTAACTGTTACTGGTCAGAGAGTTCCATCTGAAGAGATTTATTCAACGGTCCGAGTCTGCTTGCGGTTGTAAATTGTAAGGAAAGTTACATAGCCTTGTCCACTTTGGATAATTAACACGATTTATTACTTCCTAGTTGAATCCAGGTCGCAAGAGGGGCACATGCCGGACTGAAGCAAAACAACATGTATGTGGTGAGTACTAGAAATGTAAATTAAGAACAATTGTGAAACATTTTAGGAAAACAAGAACTGTGTGTATAGCTAGATTGCTGGATACACATTGTACAAATATACACATGTGTGAATAAAGTCTGCATTATAAATTAAATTAATATAAAGGATTACCGTCTCGTGATTAATGCGTAATTATTATTGATCCATCGTTTTAGAAACCATATTCCATCATCAGATTAGAAAAACTATTCTATTATGAATTGTTTTACTGTCTAATACTATACTACGTACAGACCTAATGAAAGTTTGATGATGCAAAGAAAAGTTTTTGAAATGTTGATTGACTTCTTCGTTTTTATGTCCCCTGAGTCCAAAAAGAAAGGCTTTTATGTCGATGCGATGTGTACTTTAATTGAACACTAAACTTGATCGATTTTGATGCAATTTCACATGAAGGATTTATTTACCCATGAATACTCATTCATTAATGAATGCATAGTATTATTGCATTGCGACCTTTGTTAGATTTATTGTGTTCCCTTTGTATATTCCTGATATGCTCACCTACAGTGCCTGCTCCAGTAGCCTCTTTGTAAAGTCCCCCTCTTCTAATTTGCGCCATTCCTGTCCGTTACTAAGGTGCTTGCTTTGCTAATTTTCTTATAACCATTCTTTCTCTTTTTATAGCTACCTTTTTGTCGAGCGGTAAGATCCCACTATTTTACATTATTTATGATGTTCCCATGAGTATCTAAGTAAATTAAGTCCGTCCATACAGAGCCCCGCATACATAGGTAGGGCTCAGGTACACTGAGAGGTCGCCAGGTATTCCAGTGCTCCGTTTGATACACCACTAGGCCGCTGTCTCTCACTACATCAGCACCGATATTAGAGTTAGCCAAGATACGTAGAGTAGTGTGTCTCTTGAGTAGATGAATGAGAGTATTATGAGCTAGAGGTACGGTGGGATCACTAAACCCATGAACTGTCTCCTCCAGTCTCATTTAGCTAACTTTGAGGCAACTTCTTTTAAAGAATGACAAAAATTATATATTTTTAATAAGAAGAATGTTAAAACAAGTTTTTCTTTAAATCTTGAATAACAGTGTTGATCAAACTATGCGCATAGGCCGTAAGTATAAAAACGAAACGAAATTCTATAGCAAAAAAATTTTGTTTCGGAGCTTATTTGATCAATTGAAAAATAAAAACGGGATTATCAGATTTCGTTCAACCTGAGAATAACTTGAAAATAAAATGAAAAGTGAACCCTGACCACCGACATTTTTGTTTTTAAAATTTACTTTAGAACTGTTACGATTACTAAATTTTGAACAAAATCTTGAATCAATTTTGAAAAATCAAAGCAGTTTTACGGATTTTGTGGGCGGACATTTTCAGCGGATAATTAAGTCTGGGAAAGTCTGTAATATTGTTTTGCAAATTTCAATTGTTGAAAAACAACAAAGAGATTTGTAAAATATTTGCTTTATTTTACGTTAAAACAGAATAGAAAGTACGAAACACAAACTCGTTGAACACGAGAAGAGAAACATAATATTGTTGAATTATTTATGAGAAGAAATCTAAGAGTCCATCCTTCCTTATCCGGTACCTTTAAACTGAATGCAACGTAATATAAACACAGTCTTCTGGTTACAAAACTTTATATGTAAGTTTTTTCTGAAACACAAACACACATTGAAACAAGTAATTTCTCACAGTTACAATATGTTACAACCAAGTTGGTTGATAACGAAGTCTCTTCTATTCGACTTGGAAAAAAAACGGAAAAACTAGGTACAACTTTGCATACTGTGGCGTATTGAACACGACTTTGAATTAATTACTAATTATAACACAGATTATTCAAAATGATTAAAATAACATAAAACTGGTTTTGCAGATGTTTTTTAAATAAATCAGTATATTTAAAAAAAATATAAAGAACACTAGTTTGTCCTAAACCTTGTAGTTTAAAAGTTATACATCCAAAGTTAAAAGCCTAGAAAGATGCAACGAAAAACTAATTTCCATAATAGTGAATTTGAGTAGTACAGTTTTTAAAGTATGTAATATATTTAAAAATTATTTTGATTTTATTTGGTTGTTTTATATTTGATATAATATTCTGATAGGGAGGACGTGGTCCTAAATGGTACAATAAGAGCACAAAAACGGTGAAATATATTTATATGAGTTTTATATTTTTTTACGAGATTAAATGAGTATAGTTGTTCTAACATTATATATGGAGTAAATTACATATTAAGGCGATAATTAAATTTAAACAAATTTATAAATTAACTTAAATAATATTCTCATTCATTAAGAAAGATTAAATAAAAAAAAGTAAATTTATAAAGGCTATTAACAAGTTAGGGACATTATTTTAAACAATAAGCGTTATACCTGAACTTCAGGTTGAGCTAGAATATTAATTGGGACTATACGATTAAAATTAGACAAACAAAATCTTTTTAAAATAATGAAAAATTTTGAAAAACAATTTTTTCACAAGGAAACATCCAATAGTCACCTTAAATTTTTTACTTAATCAGGAAAAGGTCCTTAACAAAATGACACTTCAAAAACAGAAATCGGTTCACGCAAACAGAAGATACAGAAAATCGGTGCAAATAGGAACAGTAGAAGGTCAGCCAATGAGAGGCCATTTGCAAATGTTGCCGAGTACAATGTACAGAGAGAGTTGAATTAATTAATAACAAAATTAATTAATCTCACACATAGGAAGATTTACGACCAGCTTTCGATTTGATAATACCTCAACCGAGGTGTTAAAGCAGTTATGTCGATGGAAATTGCTCGAGAACATGAACGCTACTACATAAAATAAAATTTCCTTGAGTGGAAAATTTCGTTCTTTAAGCTGGTACACCTGGCAGTAAGGGTACCGCCTAATCTTGACTATTGGAAAGAAAATCCAAACACTGAATTTCGAGCTATAGCAGTGACTTGACGTGTTTTCAAGATAGGAAAACTACATCCGATTGTAATTAGCAAGCGTCGTAATAAGTATACAAAAAAATAAATTAAAATAAGTACGAGAAGTATATAAGTATAAAGTCAAAATAAATTAAAATATCGTCGAATAAAAAATTTTGAAGATTTTAAAATTATAAAGGAAAATAACTTTTTCAAAATAATTTTTCAAAGTTAATGCTGATTATGTTAGTACATACACGGGTATCTTTTCTTCTGGGAATTCAAGTCGGGCGTGACATTCAGAAGATCGAGAGGCTTCGTGACGTCCTAAGTCCAAGGTATCCTACAGACTACGGATCCTGCCGGAAGTTGGGACTTTACAGATTACGGCCTGGACCAATCAAGGAGGAGTTGACCAGTAGAGGAAATCTATCACCGACATTACAAGGTACATCGACAACTTATTTTCTAAGAAACTGGTTAGTCTTACAAAATATAATGTACAAATAGTCTTGTACAAATTAGGGGGATTCCTAATTTCAAATTTCAATTTGGAATTAAAACGCACTCTGCGGCTCGAACTAAGAAGCTTTTAAGTGCCCAGTTCAGAGACGCAGCAGACTGACCGGTACAATAGCCATATCCACCACCGAACTTCTCTTGTCTAATAACGACAAAATCGGCTTTCTCGATGACTTTATGGAAGCAAATTTCCCATAATAATACTTCACTTTTTTGAAAATCAGTTTTCACCATTTAAGTCAGCATTAACATTTTCACAAATTATCACTAAAATTGTCAAATTAAATTGGAAATACGAAATTGTAACCGACGTTGATTTTATCCACGTGATTTTCAAAAAATAAAAAGTAGGCAATCACGGGACTGGCCGGAAGAAGTGACTGCTTCTTTGGCATGTCTGACTGCGTAATTTTTCACTATTATGATTTTTAATTATTTTTATAAAAAGTTAGATGCGTGCAGGGAGGGGTTTAATAGTATAATAATAAATATAATATTTGTGATTCTTGGATTCAAAAATTAGTATACGTCATATTCATTAAATATTTTAACAAATTTAGAAAATACACATTTTTAAAATTAAGAAAAACAATAAACGTAACCTTAATTCAAATGATATTGAAGCAACATCTCTGTTTTGCAAAATCACCTGTTTAGGAGTAGTCACTTAAAGTCTACAAGAACAATTGCATATATTATAATTGTATAATTATGTAATTGTATAATTATATATACTATAATTGTTATACAGGAACAGTTATAATTGCTGTGAGGTATACGTTACGGAATCAAGCGTGACGCGAAAGCAAATGTTTATACTCGTTTTGTCTACCGCGACTATTAAAGTTTTTACGTCAAAAATGTCAAAAAGTTATTATTTTTATAGCGGCTTGAAATGGCCCGTAACTTTGAAAAGGTGTAACAGAGTTTTTTGAAAAATTCTTATAACGAAAACGTGTACTTTGGCAACATTACATTGGCATTAAATAATAAACCCCCTGGACCGCCGTTCGTATTTTCAATAGAATTTAAACATTTTCAATACTAATTTATAAAGATTTTAATTCTGAAAATAATAGACAAATTTTCTAAAGGAAGTATAACCAATTGGTGTTATTCTTTTTATATTCTTCTTCTTTTCTGCTAGGATTATTGTCACTATGTTGAGTATTATAGCTTCCCTAGCTTCGTCAATTCTACTTTTGTTGACGCGTTTCGGAGAACCTCCATCTTCAAAAACTATATCTATACTCAAATTCGTGTTATATTTACTTTTTGGAAGTTCACTTCTATCACGTTAACAGGAAAACTGTAACGATTATTAAGAAATCATATAAAAACGACAAAGATAGTTGGGTTTCGTCTATTCATTGCTTCATTGGTTAGAGCAACTTGTCATACCACAACCGAATCATGGACAGACGTGTCAAAGTTATACTTTATATTAAACAATGCCTTACCTCATAATTAACAATATTGTTTTAGTTTATAAAACAATACTGATACGAAATGGAGCAAGGAAATAGGGTTTATAGTTTTCTGCAACTGAGCTTGTTTTCTAACTAATTAAAATTAATGCTAACGTGGAGGGGGTAAGATTGGAACCATCCAAGTGCGAAATTGCTCCACCAGACAAACAGCTCAACCGGGAACTATATTTGTCCCGCCTATGTGCTACAATTTTAATGCCATTTTGTTATAAAGTAAGTTATACAACGTTAATGCTATCCTGCAAAACGATAACGTAATAATTATTCTGTGCATAGTGTTTATAAGTTTAGAGACAGGTTTTTAGCGGCCATCATGGTAAAGCCTAGGCTTAGTTTTGGAACTAAATGACGATCCTTAATTCTAGAACAATTTCTTGGAATTTGTTAATTTATTGTTTTATATACAGTGTTAAAGAAATGATGCATCCTTATGGGGAAATGAGGTTACTTTATTCTACGAGTTATTTACAAACACTGTTGATACTAGACTCCATTAAATAGCGTTCACTATTTATTGTGTCATGAAATGAAATGTGTGGATTCAATATCGAGGCATTTTATATCAAACACGTAATTTTTGTCAGCTCACTCGTGTAGCTGATGTGGATTTTTCGTTGCCCACATGCGATAAATGTGTGAATTTACGTAACAATAAGTGAACAACATGAGATGTGCATGCATACATATGTAAACACGTGCGTAATGCAATGTGGGCACTACCAACAGTGAGACCAGACTGACTGGACAGCAACATATGTTGTACAAATATAACATGTCAACACACTTTCTGGTGCTAGCACTTTAGGTGGATCACTTTTTGGTGCTATATTACTTGACTCTTGGAACTTGTCGTGTAGCCGCATGATGATGGACTTGTTTGGTGCTTTGCCACATTACCTGTCTCTTGGAACTTGTCGTACAGCCGCATGATGATGGACTTGTTTGGTGCATTTGCCACATTACCTGTCTCTTGGAACTTGTTGTACAGCCGCATGATGATGGACTTGTTTGGTGCATTTGCCACATTACCTGTCTCTTGGAACTTGTCGTACAGCCGCATGATGATGGACTTGTTTGGTGCATTTGCCACATTACCTGTCTCTTGGAACTTGTCGTACAGCCGCATGATGATGTACTTGTTTGGTGCTTTGCCACATTACCTGTCTCTTGGAACTTGTCGTACAGCCGCATGATGGTGGACTTGTTTGGTGCATTTGCCACATTACCTGTCTCTTGGAACTTGTCGTACAGCCGCATGATGGTGGACTTGTTTGGTGCATTTGCCACATTACCTGTCTCTTGGAACTTGTCGTACAGCCGCATGATGATGGACTTGTTTGGTGCATTTGCCACATTACCTGTCTCTTGGAACTTGTCGTACAGCCGCATGATGATGGACTTGTTTGGTGCATTTGCCACATTACCTGTCTCTTGGAACTTGTCGTACAGCCGCATGATGATGGACTTGTTTGGTGCATTTGCCACATTACCTGTCTCTTGGAACTTGTCGTACAGCCGCATGATGATGGACTTGTTTGGTGCATTTGCCACATTACCTGTCTCTTGGAACTTGTCGTACAGCCGCATGATGATGGACTTGTTTGGTGCATTTGCCACATTACCTGTCTCTTGGAACTTGTCGTACAGCCGCATGATGATGGACTTGTTTGGTGCATTTGCCACATTACCTGTCTCTTGGAACTTGTCGTACAGCCGCATGATGGTGGACTTGTTTGGTGCATTTGCCACATTACCTGTCTCTTGGAACTTGTCGTACAGCCGCATGATGATGTACTTGTTTGGTGCTTTGCCACATTACCTGTCTCTTGGAACTTGTCGTACAGCCGCATGATGATGGACTTGTTTGGTGCTTTGCCACATTACCTGTCTCTTGAAACTTGTTGTACAGCCGCATGATGGTGGACTTTTTTGGTGCATCTGCCACATTACCTGTCTCTTAGAGCATGTACAGTCGCATGATGGTGGACTTGTTTAGGCATCTATGACCTGTATCTTGGAACTTGTCGTACAGCCGCATGATGGTGGACTTGTTTGGTGCATTTGCCACATTACCTGTCTCTTGGAACTTGTTGTACAGCCGCATGATGATGGACTTGTTTGGTGCATTTGCACATAACCTGTCTCTGAACTTGTTGTTGGATGGACTTGTTTGGTGCATCTGGCACACCTGTCTCTTGGAACTTGTCGTACAGCATGATGATGGACTTGTTTGGTGCATGACTGTCTCTTGATGACATTTGTTTGCCACATTGCCATATACTGGGTCTCTTGAACTTGTTGTACAGCCGCATGATGATGGACTTGTTTGGTGCATCTGCCACATTACCTGTCTCTTGGAACTTGTCGTACAGCCGCATGATGGTGGACTTGTTTGGTGCATTTGCCACATTACCTGTCTCTTGGAACTTGTCGTACAGCCGCATGATGGTGGACTTGTTTGGTGCATTTGCCACATTACCTGTCTCTTGGAACTTGTTGTACAGCCGCATGATGATGGACTTGTTTGGTGCATCTGCCACATTACCTGTCTCTTGGAACTTGTCATACAGCCGCATGATGGTGGTCTAAAGGAAGTACAACCAATTGGTGTTATTCTTTTATATATTCTTCCTTTTCTGCTAGGATTATTGTCACTATGTTGAGTATTATAGCTCTCCCTAGCTTCGTCAATTCTACTTTATGTTGACGCGTTTCGAGAACTCCTCCATCTCAAAAAAACTATATCTATACTCAAATTCGTGTTATATTTACTTTTTTGGAAGTTCACTCTATCACGTTAACAGGAAAACTGTAACGATTATTAATAAACCATATAAAAACGACAAAGATAGTTGGTTTCGTCTATTCCTTGCTTCATTGGTTAGAGCAACTTGTCATACTACAACCGAATAAACTATTTACGGTTTTATATTATTTGTACCTTATTTTACGTATATACGTGTGTGTATAATGTATATTAATTTGTCGTATACACGTGTCAAAGTTATACTTTATATTAAACAATGCCTTACTCTAATAATTAACAATATTGTTTTAGCTTATAAAACAATACTGATAACGAAAATGGAGCAAGCGAAAATAGGGTTTATAGTTTTCTGCAACTGAGCTTGTTTTCTAACTAATTAAAATTAATGCTAACGTGGAGGTAGGATTGGAACCATCCAAGTGCGAAATTGTTCCACCAGATAAAACAGCTCAACTGGGAAACTATATTTGTCCTGCCTATGTGCAATTATTTTAATGCCATTTTGTTATAAAGTAAGTTATATTAAATGCTAATGCTATCCTGCAAAACGATAACGTAATAATTATTCTGTGCATAGTGTTTATAAGTTTAGAGACAGGTTTTAGCGGCCATCATGGTGGTAAACCCTAGGCTTAGTTTTGGAAACTAAATGACGATCTATTAATTCTAGAACAATTTCTTAGAATTTGTTAATTTATTGTTTTATATACAGTGTTAAAGAAATGATGCATCCTTATGGGGAAATGGAGGTTACTTTTATTCTACGAGTTATTTACAAACACTGTTGATACTAGACTCATTAAATAAAGGTTACTATTTATTGTGTCAAGTGAAATGAAATGTGTGGATTCAATATCGAGGCATTTTATACCAAACACGTAATTTTTGTCAGCTCACTCGTGTAGCTGATGTGGATTTTTCGTTGCCCACATGCGATAAATGTGGTGAATTTACGTAACAATAAGTGAACAACATGAGATGTGCATGCATAAGCATATGTGTAAACACGTGCGTAATGCACAAGTTGGCCAGATTCGACAGTGAGACAGTGACCAACAGTGAGACTACAGACTGACTGCAGGTGGCGTTGTACAAACATATGCAGCAACATATGTTGTACAAATATAACATGTCAACACACTTTCAGGTGCTAGCACTTTAGGTGGATCACTTTTTTTTGGTGCATTTGCCTCACCACCTGTCTCTCTTGGAACTTGTCGTACAGCCGCATGATGGTGGACTTGTTTGGTGCATTTGCCACATTACCTGTCTCTTGGAACTTGTCGTACAGCCGCATGATGATGGACTTGTTTGGTGCATCTGCCACATTACCTGTCTCTTGGAACTTGTCGTACAGCCGCATGATGATGGACTTGTTTGGTGCATTTGCCACATTACCTGTCTCTTGGAACTTGTCGTACAGCCGCATGATGATGGACTTGTTTGGTGCATCTGCCTCATTACCTGTCTCTTGGAACTTGTTGTACAGCCATGCATGATGATGGACTTGTTTGGTGCATTTGCCACATTACCTGTCTCTCTGGAACTTGTCATTACAGCCGCATGATGGTGGACTTGTTTGGTGCATCTGCTACATTACCTGTCTCTTGGAACTTGTTGTACAGCCGCATGATGATGGACTTGTTTGGTGCATTTGCCACATTACCTGTCTCTTGGAACTTGTCGTACAGCCGCATGATGATGGACTTGTTTGGTGCATTTGCCACATTACCTGTCTTGGAACTTGTCGTACAGCCGCATGATGATGGACTTGTTTGGTGCATTTGCCACATTACCTGTCTCTTGGAACTTGTTGTACAGCCGCATGATGGTGGACTTGTTTGGTGCATTTGCCACATTACCTGTCTCTGGAACTTGTCGTACAGCCGCATGATGATGGACTTGTTTGGTGCATTTGCCACATTACCTGTCTTGGAACTTGTCGTATTTGCAGTCTCTTGCCATGATGGTGGACTTGTTTGGTGCATTTGCCACATTACCTGTCTCTTGGAACTTGTCGTACAGCCGCATGATGGTGGACTTGTTTGGTGCATTTGCCATGTTGTACATTACCTCCTGTCTTGGAACTTGTCGTACAGCCGCATGATGGTGGACTTGTTTGGTGCATTTGCCACAACCTGTCTCTTGAACTTGTCAGTACAGCCGCATGATTGGACTTGTTTAGTGCACATTGCCACAGGTGCATTTGGCCACATTACCTGTCTCTTGGAACTTGTCGTACAGCCGCATGATGGTGGACTTGTTTGGTGCATTTGCCACATTACCTGTCTCTTGGAACTTGTTGTACAGCTGCATGATGATGGACTTGTTTGGTGCATTTGCCACATTACCTGTCTCTTGAACTTGTTTGGTCGTACAGCCGCATGATGATGTGGACTTGTTTGGTGCATTTGCCACATTACCTGGACAGCCGCATGATGATGTTTGTTTGCATTTGCCACATTACCTGTCTCTTGGAACTTGTCGTACAGCCGCATGATGGTGGACTTGTTTGGTGCATTGCCACATTACCATTACCTGTCTCTTGGAACTTGTCGTACAGCCGCATGATGATGGACTTGTTTGGTGCATTTGCCACATTACCTGTCTCTTGGAACTTGTCGTACAGCCGCATGATGATGGACTTGTTTGGTGCATTTGCCACATTACCTGTCTCTTGGAACTTGTCGTACAGCCGCATGATGATGGACTTGTTTGGTGCATTTGTCTTGGAACTTGTCGTACAGCCACATGATGGTGGACTTGTTTGGTGCATTTGCCACATTACCTGTCTCTTGGAACTTGTCGTACAGCCGCATGATGATGGACTTGTTTGGTGCATTTGCCACATTACCTGTCTCTTGGAACTTGTCGTACAGCCGCATGATGATGGACTTGTTTGGTGCTTTGCCACATTACCTGTCTCTTGGAACTTGTCGTACAGCCGCATGATGATGGACTTGTTTGGTGCTTTGCCACATTACCTGTCTCTTGGAACTTGTCGTACAGCCGCATGATGATGGACTTGTTTGGTGCATTTGCCACATTACCTGTCTCTTGGAACTTGTCGTACAGCCGCATGATGATGGACTTGTTTGGTGCATTTGCCACATTACCTGTCTCTTGGAACTTGTCGTACAGCCGCATGATGATGGACTTGTTTGGTGCATTTGCCACATTACCTGTCTCTTGGAACTTGTCGTACAGCCGCATGATGATGGACTTGTTTGGTGCATTTGCCACATTACCTGTCTCTTGGAACTTGTCGTACAGCCGCATGATGATGGACTTGTTTGGTGCTTTGCCACATTACCTGTCTCTTGGAACTTGTCGTACAGCCGCATGATGATGGACTTGTTTGGTGCTTTGCCACATTACCTGTCTCTTGGAACTTGTCGTACAGCCGCATGATGGTGGACTTGTTTGGTGCTTTGCCACATTACCTGTCTCTTGGAACTTGTCGTACAGCCGCATGATGGTGGACTTGTTTGGTGCATTTGCCACATTACCTGTCTCTTGGAACTTGTCGTACAGCCGCATGATGATGGACTTGTTTGGTGCATTTGCCACATTACCTGTCTCTTGGAACTTGTCGTACAGCCGCGTGATGATGGACTTGTTTGGTGCATTTGCCACATTACCTGTCTCTTGGAACTTGTCGTACAGCCGCATGATGATGGACTTGTTTGGTGCATTTGCCACATTACCTGTCTCTTGGAACTTGTCGTACAGCCGCATGATGATGGACTTGTTTGGTGCATTTGCAACATTACCTGTCTCTTGGAACTTGTCGTACAGCCGCATGATGATGGACTTGTTTGGTGCATTGTTTGGTGCTCATTACCTGTCTCTTGGAACTTGTCGTACAGCCGCATGATGATGGACTTGTTTGGTGCATTTGCCACATTACCTGTCTCTTGGAACTTGTCGTACAGCCGCATGATGATGGACTTGTTTGGTGCATTTGCCACATTACCTGTCTCTTGGAACTTGTCGTACAGCCGCATGATGATGGACTTGTTTGGTGCATTTGCCTCATTACCTGTCTCTTGGGACTTGCCGTACAGCCGCAGATTGGTGGTCTTGTTTGGTACATGAATACTGTACATTTCATACCTCGTATTCAGTTGTATGAAACGCAAATGGATCCCACTTTCATTTTTAAAACTAAATCATAGACTAACGTAACTTTCTTATTCAACCACAAGGTTTCAACATTTATTTAAAAATATATAACAATAAGGCAACATTATACATGTGTGTGTTAGTATTTGGTCTGATTCGATTAAAACGTCTCACAAATATCGATTTTTGTAATAGCTTAAATGCTTTCATTTCCCAGAAAAATCCACCCAAAATTATGGAATTCTAGATATTAAAAAATATTAAAACTTGTGCACTTTAAACATTTTTCAAAATATGAGTAATTCCAATTAGTGTTAAAATTTATTTACGTTTGTATATATTTAAAATTTTTTAAATCAATTGAAATTTGAAAGTGAATTTGACGGCGATCGGGGTTCTTTTTCCTTTTTTTTCAATGCATTTATAAATTATAATATGTTGACTTATGCAGATTTTATTTAAATTCGGCATTCAGTAACAACTTTTACAAGATGTTTTCGACAACAGCCATTAAAAATTTTTTTTTACTTTACAAATTTTTGAAAATCTATTTTCATCATTGTGATAAATATTATAACCTACATAAATTAGGATTTTCAATTTCAAAAGCCATTGAAATTAAGATAATAAATTTGATAGTGGTCATGGTTTGTTTTCGTATTTTTAATGCAATTTTTAAGTTTAGGTTGTTAATTTAGGCAAATAATATTTTTGATTATATTTTTATAAGATAATATAAATTTTAGGATTTTGCGTCCAACATTTAAACGAAACAGTTGAGCTATACGATTTTTCTAATGCATAAGGAAATTAGTCTAATTTGCAAATTTCATTATTGAAATATAGCCACCGGGCCACTTATTCAAATAGGATTATGACCTATTTTTCCCATCTAGTGGTCTTTTAACTCACCTCGGAAAGGTTACCGCGGTTTTGAAACCTCACTGTTTCATCTTCAGGCCGTAAAACAAATTACTGCATTACAAATTAAATACAAACTGAATTTAAAAATTACAAATTACTGTGTCCGGACTGTAACGAAATACGGTTTGCACGGTAGTGTTTGGCCAAACCAAATTTATCGTTGTTTATTTTAATAAAAATCGTGTAATTTGTAATCGTGTTTAGTGTTTGTGACTTGTGTTTTCAATGTTTTGTTAACTTTGTAACGAACTCGACAGAGGGATTTAACATTTAGTATTATGGCCTGAAGATGAAAGAGTAAGGTTTCGAAACCGTGGTAGCCATTATGAAGGGAGTAAAAAAGACAACTAGACGGAAGAAAATATGTCATAATCCTAATTATTTAATGTGCAAAATTTAATTCTGTACACTGTCTAAATTACCGATCCTGGTTAGGGATAACCTCCAGGGAATCGGAAATATTAAATATTTGTTTGGATTTTGTGAACGTACTTTACCTTGAAATTGAGTTACAGAACTGACTCTACCAGATTACACAGTTCAATAGAAGCAAATCAACACTAGCTTCGGATAGTAAATCGAGTTAACTTTATGTGCATCAGGCTGTTTGTGTTTTGTTCTTTAAATTATAAATCTGTGCTAGCAACAGATACTCGATCCTGACGGACAGTTACTCGATTCCTAGCTGCACAGTTTTAATTTATCACTACAAAAAGTATAAAGGAAGTATAGTGGTTACGGAGGAAGATCTTTAGATTTCGATGAATTTTTATGTTTTAGGTTTATGAATACAAAAAAAAAAGATTTTAACATGTATGTTTTAGGGCTGGTTGTTATGATTTTGCGCGTCGCGTGATGCGAATGTACAAATTATATTAATTCCTAACGAACAGCTGATTTAATTGAACAGCTGATAGGTTATAAGTTTTAGGTTATGTTTTTAAAAACTAGCTAATTTATCGTGTTTTCGAACAAATTATCGTAATTAAGGTGAAAAGGAAGAGAAAACATGATACATATTTTTATTTTTGGTTCAATAACAGAAATTAGTTTTTCTCTCGGATATCTGTAAGGGCTCACGCGCCCTTTAGCACACCCAAGTTTGTAAATTTGCACTTCTTTGATTAAATTTGGGACAAAAATCGATTTTGGTTATAATATGTACAAGTTCTTTACCCAACAAAACCCGTTCATTAGATTCAAAATGGTAGCAATTTAAAATTAAAAAAAATAAAACCTTAATGTTACACTTTTTCAAAATCTGAATGTCCCGCAATAATCAGCGTTAAAATCTGCGGAAACTGGCATTTTATTTTTTAATTTCTACAAAAATGAATAATAATTTTGAAAGTGAATTTCCGTATATCTTAATTTAGTAACTTTTTTTTAAAGGGCAGATTTTCACGATGTTTAAATCATATGTTCGAAACAGTATAAGTTGAAAAAGACACTGCTATCATGTCAGCAAGAAAACTGATTATTATAAAATGCACAAATAAATATCATCTTGATTTATACAAATCCAAAAACAATCAACTCTAAAGCATCCTTCACAAACTTGTAACACCCTGTATTTGTTTGAAACAAATCACTGTCTGCAAAGTAACAAAACTGGAATGGAATACAGGAAATGCATGTTTAAAATGTTTCCGAGAAGTTTTCTCAAAGTGAATTTCTTGCAGTATCTGTCAGTCGAGAGACAACATATTCGAAATAGGTTATGGTAATGCATACTCAAACAGCAGGTTTTTTTCTTAAAAACTAAAAATGCTTATTCTTTACGAGATTCCTTCTAGATCTGATTGAATTTGCATGGAAAATGAACTATTGAAGCTACAACATGGTAAGAACCCAGCATCTTAAAAATGAGCATCGATCCTGATCTCTTAATCTTTTTGAGGGGTCATTTATATATATATATATATATATATATATATATATATATATATATACATATATATATATATATATATATATATATATATATATATATATATATATATATACATATATATATATATATATATATATATATATATATATATATATATATATGTGTGTGTGTGTGTGTGTGTGTGTGTGTGTGTGTGTGTGTGTTTTGAAGATTTTGCTTCATTTGTGATTCAAACATAGCAGAAAAATCGATTTTGTTAATATCTTGGACAAACTCTTTAGCCAACAAAATGAGTTGAACAGTTTCAAAATGGCGCTAATTTTACATCTTTAAAAATCCATAACGTTTTGCTACGAATTGTTTTTCGATTAACTGATTTCACAATCGTAATGTTCAATTAAAATCTACATATAATTAGCAGTATGAATTTTCAAAATCCGTTTAAATTATAAGATTTAATTTGATCGAGGTCAGGGTTCATTTTCGTATTTTCAATGCAATTTTAAAGTTCAAAATACTTGTATATATGTAGACGTTAATGGTGTTTATCACGGTGAAATTTAAAATTTCGAAAAACAGGTTTAGATTAAACACAAATCACTTTATTATGTCAGCTACAGTCGGCAGTCGTGATTACTGTTTGCAACCTACTAGAGACACTCTCCGCAGACAATCTGCGTAATATAAATTTAATCACAGGTGTATGTAATGCAGGTGAACGTATTGCATTCTGAGGGGAATCTAATTAATAAACGGATGTTTAAGTAGTCGTCAATTTTGTTTTTGTTTTTGGAAAACCAGTTTAGTGAAAACTAAAAAAAAACTTTTAGATATTCGTAACTTTATTTCTCACAAAATAATTATTTCTTTTTTTTTCAAACCGATATTTACCTTTTAAATAATCGCGGCACGCAGCTGTCTCGCTGAAGTCATAGAAAGGAATTTTCTTTATAGTACCATTTTTTTAAATTGTGATATCAGCATTAATCAGTATTATATTCTGTACATATTAGTATTTTTAACTTTTAAATATATTAACATTTGAAAAATGAGGTATAACCGCAAATACACTAGTTTTTCTAATTTAAAAAGATATTGAAAATTCGAAATGGTCATTTAAGTATTTCTAAACGTTGTTTATGATGCCGAAAAGAGATATTCAAACATGATTAACACAAAAATGCATGAATATTTAAACATTTAAAATTTTGAAACTATTCAGGTTTTTGCTAATTGACGAACTTGTCCAAAAATTGAACAAAGACGAACTTGTTCGCTGATTCTGAAAGAAGAACACGCTAACGTTCGTAATTTTAGTTTGATTGTATTCAAATTTGGTACAAATCAAACACTTTAATTGGTTAGACGATCTTGAAACTAAAATACGTCGAACAATTTCAAAATGGCTGTAAATTTTAATGTATTAATTTTTCAACTTTTATGGTCTTAAAGTATTTTTTAAAATCTGATTTCACCATCGTAATCAGCGTTAACAAACGCATACATTAGCATTTTGAATTTTCAAAATTCTTTGATAAAAAGGAATTCAATATTTTAATATTTCAGTTTTTTCAATGCAATTTGAAAGCTTAAAATGCATCTTTGGTATGTCTGCTATGGTAAAATCAGAATTTGAAAAAAAAACGGGTCAGATAAAAATAATGCTTTTTAAAATTCGTTTCCATCACGTCAGTAAAACATCTACTTGGTGTAATTATTTTATTTTCCATCGATGAGCACCGTCGGACAAACATTTAAGTAAAATATTTTTTATTCAAGGATCCTAGAAACAGATATAGAAACATTAGTATTACCAAATAAATATTTTTCAGTTTCTATACTTTCCTTATAGTGAAAAAGAAAAAAAAACTCAGTTGATCACGTTTGCTCTCCTGGAAATGCTTCCTTTGATCAGTAAACCAACAAAGTGCTATGTTCTGTCCAGCTTAAAAAACGGATTTTTCCACGCTCTTCTGTGCAATCCTGTAGATGGACGAGGAAATTACATGTCTTTGCTTTTAGGAAAATCCTTTTCATTAACATTTAGTCTCATTTACAAGTATCGTCTTTACTAAAAAAGGGTTTGTTCTATTAGGAAAACCGTATACGTACATGTACAATACGTGTTTAACTAATTTACAAAGAAAATTAATGAAATAAATTAAACTTAGTTTACAGCAGTAGTTTCTGAAAACTACTATTTACCATTATACACAGGGTGTTACAAAAACCGTAACGCGCTATAAATGGCGGATTATGCGCGTCAAAATAAAGAAAAACTGTTGGTTCTGATATTTTTGCTCTTCCAATCCAGTTTTAAATAATTAATACACGATTTTAAAGCCCAATTCAGTTAATGCAAATAAATCAAACAGGACTCTTTCATTGATTTAGTACGTCGGTTAAACACTTCCACTGTTTAATATAAAAAAATACAGAGAGAACCGAGCATTTAATATTAACGCAATAATTTGAAAGATTTATCGCTGATTTCAAAATGTCGACGGTTCAGCAGTTAATTACAAAATGCAGCAGTGACTCTCTGTCTGACACAAATAGTGCTGCCATCATTTTAATTAAAATTTAATTACGTTTAATTCAACCGACTTTATATATCGCGTTCCATTTCCTACAAAAAGGAAATTGTCGTTTATACACGAAATAATTGCGGCACACAAATGTTTCGCTGACGTGATAGAAGCGAAAAAAAGTAACTTTTCTAACCATTTTTGTCTTTAAAATTCCGATTTCACCATATAATCAAAGTTAAAATCTTCAAGTAATAGCATTTTTAAACTTTTAAAACACATTGAAAATACAAAATGAACCCCCTGACCATTGCTGAATTGAAATTTTAAAATTCAACTGATTTTGGAAATTCAAAATGCTAATTTGATATTTTTTTGCAAAATTTGAATTAAATCAAAATAAAACTGCGAATGCAACAAAAAGTGACGATTTTATTAAGATTTGAAATGAACGCCGATTTGAATTATTGAACGGCATTTTCTAGAACATTAACCCTTCGCTGAGCAAAACAATTGTCCCAATTTTTAAAAACGATGTTCGTGCCACATGAAGTAAAACCGGACTAAATTTTTGTAAATAACATACATACAAAATTCATACACACACACACACATACATACACACACTTATATATATATATATATATATATATATATATATATATATATATATATATATACGTAAGTTACACACTCATTCACAAACTGATCACTGTATCTAAAGGAAAACAAGGCCTACAAAATTGAAATATTACATATTGATTACTCTTACAGTGTAGGTGTGTAACAAAGTTGGGTTTTAAAAAAACTCGTCATTAAGTGTTTTAAAGCTGCTTGTTTCTAAAACATGAAAATCTACTGCTAAAGTTATTTAGTACTATTTGTCCGATTTTCACGGGAGCCCAGCTTAAGGCAATTCAGTGAAACTTCTTTCGTTGTTATTTTTATTAGTGACAATGTTCAAACAGTCAACCTGTTGTGTGCATATTTGAAATAATATTACAGGCATTTAAAATGTCCAATTTATTTGTCCGCTTTTCACTAAAACAAGCTTTACATGTTTAAAAGAAAATCTTTATGTTTATTAAAAACAATTATTAACAGGTTTTTAGGCTAACTAGAACTGTCATACACTAATTAAAAAGAAAATGGCAGGCATTCATTAAGTTTGATTTATTTAAAAAAAAGCTTCTCCAAGTGCCTGGTCGATCGGTAACGAATGCTGATGTATCATTCCTTTGTGTAAAATGTTACTTGGAATGGATACATTATATGAATTCCAATAATGGTGGATGACAATATATTAGTGTCTTTGCGAAACAGTAAATTTTGCCGAAAAACTACTTACTCTACGAGCAAAAATAAATTGGATTTTTGTAACAAAAACTTCTCTCTAAAATATACAAATATACTGTCGCTTACATTAAAATGTTCTTTTATTTAAACCAACTATAACTTTTATTTCCTGAAAAATACTGTAGCAAAGCATGTGTACATTGATATGTTGTTGATCAAATATGCTATAACATACCATAAATTTAATTAGGATATATTTGTGTAACATATACGCCACTCTCTCGTTGATTAGAATTACATATGAAATTAATTAGCAACAATTAATAGACAGTAATTAAATTTTAACTCTATACGTTTTAACTAAATGTTAATTCATGTTAATTTTGACACTCGTTTTCTCTTTACCATTGACGCTGTTACAAAACAACAATGAAAAACATTAAAACAATAAAAACACATTTTAAAACAATTAAAAACAACAATGTTAAAACTTAAATAATCGCTATAGGCATCTGTGTCGCTGACCTGATGGATGCGATTTTCCCAAAATGAAACAATACGACAATAACTATTTTGTATTGAAATTTTTTGAAAATATGATATTAACATTACAACCAACGTTATCATCTGTAGAAAACATCACTTCAACTTTTTAAATTATAACTCAGTTGAATTTAACAATTGGAGATTAACTAATGTATCCAGAATTCAACGATGATTACGATGGAAGGAAAACGTAGAAGATAAAAAAGTTATATTTTTTTAATGTTGAAAATGGTCTCTATTTTAATACCTTTTATAAAGGTATTTAAATTATATATGCAACTTAAAATGTCTCTTAAAATGTTATATGTATCAAAGAGGTACCTTATATGTATCAACGTGTGGTCGTACCTTAAATAATTAAATGCAAGAAACGTTTTGTGATGTTTTTGTACCAATAATTATTCACTAAAACATAAATAACCTATAATTAAAATGTAATTAATTATTTCGTTTATAATTTCTGCAAAAGTTAAAACAGTTTAATTAGAAGTAACATAAAATGAACAATGTTATTTCACTGTTATTCTAGTTCCCTGTGGCACCGGCGTGTAACAGTCAAACAAAACACATAAAAGCAATTACACAATGAGCTGACGAAATGATTTGAGTAACGGAAACATAAGATTTTATGAAAGTGGGATAAAATGAAATTATTTTACGTTATATAAGGTATACAATGAAATCTCACAGTTTGTGAATATTCTAACGATCAAATTAAGAAAATATGGAAATATTTAAAAACTTGTGAACTGTATTTACAAGGAACTTGTGATTTTTAATGCGAACTACGTTTGATACTGAAAATGTAAAATGATGTATGTGAGATTTTTTTATATCATGGAAATTTTAATAAGGACATTTCTAATTTATATATACAATTTAAATACCAATTGGAATTCGCTAATAAGGTAATTTAACTGTCAAGCAAAAATATAAAATATACAATAATGTAAAAACTATAAAATACAACTTTGTTAAAATTGATTGTCACCTTCCACACAACAGAGAAAGTAAGTGCTCGGCGAAGTGTGAAATTGCTTTCAACTCAACTTCGCACAGCTCTGATCCTACATATGGGATTATATCGGGTATATACTGAATGGAATTCCACAAGGTGTAAATAGATCCTGCCTTAATACATAGCAATCTGTAAATAACCTCAAAACGCAGCTGATGTCCTCTAAACCAGTTTTTGTGAACTAAAAGTATCGAATAACATTGAGAAAATGAAAATGAAATTTGCCACGAAAATAGTCTAGTTCTATACTCGGCAAAACGTTTATCCGTTTCAAAATTGTGGTCATTTTCAAAATACGAAAATCATACTACATTTTTGTAAAAAATATGACTCTTTGTTCAGAAAACAGTAGACCTTACAGCATATTATTAATTGTATGGCTTTCACGACAGAACTCTGACGCGCTTGTTACCTTTTCCGCCAATTTAACCGGAAACCGTAATATTTAGGGAAAACTGTACTAGACCAACTTTATTGTAACTTTTATGCTCTATTGCCGTTGAGTCAACCATTGTTAGGGAATAGCCAGTAACTACACACATAAAGAGAGGCAGCCATCTTGAAACAGAAGTGCATGCTATTTCGGGCTTCGTATCAAATTTCAAAACAATCGATCAATGAATGTGACTAAAACGGCATCAAAACAAAACAAAAACCACAAAAACAATAAACAAAACAAAATGTAAACAGTCGAGATGAATCATAGACCCCGCTTCGTTCTGTAAAAAATTTGACTAAACTATTATATCTAATAGAATTTAAAAATAATCTCGGTACGCAGCTCTTTTTCTGACGTAATGGAAGCGAATTTAAAACAAACAAATTGTGTCTTACACTTTTATGAAAATCACAATCTTAACCAGTTTTAAAAGTTGCATGTAGTATTTAAAAATGTCTCTAAAATACAAAAATTAACCCTGCTGTCTGTGCACTTCATATTAAACGGAAATAAAATCAACAAAATTGTAACGGAATTAAAACTGATGTTTTTTAAGTTTTGAAAAGGTTACAACACCTTATATGAAACCGAATTTTGCTGGACAGCAAATTTGTCAAAGATAACAAAAAATATTGACTTTCGTATGATAATTACTTCGAGCCAACTTAAGTGAAATTGAACTGTAATTGCAAAAGTGGGCGCGCGCGCACACACACACACACACACACACTCTCTCTCTCTCTCTCTCTCACACACACACACACACACACACACACACACAAGCAGACGATCAGTTTTAATTTCAAGTTTCCGGGATGTCCGCTAATAGTTCCGGGATCTCTCTCTCTCTCTCTCTCTCTCTCAAAAAAAAAAAAAAAAAAAAAAAAAAAAAAAAAAAAAAAAAAAAAAAAAAAAAAAAAAAAAACCACTAATAACTAGTAAAACCGCAAAACTTGATAAATATTTTAATAAAATAAACAGCATAATATCTTAGGTTATTTTCAGTTTCCTATATCGAGTTTCCTATCTCTTATCGAGGGAAATTCCTTTGGGAAATCATACTTTCGGCTTACCTGCAGCTGTATTTATGTTACTGCCGCGAAGGTGTTTCCATAATAAACTATTTTATACATTTTTATATGCGTTGGTTTAAATAATAAAATTTCCTTTTATTGCGGTCCTGTTTTGTATTTATTTAGAGAACGCACCAAGACAAATTACGAGGTTTCCTAAAGTCGATT
This sequence comes from Callitettix versicolor, assembly GCA_022606455.1. Lineage (NCBI taxonomy): Eukaryota > Metazoa > Arthropoda > Insecta > Hemiptera > Cercopidae > Callitettix > Callitettix versicolor. Next base: position 15,086,048 of record CM040188.1, on the reverse strand, counting down.
TTTTGTGAATTTCCATGGAAAAATCAAGTTTGAAAGACCATTAAGGTAAAATACAAATCCGATACAATGAAATGAGCACAGAGTATGTTACTGAGTATGTTACTTGGAACACGTTTAAAAGGGATAATAAATTTTTAAAAAATATATAAATTTCTCTCTCTCTCTTTGTGTGTGTGTGTGTGTGTGTGTGTGTGTGTGTGTGTGTGTGTGTGTGTGTGTGTGTGTGTGTGTGTGTGTGTGTGTGTGTGTGTGTGTGTGTGTGTGTGTGTGTGTGTGTGGTGTGTGTTTTAACACTTAGTGTTCGTATTTTCGTTCCGAAGTGATTAAAACTCGAAATAGAACTTAAATGTAATTACATAGGTTCTAAAAACATTTTGAAGGCTAAGCGGGGCATGTAGTTCAATGGTGTTCATTAGTATTTTAATGTTCTAATTAATGAACTTATTTATGTAATAATATTAATGGAAAACCTTGTACAAAGTTTATACAAGATATATATAACACTCATTGAACGCTCTAATATTTTGAGCTTGCTGGATTAACAGGTTATGTACATATTTAGAGTATCATAGTATTAAGTAATTAAATTTAATTACATAATTTAATATATATTTCATTGCAAAGGCTTGAAACAATTTTGTGCTAGATGTGTCGGGTATTTAGTATAATTTAATTAAAATGTATTTATTCAACTTATATACGTGTATTTTTAAACAAGTAAATATTTAATGTAGAAAACAGAACTTGTTACTGTGACGGCCAAAACATTACATATCAGTTCGATCTATTACATTGATAAATTTAAATTCTTTGGCGGATCTGAAGCATCTACAGGAGTACCAACTTAAAAAATTTAGTTATGGCTTGAACGCTTACCTAAAACTATCTGCTTAACCATTTAATAAACGGCCATTTTAGTTTATAAAATAAATCATTTTTTGAAATATAATGTTGTTTCACTACCACATTAAATTTCAAGATTAAATTTTAAAATTAAAATGCTTATTTATGCAAATTGTAATGCTCATAATACGATGTTAAAATCAAATTTTCAAAAAAAAGGAACAAAAAAATATTGTGATTAGTTTTTGCAAATTCGTTTTAAGCACATCAGCAAAAGCGTGCAGTACTTCAATGCACATTAACAAGGTAAAAAACCTTAACTCCAAGTTCTGACCAATTTGAAACTACGAATGAGAAGTTTTGACTGATAATATTTGTTGACTGTTGATTACATTTCATTTCAGTGTTGACTGTTGCCGACTATTCTACTCGAGATCTTTTCTCAGCAAACTGCCTAACATTTACACAATCACTTACCCGTGTTTATTTTCAAACGTCTTCACTGCTCCCACCTTGCTTTCTCTGGTGACTGTTTATCTGTCGTGATTTGCCTTTCCCTTTTTGTTTAGAATGTTCTTTTCAGAAATGTCTTGTAGAAAATATAACTGCGAACGTAAACATTGAAAAAATCAATTCACGCAACTGTCTTGCTAACTTGACGGAAGTTCATTTCCAAAAAATGACATTGAATTATATTATATACGACTGGAACTTCTTATACGAACACTTACTCGTATTTCACAATGAAATTTAAACTATGACACACACACACACACACACACACACACACACACACACATATATATATATATATATATATATATATATATATATATATATATACGTACTTCCAGGTATACATGTGTGCGTGCGTGCGGGCGCATGCGTTTGTTTTGGTGTGTTTTAGTACTCTAGTGTTCGCAATTTTTGTTCAACTTGATTTAAAATTATTACTTTTTTGATAGCTAGAATAAGTTTGTTACCTATAACAATTCTTTCAGTCGTTTCAAGAAAACAAACTGACGTACACAACTTTTAAACATCACACAAAGAAACGTTTGGTTTAAAATCAGTTTATGTGGATATGTATTACAACACATTTTTATTAAATACAAATAAAAGAAAAAAAATTTTCCAATAATGTTTCCGGAAATGTTAATAGATAAATTGGTTTGAATATTCTACTACCAGGGCAATAAATATAAAGAACAGTCAAGTATTTGATCTCCTAAAGGCTTGCTTATGGTTGACCTCACTGCAAAGCTATTACTTCACTATAAGCCGATGTCTCCAAGGAATACAAACATTTTATTATATCTCTTATTTGAAATAAAATGGAACAGACTTCACTGCCGCATTTATATCGCTTTATACCGATCACGTTTGTGTTTTTACTTTGTTTTTCGGACCATGACTGACAGCCACATGTTTCGTTGTTCCCTCTTTAAGTATGTGCAGTCTTCTGTTTAATATGTGGTAATGAATTAGGTCATAAAAACATTGTTCCAATATAGGATTAAATCACACTCGAAAACATTTTGTGTAAAACGATTTCTTAAAATTTAAAAAGAAACTACTACAAGTTTTTGTTTTAATTAAATACAGTGGTTTAACACGTATATACTTTAGCAGTTATTTGATTTCACATCAACGAGAAAATTTGTAATTCACCTGTATTTTCTGTTGAAGTACTTTTATTTTCTATTAATGGAAATGTACTCCCTGTTCTAATAATGCACTTGTATTTTCCATTGTTATGCGTACCTGCATTTTATGTTCAAATGTTTTACTTTATATTTATAAATATTTCTTGTTATTACAGTATTTGAATTTTATATTCACGTTTTTGTATTTTATATTTATTCATTTTTACTTTATATACAGATATACTTTCTATCACATAAATGTGTTTTATATTTACATAACTAATTACATTTTATATTCAAGGGTTTTAATTTTAAACTATTTGCATTTTACGAGGATAAGTCAATAAGTGAAGTGAAATTGAAGAAATCTATTTTTTTATTCAGTTTAAGTATATATGTATATACATTTATACTTTTTATAATATAAATTGGTTATATTATAAATTATAAATATATATTTATAACTTTTATAAATAAATATATATATATATAACTATTTGCATTTTACAAGGGTAAGTCAATAAGTGAAGTGAAGTTGAAAAAATCTATTTATGTATTGTACTCAGATAAATGACACTTTTCAACATAATCCCCTCCTACTTCTATGCACTTAATCCACCTCTTAACTAGCGTTTGAATTCCTTCCTAGAAGAAGTTGTTCGGCCTGGTGTTCAGAAAATTTTGCACCGCTTGTATAGCCTTTTTATGAGATCGATAATGATTCCCTCGAACTGGTCTTTTAATGGGCCGAAAAGATGAAAATCGTTTGGAGCCAGATCTGGACGATATGTAGGGTAGGCAACAGTCAAAAACCGATATTTTGAAGGCATAGGACTGTTTTTTTTAGCCGTATGAGGTCCTATGCCTAGGCGTTATCCTGAAGCAAAATCACGCCTTTTGAAAGGTGACCACATCTTCTGGATTTGATTTTTGACTTCAATAAACAAAGTAGCTGTCAGTATTTATTGTTTGACCTTCAGGCTTGAAGTCAACCAAAACTGGACTTTCCATATCTCAGAATATCGTCATCATGATATTTCCAGATCAATAAAGATTTATACAGTTGAGTTTTGAACTTTTTTGCTTTTGGAGATTAAGGATGTTTCTACACCAAGCTTTGTCGCTTACTCTCTGGTTCAAAATGATGAACTCTTGACTCATCAACGGTTATTATTTGCTTAAGAAATAAGTCTTCTTCTTCTTCATAACATTCCAAATGCTTTTGCGATTGCCTTTGTAGATGTTGATCAATTAAACCCAGCGAGCACAGACTTTACGAATGTTTAAAGAATCGTCGATGATTGAATATGCTGAGCCATGGCTTACATTCAACTCATTTGCAATATTATCAACTGTAATTTGTCAATTATCGAGAATAATTTGTTTAACCGCTTCAATATTGTTATTAGTATTTCAAGTGGAAGGCCTAGTAGGCTTTTGTTCATCATACAGAGAAATCCTACCACTTTTAAAGCGATCAATCTATTCCTAGATCTTACTTCCACTCAAGCAACTCTCTCCATATTGCTGCACCAGTCCACGAATAATCTCTGCTGGTTTCACACCTTCTGAACTGAGGAACGTATCATTGTTCGCATTTTTTCCTTCGTGCAATCAGACAAAGGAGAACTCATTTTTTACAGTCTTTTAAACACAATCTCAAATAGCTAACAATGAAACAATACTTTCAATGAACAGCTGATAGACGTTATGAGTTATAGCAGAACAATCAGTGCTGACATACATGTGATTTGGAGGGGAATTTAAAATTCCCTTATATTCAAATGTTTTCATTTGTAATTAAAAATATACCTTGATATTGAAGTATTTGCATTTTATGTTCACTTTTTTGTATTTTCTATTAATTTACTTGTACTCTCTCTCTTTCTATATATATATATATATATATATATATATATATATATATATATATATATATATATATATATATATATATATATATATATATATTATATATTTATATAATATATATATATATATATATTAAAAGTTAAAATATTTTATAATTTTATAAATATTCATTTATCTAAAGAATATAAATGTGATTATATTTTCTTAAATATCTGCATTTTATTTTAAAGTGTTTTATTTTATAATTATAAATATTCATTTTTATTAACCTGTGTTTTCTTTACATATAAATATACTTTGTATCATATATATGTGATTTATGCTTTCGTAACGATTTGCATTTTATATTAAAGTGTTTGCATTTTATAATTATACGGGCATTTTCCTATTAAAGTGTTTGCATTTTATAATTATACGGGCATTTTTCTATTAAAGTGTTTCATTTTATAATTATACGGGCATTTTTCTATTAAAGTGTTTGCATTTTATATTCACGTTTTTGTATTTTCTATAAATTTACCTGTACTATTCTTTACATATACATTCACATTTATCATATATAGATGTTTTTTGTTTTCATAACAATTTGTATTTTCTACTTAGGTGCCAATACCTTCCTATTCATGTGTTCCTATTTTCTATTTTTACAATTGCATTTTCAATTACGATTTGTATATTGAATACTTAATATTAAAAGATCTACATTTTATTTCCATGTATGTATCTGATTTTTTTATTATAGCTCGTGTATAGTGAATAATTTTCTTTTTATTTATATGACGTTTTATTCATATATGCATTTTCTGTTAATGTGCCTGAATTTTCTCTTCATCTGCTATTTGGTTTCATTCATAATTTTTTACTTTCTATTTACTCACCTGAATTTTCTTTGTAAATACCTGTATATGTGTATATATTTTCATTTCGTATAGTTGTTTAATTCATAAATCTTTTCTATATAAAAATCCTGTAATGTATATGCCTGTATCGGTGTTTTTAGGAATTGATTTACCGCAGTTTTGCCTTCACTTCAAATTCATGATATTCCTCTCTGTCATTACGTCATCTCTTCTTATTCATCTCATACCTCAGTTGCAAGGAAAGCCTGCAGATATATACGCTACGTGATATTCCTAAGTTGTACCAACTAACATTTAAGACTTTGACAAGGGACGAGTTCTGTATAACTGTCTGACCTGAATAATCATTTGACAGTCTTATGCTGATTCGAATTGATTATGATAATTATCTGCAAGTTGAAATAACGTGCTTTTGATAATTTACGTCACTTGGCAGTTCCGCCACTTTTACAACACTTCCAAAAACCAAGAAGAGTGTTTTATACCTACTTAATAAACCACCCGATATATTTTTGTTACAGGTTTTCTTTGAATTAAAATCTACATAAATTGTTTATTCTAACCGAATTTTACACACTATTGTTAAAATCGATTTAAATATGAATTAATGTAGACTAAAACAAAGTAAGTGTGTTGAAAAATATACAAACAAACAAACACAGACACACACACACACACACACACACACACACACACAAACACACACACACACACACACACACACACACACACACACACACACCAAAACACACACACACACACACACAACACACACACACACACACACACACACACACACACACACACATATATATATATATATATATATATATATATATATATATATATATATATTTATCCAGTATTCCAGTTATTTCAGTACAATTTGGTTAATACCTTGGTGCAAGTGATTTTATCCTTGTAATGGAATTAAAATCTACATAAATTAGCGTTTTAGTTATTCTAACCGAATTTTACAGAATAACTAAGTTGTCCAGGCTATTGTTAAAATCGATTTAAATATGAATTAATGTAGACTAAAATTGCCAAAGTAAGCGTATTGAAAAAATATACAAACAAACAAACAAACACACACACACACACACACACACACACACCACACACACACACACAGACACACATACACACTCATCTTTTCCTGTAATTTGTTAACTCTTTTTGTCAATATAAATTTGCTAAAGAGTAATTTAATGAGTTTTTTTATATTTTTCGAATACATTTTTAACGTATCTGTTTACATCAGTATTGGTTCGTATAAAGCGTTTCACCCTGAAACGTCTTTATTGAAAACGGCGATGATAATGTCCGAATAATTTCCTCAAAACCGATTACGTAATTACCATTTAATTTAGCCTGCGGGAACATTAATTCTATTAAGGTAGACAGACTCCTACAGGTAACCAACACAGGAAGAATTGGAGAAGGGTTTGTGCAGTTAAGGAGTTTATCTTAAGTACTAAAATAATCAAAAAAGACAAGTGATTTCTTTGCAAAATGTACTACATGAATATTGTACAAAACTTTTCACATCCAATTATCGTCCTAAACAATTACGATTGTTAAGATATCGACACAGAAATCCGGAAATTCGATCTAACTTCTCAAATTATCTCGAAGTTAATTTTTATATAACAAAAATATACAGTTACAATTATTAACGTATATAGAAAATAAGTAAATATTTTTTCTCCAGTGTCTGTTTTATCAAGTTTTACAAATTACTTCGTATTAAGTAATGAAATTAATGATGATTAAGACCTGATGAACAGACTTTGATAACTTAGAGTAATTTTCTCAGTTTTTAGACATTAATCGTGAAAAGGAATAGCAATCTAATTTCATATAGACAATTAGTATAATGTTTATATTAAAAATGTTATTAAATTTATTAAATATATATAATCAGTCAAGTCTGTTTGGCCGTGCTTTTGACAAAATTTGCTTAATTCTTGTTAACGATTGTTATGTTTGACCATATATGTAATACGACATTTAGATTACCATTTCCCTCTTAAGGCTTTGCCGCCTTGTTGTATATGTAATACGACATTTAGATTACCATTTCCCTCTTAAGGCTTTGCCGCCTTGTATATGTAATACGACATTTAGATTACCATTTCCCTCTTAAGGCTTTGCCGCCTTGTATATGTAATACGACATTTAGATTACCATTTCCCTCTTAAGGCTTTGCCGCCTTGTATATGTAATACGACATTTAGATTACCATTTCCCTCTTAAGGCTTTGCCGCCTTGATAATCGGGAGGAGATGATACTATTTTATCACATATTTACATGCGTTTCATAACCGACAGTGTTAATTATATTTACCTAAGGATACAACACATACAACTGTTTTATTTCCTTACGTTTACGCGAATGTTCCGCGGGAGAAACTGTCGTATTAAAAAAATTCTAAATAGAGCTGTTTCTGTTAAAATGAACCAAAAAGCTGTGCAAAGACGTATCACGAATAAAGCGGCTCTTAAAAAGACCCAGAAAATAATGGAAAGATAGCGTCAGATAGGAAGCTCGTGTAAAAATGCGCTGGAAAGAACACTAAAGAAGAAAAATGACGAGCTTAATTACAGGTTGAGAAAGATGTTCTTTCCTTTTGACAAGAAGTCTGAATTGATTTTGCGCAACGAGTTGGTTCTATATGAACAAATATTTAATTCAATTTGGACTCATGGGATTCAACTTTAGGGCAGTTCCAAATATAGTAACATAAAAGTAATATAAAGATTTATAAACAGATTTTAAGAGTTGTAATAGGTGCCGCTTGGTATATTCGGAATAGTCTTGAATTGTGTATCTTCACAGTCGAAGAAGAAATCAAGCGATTTGCCCTAAGCCACCAAATAATAACTAGAAGACATCCCGGCATCTTGTAGTCAGCACTAACTAGGCACGCCAATAGGCTGACCTAGATTGTTACATAAATGTTTACCTTAACTACATAAATGTTTGTGTATGTTAGAGATAAACTTATTGTTAGTTTTGCAACTGTTTTCGGAAATAAAAAAGGAGTAACAGCAGAGAATCAGGACGGTAACAGATGGTTGCGGGAGTGGATTGTAGGAATTTTGTCCCAGTGGTGATAAGAAGAAGAAGAAGGAGAGGAATATGAAGAAGAATAAGAGAATATTTAATTGATTGAAGGCATTACAACATGGGAGTGTTTGTTAGCTGTCGTATAGTAAAAATAACATTGTGACTAGAATATATCCCTGTGGAACGCCATATTTTAAACAAATCGCTTATAATTTTATGGGTTTTATTCCTAAACACTACTTTTTGTCACTTAATTTAATACATAATATTTGATATTGTCTTTGAAGACTATATCAAATAAACCTTTATTGTTTTAGGTTTTTTAAAGATATTAACTTTCTCAAACTAATATTTACTTATGTTTTGAACAAATTGTCGACATATTTACAGTGTCGTAAGCGTCAGTTCACTAGCGCCATTAGGGGCGTCCAGCGATCAATCATTGTAAGTAACTTTGTAACTAAGTAAATTAAAGTTTTTTCCAAACTGTTTTCCTGCAATAGATTAGAGTAATGGGTTTTAAACTGAGCAGTTCCGAGAACGGTAATGTTCACATATAAGTAATTAAAGGAAAAAGTAAATCAAGCCCACATTAAGTAGAGCGTAGCGGAGCGACAATAATGCGCCATTGCATACTGTTTTAATTATTTAAATATGGATTACTTGTACAGCAAACTGTAAAAATTAGCTCAACAGATTTCTTCTGAAATTTCAGTTAATAATGAAGTTACCAAATTGATTAAGTATTAATTAATTCCTAATTTAATCTTTATAGGTAATGCGTTGGATGACCTCTGGCATCGCGATCAAAGGATCTAACCGTGAACTGCTCTTGGTAAAGTGGTGCCTTCAATGAGTTTTAGCATTGAGAATATAACGGACTGGAAGTAAAACCTTTTGGTCTCCCCAGAATCGACTGGCCCTACAGTCCGCCAAGAATCGACTGACTCTCCGGTCTCCCCAGAATCGACTGATCGTCCAGTCTCCCCAGAATCGACTGACCGCGACCTATTTCTTCCCCAAGCTTCTATGCAAACTGCTGTCCTACGTAACTTGTTTATGACAGTTGTTGTGACAGGTAGAATGTCATTAGTTTCATAAATTTTGTGTTTTTGCCAATAGTGTTTATTCTTTTGGCTGTGTCCTCTTAACAATTATTAAAACTTATAATTAAAATCACATTTCTAATTAATAACAGAAAATGTGATTTTAATATCATGTTTAGAGGTAAAATCTGCATAAATTAGTATTTTAAATTTTGAAAATCAGTTGGAATTTATATTTTTAAATTGATGGTAAAATTTCTACAAAATTTCAAAGTTTTAAGTGCAAATTGTAATGTTTATTATGATAGTGAAAACAGCATTTACAAATAATGTAATATAAAAACATTATCAGTGAGACAGAGTGCACTGGTTATTTATAAATTTATATATAATACAGTGGATCGATGTGCATGCCAAAAACACTTGTTTATTCTGTATAGCCGTTGTTTTTGCTGATTGTAGCTGTTACTGTAATGCTATCGTAAATTATATATAATCGGCTTAGCGGACCGTACAGAGCATCTGTCAGACATGTGTAAACACGTTACTAAATCAGTCAAAGGATTAAACGAGTGGCATTGCTGCTGTGCGGTTCGCGCCAATAATGTGTCATAATTTTGCTGTTTAATTTCGATGGGATTAGAAAGATTTGATTTACGATGAGAAGATGTTAGAAAAACCGCGTAACAAATTCTTACTGGAAGCATTTTCCGGTTAAATTTACTGACAAAAAATGTAAACTGTATTAAATTTCAACGCTTTAAAAAGTATTAGAAGAAAATTTTATATTTTTTTTAGATTTTTAGTATTAACAGGCATTTTGAACGGTTGGTCGGAATTTGATTGGATGATAACCTTTTACAAGCTGTAATCACAATCGATTTTGTGCTGTTTAAATAAATAAATAAATAAATAAAACACACTAATACATACATACACACACACACACACACACACACACACACACACACACACACACACACACACACCTATATATCCACACGCTGACGCTCTTTCTCTCTCTCTCTCTCTCTCTCTCTCTCTCTCTCTCTCTCTCTCTTACATACATATTAAACAAATACATAAATATATATATATATATATATATATATATATATATATATATATATATATATATATATATAATTAGAACACATTAAGTAAAACTGGTTTCTCGCTGACGTCATGGAAGCAAATTCCTCTGCAATATGTTTTTATCTTATCAGAGCTAGTGTATGAAACGTTAACACTATGTATTGGAATGGTATTTATTTAATTTTTGGATAAATAAAATAATATATTGATTTTTAGTATTAAAAATATAAGAAAAGGATAAAGTTAATTTTTTAGAAAATTTAATTTTTAAAATTAATCCATTATAAACCATAAAATAAAAAAGGGTTTTGTGTTAATTTCAATATTTTTAAATTTTGTTTTTGAAGCTAAGGTATTTTGCTCATATCAAGCGGAAAAGTTTTTTATGTTAAAAATTGTGTATTTTCAAATTGAACTTGTCGAATTCACCAAGGAAAAGTTTTGCGATTTACAAATTTATCCCACCATGATTTATGTGCATTTTCCTTCCAGAAAGAGCGCCAAAAATTTAATCACACCCCAGTGGTATCAGGCAAATAAGTTACAAATTTTACTAATTAATTAAGTATAATTAAATTAAAATACTGGGCAGGAACATTGCTTGTGGAAGGTAGATTATATAATTTGTATTTTTTGTTGCGTACGTGGCAAAGGCAAGAAAATAGTGCCCAAAACCTGGACCTGAAGACGAAACACTACACACACACACACACACACACACACACACACACATACATATATATATATATATATATATATATATATATATATATATGTATATGTGTGTGTGTGTGTGTGTGTGTGTGTGTGTGTGTGTGTGTGTGTGTGTGTGTAAGACAAATAAAAGACCTTATGAAAATTAATCTGAAGATGAGGATCATTAATTATTTCAAAGTTTTAGGTCTGGGTTTTACCAAGATGGCCGTTCAATAGCTCCTTTTCCAATAGAAATTCGCTGACAATGTGTTTTTTTAACGTAAACAATTAGCGCTCTTGTTATAAACTATTAAACAAAAACAAAGTTTTACGTTAAAGGAGAGATAAAGTTTCAAACCCAATTAACTTGAGACGTAAAGCGATCCAATTTCGAAACTTGAATGTTTCAGTCGAAGTCAAAGTTTCTGGGTCACACTGTATTTAATGTTTTCTTTTAATAATTAGTGTCTGTCCGTCTGTAGCTTCTAAACAAGTCCGGAAACTTATCAAACTCTACAACTTCGTAAGTACGTGAATCTAACTTCAAAATTACATCGGTTAAAACAAATTGTCTTTGGCAAATTTCTATTTGACAATGAGCAATACCCCAAACTTAGACACTTGAAATGAGTGCCGGCCCTAGAGGATTTTTTTAGAGTCTCACACACACACACACACACACACACACATATATATATATATAAACATATATATATGTTTAGTCAACACACACACACACACACATATATATATATATATATATGATTTCGTGCGTATGTGTTTGTTTGCATGAGCGCTTGATAGCGTACGTGTCACAGCAGTTTAGTATTAAAATTTGATACTAAAATATCGTTTTTATTAAAACCTTATTTACCAAAAAAGAAAATCCGCTTAACAGTTTTAAAAATGGCAGCCACTTCAAATCTCAAGAAAATCATACATATTTTTTTATCTAACATGTTTTTACAAAAAAAACTAATTTTACTGTCGTTATTATTGTTCTAATCAGCATGAATTGTCATATTAATCTTAATTGAAAGTGAAAATCTTTTCTTTAATCTAAATTTTAAGGATTTTCCTCTATTTTGACTTAAATAACCATCTACTGAACTAGGATGGTGCATTACAGAAACACACTGTTAGCAAAATTTAATTTGAAATAAGTTTGTTTGTCCGGTTGTCTCTATAGCTATCTACTGAGACAAACAATCATCTCTGAAATTACGTGTTTGGAATTTAGCGGGTTTGAAAACGGATAAAAAAATAATAATCGGTTTTTGCATTACGCATTTTCTATTTATTCCGTTTGGCGTAAATGTAAAAATGAATTATATTTACGCGATAAATTTATCGACACGCATTCAGATTGAATTCACATAATTTGCTCAGCTTGTTCTCAAATTGTCCAAATGTAGTGATTTACTTCGGTTAAAGACAATGCACTAAGAAGGTGTGATCAATAGATTCACCCCTATTTCCACTTTATTAGACTTTGAAGAAAAGAATGGCTGGCAGGAGCAATAAACTTTATGTGAATTACATGTCTGTTTCTTCCAAGCTTTGTTAGCTTCAGTTAACCCTAGTTTTTCATGCGAAATGGAGGAACTATAATACAAGTATGCACTACCGCAAACGCAACTGTGTCGCGGGCGTAATGCAAGCGAATTTTTGCAACGTTACAGTAAAACGTAACAAGACTGACTTTCGTTCTTTCCATTTATACAATCGCATTTTACTAAGCTGCACTGTCATCACGTCTTATAATAGCAAAATTTAATGAACGATTTTAAGAGATTTGTCATTACATTACTCGTTTAAACCTTCCTAAATAGGATTTGTTCACTATAGTGAACAATACGTACTGTTTAGGTACTTAGCAGATCTGATTTTACTATTACTATTAACAACAGGCTTCCAATTATTAATAATAATAATCATTTAGAGAAAGTAATACAAATTTCTATCAGTTTTCTAAATTAATTGGTCAATAAAATTTAATTAGTTCCTAGGTAATTAAAAACCTGAATTGCATGGTATTTTATATATTAAAGTACATTTTTTCCGTTCAATACTTGTTTTTTACTGGTTCGTTTATGTGTTCATAGAATATAACGCTATTAAACATTTGTCACTATTGTTACAATAATGTTTTATCAGTGTATACAAATAAGGTAGAAGAGAGAAGATATTAATTTATATCTTTAAACACTTGACTAGGAAGATGTATTTTAAAATTTGTTTTGTTTATATTACAAATTACTATATTTGCGCAAAATGTTATCAAAAACGTTTGAACCGATTTTGATAAATTTCGATTTTAATAGGATTTTGTTTAAAAATTGGTTACACTGCGGTCGAGAGATAATGACAAAACTATATTACACGTTTTATTAACATCAGTCTGTTAGTGTAGATGGAACAAATTTTAGTCAAACAGCTTTTTGAATTCAAAGTAGGCCTACTTTAAACTTTAGAATGGATATATTTTGCAAAACCTATAAAGTTAGATTATTTACTTATAGACTAACATGTAACGTAAAATCAGTTGATCAATTATATATATATAATTATATAATAAATAATTATATATATATAATTATTCAAATTTGAAATAAAAGAAGGTTATGGTTCGAGAGCGAACCGAAAAAGCATAACA
>CM040188.1:14934761-15069761 GCA_022606455.1 Callitettix versicolor | reverse complement strand
AATAATAATAATAATAATAATAATAATAATAATAATAATAATAATAATAATAATAATAATAATAATAATAATAATAATAATAAATAATAATAATAATAATATAATAATAATAATAATAATAATAATAATAATAATAATAATAATAATAATAATAATAATAATAATAATAATAATAATAATAATAATAATAATAATAATAATAATAATAATAATAATAATAATAATAATAATAATAATAATAATAATAATAATAATAATAATAATAATAATAATAATAATAATAATAATAATAATAATAATAATAATAATAATAATAATAATAATAATAATAATAATAATAATAATAATAATAATAATAATAATAATAATAATAATAATAATAATAATAATAATAATAATAATAATAATAATAATAATAATAATAATAATAATAATAATAATAATAATAATAATAATAATAATAATAATAATATTAATAATAATAATAATAAGAGAGAGGGGAGGGAGAAAGAGAGGGGAAGAGAGGGGGAGAACGAGAGAGGGAGAGGGGAGAGAGAGGGGGAGAGAGAGAGATGGAGAGAGGGAGAGAGAGAGGGAGAGGGAGGGAGGTAACCTACATTTTTGGAACCGCTTTTGTAAAGGGTATCCCAGTGAAACTAAGATTTGTGACGGAGCACTGTGGTGTAAGGATGCTGTTGTTGTGTGTGCTAAGCAGGATGGCGAGAAAGCAGCAGAGTAGGTCAGGGGGCTGCTCATTGAGAGAACAAGTTTACTGAACTAATACCTTAAAAGCTTAATTGCACAGTAGACTATGTTATAAAATGTTATCACTGTGCCTGGGGCCACTGAATTTCTAAAATCCATTCTTCAAAATATGTATTGAATAAATAACGAGTTTATTAAAAAAACCCAAATAATTACACAACAAACCGAACTCAGTGTAGCAGAATGGTTTTGCTTAATTAATGTTGGTAAAAATTTATTGTTGCAGTAAATTTTATAACTCGTTATAAAGTGCATTAATTGCTTACTGCATTTTAAACTTGGCAAATAAAGTATTTTATAATTACATAGCTTAAAGCCAGACTATAAACAATCAGTTTTGCTTTGCACAGTATTTTACATCACTGTTAAATCACAGATAATAAATTTATTTGTTTACTTTCTCACTGTAAAGTACTGTAGAGAAAGTGTTGTCGTCGATGTTAAAAATTGTACCCAGAGTCTAAAAAATGATTTTTAATCAGTATTTATCCTTGTATGTTGTGTGTATGTGTGTGTGTGTGTGTGTGTGTGTGTGTGTGTGTGTGTGTGTGTGTGTGTGTGTGTGTGTGTGTGTGTGTGTGTGTGTGTGTGTGTGTGTGTGTGTGTGTGTGTGTGTGTGTGTGTGTGTGTGTGTGTGTGTGTGTGTGTATGTGTGTATGTATGTGTACGTGTGTCTGTGTGTGTGTGTGTGTGTGTGTGTGTGTGTGTGTGTGTGTGTGTGTGTGTGTGTGTGTGTGTGTGTGTGTGTGTGTGTGTGTGTGTGTGTGTGTGTGTGTGTGTGTGTGTGTGTGTGTGTGTGTGTGTGTGTGTGTGTGTGTGTGTGTGTGTGTGTGTGTGTGTGTGTGTGTGTGTGTGTGTGTGTGTGTGTGTGTGCATGCGCAAATGCGTAAATGTTTAGAGGCTGAATTAATTAATCAATTTTTCAACAGAAGATTTTTAAAACGTTTTTTGGTCAAAAAAAAGTTTAAAAATATTATTTTATTTAGAATACTTTTAACGCATTTGCTTAAATATAGTCAGTCATCACTTTAGTCAGTACTTATCGGAAACTATTAATAGATTAAACTATTAAAATAGATTAACCTTAAAATCGGCTAGATTGTTCAAAATTGGTTCATCAAATTTGTTCAAATCTTAGTCATACATGAAACTATTATTATTTCAGTTATTGTAGTGATTTAAAAAAAGAAATTCACAGTTTGGAATGAAAAAAATAAACAAATGAAAGTAATATTACTCTGATTTGTGCTGTGAGACTCCTATGAGAGAAGTGTGAGCACATTGAGGAATTAGGCTGATATATAACGGTAAAATAATAGACTATGAGAAAGTTTGTGCAATGTTTTTCATCATGGATTTACATAAAGTATAATGGTGGGAATTACAAAATAGTTTGAAATATGGCGTGTTGTAAGTGTGAATAAGGAAAAGCAATGAAAACCTTAGTTAGTACATTAACAATGAATTTTCAATTTATTACCTTCTATACGTGCTGATAAAGGAGAGTATACTACTTAAGACAAGTACATTAACAATGTTCATTGTTGGTTTGTAGTCCACAATTTATTAAACGTGCTGAAATAAAGTTTTCTGTTAAATAATATGTGACAGGAGACCTATGGAACAATCATTGTTGGTTTGGGAAAACCAATTTATTACGGGAACTTCTAAAGAATGGAACAATGTTCCTGATCTATACTTCTTAAAGAATGTATTAGTCCACCAATTTAACCTTCTATGTGCTGATGACTGTTAAATAATATGGCTGACAGGACTGGCCGACAGAAGGAACTTAAAGAATGGAACAATGTTCATTGTTGGTTTGTATTGTCCACCAATTTATTATATACTGTTAAATAATATGGCTGACGGGCTGATGAGTAGTGTACTGTTAAATAATATGGCTGACTTCTTAAAGAATGGACTGGCGTGCTGACAGATATGGGAACTGGCCGACAGAGGAACTTAAAGAATGGAACAATGTTCATTGTTGGTTTGTATTAGTCCACCAATTTATTACCTTCTATACGTGCTGATAAAGGAAGAGTATGTACTGTTAAATAATATGGCTGACAGGACTGGCCGACAGAAGGGAACTTTAAAGAATGGAACAATGTTCATTGTTGGTTTGTATTAGTCCACCAATTTATTACCTTCTATACGTGCTGATAAAGGAAGAGTATGTACTGTTAAATAATATGGCTGACGATGTTCATGGACTGGTCCACCGACAGAAGGAACTTCTTAAAGAATGGAACAATGTTCATTGTTGGTTTGTATTGGTCCACCAATTTATTACCTTCTATACTTGCTGATAAAGGAAGAGTATGTATTGTTAAATAATATGGCTGACGGGACTGGCCGACAGAAGGGAACTTCTTAAAGAATGGAACAATGTTCATTGTTGGTTTGTATTGGTCCACCAATTTATTACCTTCTATACGTGCTGATAAAGGGAGAGTATGTACTGTTAAATAATATGGTTGACGGGAACTTCTTAAAGAATGGAACAATGTTCATTGTTGGTTTGTATTGGTCCACCAATTTATTACCTTCTATACGTGCTGATAAAGGAAGAGTATGTACTGTTAAATAATATGGCTGACGGGACTGGCCGACAGAAGGGAACTTCTTAAAGAATGGAACAATGTTCATTGTTGGTTTGTATTAGTCCACCAATTTATTACCTTCTATACGTGCTGATAAAGGAAGAGTATGTACTGTTAAATAATATGGCTGACGGGACTGGCCGACAGAAGGGAACTTCTTAAAGAATGGAACAATGTTCATTGTTGGTTTGTATTGGTCCACCAATTTATTACCTTCTATACGTGCTGATAAAGGAAGAGTATGTACTGTTAAATAATATGGCTGACGGGACTGGCCGACAGAAGGGAACTTCTTAAAGAATGGAACAATGTTCATTGTTGGTTTGTATTGGTCCACCAATTTATTACCTTCTATACGTGCTGATAAAGGAAGAGTATGTACTGTTAAATAATATGGCTGATGGGACTGGCCGACAGAAGGGAACTTCTTAAAGAATGGAACAATGTTCATTGTTGGTTTGTATTGGTCCACTTACATTACTGATTGTATTTGCTAAATTTAAACTACACACAACTGATATTAAAGAAAATAGATATATCTGCTTCATATAGAAATAAAAAATATCAGTTTCGTTCAATGTTTCTAACTGTTAAAGACTTAAAAATTGTGAAGGCTAATTTGGGCAAATAGTACAACGGCGTTCGTTAATAAATTAAATATTTACTATTGCACTTCAATGAATGAATAAATGAGTGTATAGGATTACTATTGCACTGCGATCTTTGTAGATAATCGTATTGTGCCCAATATCTATATTTCTGAGATTCTCAGTTACAGTGCGTTCTCCAACCTTAGCATCTTCATAAAGTCAGGATTTGGAGGGAGGATTCTATGTGGGTAGCTCATCTACTTCTAATTTGTGACTTCACAATCCATTACTGAAGTAATTGCATTTCTTGATTTCATAATTTGATTTTAATTTTATTTTTTCTTTACTCTTATTACAAAGTTTCTGCTCCATTTGGCCAACCCGCATTTGGTCCTGTCCATATGCATACATGGGTTATGCTAACGTACCCTGGGGGTCACCAGGTTTCCCTTTGATACCAAATTAGGTCTGTATCATTCACTCCATTAGCACGAGTTACTTTACACTTTAGAGTTAACCAATCTATGTACAGTAGTGAGTGTGTGTGTGTGTGTGTGTGTGTGTGTTCAATTGTTCAATTGTTCAACAATTTGTTCAATTGTTTAAAAAAGGTTATTTTCTTTTTCTGAAATTCGTAACTTTTATATCAAATGATTTTGAAAATCCTATTTTACTCTTGAAATTAACGTTCAAAACTGTAAAAGTTAGCGTTTTGAATGTTCAAAATTCTTTCCAATTAAAAAAAAATATTTTAATGTGTCAATGTTTTTTTCGTACCTACAATATAATTTCAAAGCTTAAAATGCTAATATATGCAGATTTTAATGCTGAATGATGATGGTTAAATCAGTTTTTAAAAAATGTAGAGATACAAAAACATACTTTTGGAAGTTGGCGTCAATCACAACAACGAGACAGTTGCGTGTTGAGAATCAGGTTGTAAAGCCTGATAAATTTTGTTTGGTCAGTGCATTTCAGAAAAAAATAATCAACATCGTTTGGGCCGAGTTTGAAAAAAAATGATTTTAACGCGAGATTTTTGGCCAAACATTAGGTGACTACTGTCTTTATATACTTCGTAAATTGAGAAAGTGAAAACAGAAATAAGCTTTGACGATTTTAGTCAAATTTCGCTTAAATATACTATTCCATTATCCGATCATAAAGTTTGTAACGAAAAAATTAATTAAATTTTAACTTATAGAACAGAAAATATATTATAAAGTTACTTACGAAAGTTTTTACGTACCTGTGAACTGGATACAAAGGTGTAGCCAGTTTGCCTAACCAGCGCCTTAACTTTATGCAACGATCTGAAATGCATAAGTTACAGGTTATTTTAAAACATATTCGCATAAACATAAACGCATTTAGTTTAAAATAAACGTTTCTATCAACTTCACAAAAAGTAGATAAAGTACAGAAAATGTAAAAAATAGATTTTTAAAATTCGTTGATTAAAAAAAAATTCTAAAAAAACACCTTGTGATAATAAAATTCTATTAATCATTCTGTGTTTCAAAAATTCAAAAGATATTATATCCAGTGTGATTCTCTTTAAGACTTGTATGACCTTTAAGACAGTATGACCTTTAAGAACTGTTCTTTAATACAAACGAATAGAAAATAATACTTTCTTTAAATTTATATTTAAAATTTCGATTAATTAATTTTAGTACTGATAATTTAACACTGTCAATCTTCCATTTAAAAAAAACTTAGAATAAAATATTTAAAGATATATATGACAATCTATTCAAATATAATAATTTAGTAAGTCTTTGTACGTCTAAATATAGAGTCCCACAGGACCAATTTTAAATATTTCACTTATTATTGAAAACCACTAATTGTGTATATTTGAAAATAATTATTAAGGTGTAATATTTTTAATGATTTATGGGTAAAATACGTTATTCTGAAAACATTTAAATTCTGGGCAACATATTAGTTTGGGTGACTTTAATTTATTTCTTCATAAAATTAATAATTGTATTCTGAAGAAAATTTTATGTTTATGACTATTTACCAACCATTACTGAATTAAATTTAAGAAAATTAAACAATATCGAAAATTACATAGTTCCTACCTTTAATGTTATTTTGGTACATTTCTATTGTAGTTGTATCATATGAACAAATAAAACACATGGCATTGATCTAACAGCTGATTGCAATTTGTTTCTTTGCATGACTTAATCTCCACATTGCATTGTTTCCAATAAGCCTAACATAAAGTGAGGTGATTTGGTTTTGTAAATTAATTGACATGTTGAAAAATCCAGTACAAAATGTATCAAAGTATCAAAGTAAGTTCACTGTATTTTTCTAGAGATTGTTTTATTTTTTAAAATACAACTGGCTCTATTGTTGGTTCCTATTATGAATACGTATAATTATGAAAAACCATAACCGTATATTAATATTAAAATTAGTACAAAAAGATTTAAAAAATGAATAATTTAAATAAATCGGTAATTTTATTTAAAAAAGAAATTACGTTGTGTATTATTTTTATTTGTCTCTAAAAAAACATTATTCTACAATGCAGTATATGGATGTTAAACTTAAATAGTTAAAATATGTATTGGAAAATGAGTATTTTAACTAAAATTTAAGAGTGTTACTTTACAAACAACGTAAATAATTGAAACAAATTGCATAACTCGGGAAGACGCCCAGATTTGTGTCTGACTCAATCGATTTATACTTTATCCCCTCCTTAGTCTGTCCTTATCGCTAGGTCGGCCCTTGATGACTTCCCATAAAAAGGCTTCTATGAAACCTCTTCACCCCATTTTACTCGTTATCGAATATCGCGGTTATTGTTGTTTGTCCCTTATATTATATGGGCGTTTCGTATTCTACATATCTTTAAAAATTTGAGCACATAAAATACAATCACGCTCAAAGAAATATGTACACTCTACTGCGAATAGTAATAATATAATTATTTATGAGCGCAAAAACAAACAAAACAAGCGTTTGAGCGGCAACACCAGGAACCTTGAAATAAACATCAATCATGAACTTTATACATTCGAGAAACCGTCGTAAGACTGTTATATATATATATAAAGTTCATATGAAAGTTCATGTATGAAAAGGTAAAAACCACGATTTTTGTTCATTTCACAAAATATTGTTATTATCACTCGGACATTCAAAATAGAAATATATCCAATGCAGCAAAATTTAATTTAAAAAGTTATTCATAACAAAATGTAGCTAACATCAGAACTAATAGTAAAAATTTGATATATTGTAATGGGAAAATTGTAAATTTAAAGCAACAGTATGTCGTAAGTAATGATGGAATTTAGTTTAAATTTACGAAAGGTTGCTCATTGGCTAATGTACTAAACGTAAAAGAAGGGATTAGTAACGAAAATTGGTATATTAACGGTATTTTGTATATAGTAATGTAAATTAGTAATAGTAACGGTATTTACTATGTAATAACTTAAATTGGAATATAGTAACGGAAATTAGTGTACAGTAACGTAAATAGTATACAGTAATAACATAAATTAGTTAAAGTAACGGAAACAGGACAGTAATGAATTTGTAAAGTTAGCTCATATATATATATATATATATATATATATATATATATATATATATATATATATATATATGAAATTTTTATAGTAACTCGTTTATTTTCTTTTAATGATATTCATTATTGTATGCACAACTTTTCTTTATTTTTTTCAATATTAGGAGATAAGAACAAGAAATAGGTCAACATCCAATACAATGTTTACTGTATAGTACTGTATTGCTTATTACAAGTGGAAGTATAGCTTATTAATATTATCAACGATAAACTTACTATGTTAAGTGGAATGTAGGTCATTCGAGTGACCCAGTTGAAATGAACAGAACTGTGTAGTGAAGTGCAAACGTAACAATAATTGTATTACAATATTGTACTTGTAAAATACAATGGAATTCTGCTCTGTACTGTAGGAGAACAGTTGATTAATTGTAAACAACAATAGGTTGATGTAATACAGGTTATACTGTTTGTGTGTTTTTATTTATGACCCATTTACTAAATGAAAGTTTTCAATTCAAAATAGCAATTAAAATCTGTCGTGCTGTGTTTGATGCAAAATTGTAGACAAAGTGTATCTTAAAGGTTTATTAAAATTCATCTTTAACTGTTTTAGTTTTTATTTGTTTCTAAAACGTAGTTAATTTTAATAAAATAAAGTTTTTATAATATATTATCATTGAACTAGAAACGATTCAATTAATTTTCCTTACGTCATGAAACCGAATTTTGGAAAAGTATCCAGTTTAAGTACACGTTGTTACATATATATGTACTTTAAGCTAAAGTACATTAAATTTCATGACATTTAATCTTACAATATTTTTAGTTAATTTTCACTGAAAAATGAGCTATTAGAGGAGCCGGTAAGAGTCAGACCCGAGACAATCCAATGAGCGCCGATCCTTACTTCTAAATCACTTTTTGAGGATGTGTGTGTGTGTTTCAGTTTTACGTTTAAAATTTTAGTCCGATTTGTTTCAAACTGGCATGTAAGATCAATTATAGTAGTAGTTTGAACAAGTTGTTTAACCAGTGATTTGAAACATTTTTGTTTCAATCACCAGTATATTGAACAGTTGTTCAACTGTAGATTGAAACAGTCAAACCAGTTTGAAAACATTTTTGTCAACTATTTGAAAATTCATCTATATGAACAGGTGTCGTTTCAAATATATAATAATTCATAACTTTTTTCCTCAAATATTTTCGGTAATAATTTCACAATCGTAATCAGCATTAAAAATTGCATAAGTTTTAAAACTGCATTTTGGATTTTTATAATCATTTGAATTCAAGAAATGGTTTGACGCGATCTGGGTTTGTTTTCTGTATAATCTGAAAGTCGTAAGTGATGTGTGCAAATTTTAATAACGATTATGACAATTAAATCAGAATTTCAAAAATGTAAAGAAAGGGGAAAAACGGGTAAAGGAAAATAGTTTTGAAAATTCGATTCTATTACATTAGCGAGTCAGCTGTATGTATGATTTTGTTTATTGGACTCATCAATAATAAAACCTGTTTTAAAATGTTCAAATTAGGTGAACATTCTAAATACGAAATAAAAAAACGGTCAAGCCAATTTTGTTTTTCAATGAAGCTTGACAAAATTTATTTAAAACTGAATACAAAGCTAAGATCATATTTTCAAAACATATGTACAATAATTTTAATAATTTTCAAAACTGGATTTTCAACTATAGATCCTAATGGGTTCAGCTGTCAGGGTTCATTTTATTTTTATTGAAATATAATTTTAGAAAACTTAAAATATAGTACATATATCACGCTTGTTAAGAATTTCTACATTTGTTTATAACTCTCCATCATCACAATTGGTTAACATGATTGTAAGCACCTACCTTGAAAAAAATCTATTTGAGTGGCCATCATGGTACATTCCACATTATAAACTTTGAAATGTTTGCCGATCCTGATCTTCAGATAACATTCTTGAAGAGTCCATAAAATTTGTATATTTGCGCTGTGTGTGTGTGTGTGTGTGTGTGTGTGTGTGTGTGTGTGTGTGTGTGTGTGTGTGTGTGTGCACTTGACACAAAAAATAGATATTGGTTATAACTCGGGAAAAATTCGGTTACCCAGCAAAATACTTTCAAAACGGAATATTGCATATCCTAATAAAAATTGTAACTTTTTTATCTTACGACTTTTTCAAATATGATTTTAGCATAGCAATCAGCTTTAAAAGTTGTTCAAAAAAAGTTAAATGCTTTTGTAATTATGACGGTGGAATCAGGTTTTCAAAAAATATTTTTGGTTTTTGTAATTTCGTTTTCATGACGTTAACGAGACAGTTGCGTGCCACGATGAATACCAATTTGCAATAAATACAATAAATAACAAGCAATGATTGAACTGGTTGTACTTATTCAATAAATATCTGATATAATTGAATAATTAAGTGCTTTGATACGTACGTTGGTATTGGTAAATGTCATATGTCTACCTCAGCACAACCACTAGCGACATTCTCCTTGATTGTCCGATAGAGTTTGGCTTTCCGAACACGTTGTCTCTCAAAGGTTCATTAGGCAATCCTGCACTTTGTCCGCTTGCAATAGTTAAGTGTCTCTAAATGTAATTGCGTTTATCGGCAAGTAAAGCTTACGCTGTCTGGACAAAAACTTGTATTCCTTAAGTACACGGGATTAGTGAATGATATTTCATTAGGAATCTCTATTCGGCTAGCCATTATAGTAATATCCAGGCTTGGAGCTTTGAAATGAACCCGATTCTGGCTTCTTGATCACGTTTTCAAGAAACATATACTAAGTAAGGCCAGAAAGTTTTTGCTGAATGAAAATTTATTTGAACTACTTATATTTGCAACTTTATTTTGCTTCCCAGTACTCTACGTCTGCATGACACACTTCATCCATCCATAATACAATTGTTGGAGACACTCTTGATAACCATTTTTGGAAATTTCGTCTCATTTTCCAGACACTAATATATTGATTTCCAATCGTTTATATTTATTACCTTACGAATCAGCAAAACGATACCTCCTCAATTTAATTGTCAGTCGTGAAAACAAGTAAGAATTCGGTAGTAAAAACATGGTGCTTCCTTTACGAGCCCAGACGAAATGTCAGTTTGCTGAGTGGAACTCAAAAACATCACCAAGAAAGGAAAATTTTAGCTTGCACAGAAGCCGGGGTAAAGTGATGTGGAGGTGCTTTATATTACCAGGACCTGAGATACTACAAATTTATTCCTGAAGGGAAACCAGTTAACAAAGAACATTACAATGAGATCATGAATGGCTACGAGATACAAATAAGCGGAAACGACCAGGTGAATGGGCACAGAACGATTGGTTTTTGTTGCATGACAATGCTCCGTCACATCGACGCTGATTGTGAAACAATACCTTAAAAACTATAATGCTACTACTCTGAAAATCCTCATTTTTTTCTACCTCAAATCACCGGATTGTTATTTGTTTCCATGACTGAAAATTACATTGAAAATGCATCGTTTTCCTGATTCTTAAGAGGTGATGGAAAATATGACAAGAGGCTAAACGAAATTTCCAAAACTGTCTTTCAGAAATGTTTCCAACAATTGCATGAATAGTCGAAGAAGTGTTTACACGCAGCAGGAGAGTATTTTGAAGCAAAATGAGGTTAATATATTATACATAGTTTTATAAATTTTCATTCACCATTTCCGGGAACTTTTCACCCTACTTCGTATACATGTATAAACTTCGCACGATTGTTTATTTTGGTAATAATTCTTGGATCAGTTCTTTTTTCAACCAAATCATTCCAACCGTTTCAAAACGGCGGAGATAATAAATCTCAAAGATTCATAACCTTTCTTACACTCTTTCGAAAGTCTGATTTCACAATTCAAAATCTTCAAAAAAGTCTGCGTAAATTATCATTTTAGAGCTATCTGATAATACGAAATCAAACAGTTTTCTGAGAGTAAAGATAGGTTAAATTAAATACATTAATATCAGTATATATATATATAATAAAATGAGAAATAACTATCTCTAAAAAATACACAGACAATTCGTCAGAATCATCGTACACTTTAAAGTATCGGTTCTGGGCCTTAACATGACGGCCGCTTCATTGAAAATTTGCTAATAAACCATAACCGCTAACAAAATTATAAATGTTTATTTACGTCATAATTTTTACAATGTTGTGATTTATTCACTGTGAAATTTGAAGAAATATAGGATCATTCAAAATACGAATTTCCCAAAATATGTTTTTATATTTATTATTTTTTTATCTTTTATTTGTTTATATATATTGTTTATTATATTTATTATCTGTTATTATATTAATGAAATATTAAAGACATTTTGTAAACGTTAAACATAATTACAATGGAAAAATTAGGTTTTTAAAGAAGCATTTCATAAAAAGAAGTACATTTTACAAGATTTTGAAGGATTTCCATTTTGATACGGTAGAACGAAAATGAAGGTTTGTGCCTACTTTGATTCAGGCCGGACTGAAATTGCGAACTGTAGATGCAATACGTTTAACGACACTCCTTAGAACATTTTAAATCCTCTTAGAATTAATTGATCTTAAAATGACTGCCTTCCCAAACAGCTCACAAAAAATCTACATGTAACTGAAGCTTGACTATAATGTAGACCTAATCCGTCTTCTGATAGAACTAAGTACGCTATCTTAAAATTGTCACTTTTCTTTGAAAATCGCTACTTGAGGCGTAAGAATTTGGATTGCAAAGTACCTTATTTGCCCTCAGTGTGTTCTTATCGCCTTGGATCTGTTGTTGATGTCTTGCCATAAACACGACGTATTCACAACAATTTACAAGCGACAGACACTATTAGAGCTTTGTATATCTTGGACTTCTTTGTATGTGTCAGTTAAAGGTTTTATTTAGCGCATTGTTTAACGAATTTAGTTATATTTACAGTTAATACATTGTTGTGATTGTTACAGTGTTTAGAAATTTTATAATCTAATTTACTCTTTCCTCCAAAATTAAATGAGTAATTCTTATATATACGTATATATATATATATATATATATATATATATATATATATCCATATATATCCATATATATCCATATATATACATGGATATATATATATATATATATATCCATACAAGAACGCTCCATTTTTTACGCTTTCATTTTTCTTGGAAAGGGTTGTAAAGATTTTTATAAAATGCTAGAATATAAATCTTTTAATTAAAACGTAACCTTATCAACTAAAAATATAATAACTGATAAAACCAATGCCAATGAATTCTCTTCAATCAGCTGATATTTAATTATTGTTTCCGTGTAATCAGCAGGTATATTAATCCAAAATATCAATTAACTTTCTAAAAATTGAATTCCTATTATTAAAGGACAGTACCTGTACATTTAATAAGACAGAGTAATTATTGTTAAAGTACATATTTTGCAATGAAAAAGAAGCAACAAATTTATGTAGGTATGAATAAATGTCCTTTTTTTGTCGTAAATGGCGTATGTTTGAACGTGGGTAGTGTTGGTACACAACGGTTTTTAGGGAATTTCCACTGGAAAACGAGCTATTGAAGTGGCCATCATGGTAACACCCAAATCGGGACGCAATGAGCACAGACCCTGAGGGGTTGTAAAAATGTATAAACTCTGTATGTGTGTGTGTGTGTGTGTGTGTGTGTGTGTGTGTGTGTGTGTGTGTGTGTGTGTGTGTGTGTGTGTGTTGTATGTGTGTGTGTGTGTGTGTGTGTGTGTGTGTGTGTGTGTGTGTGTGTGTGTGTGTGTGTGTGTGTGTGTGTGTGTGTGTGTGTTTTAGAACGCTCAAATTTATCAATTTGGTCCAGTTTGTTTCAAATTTGGTACAAAAATCGATTCTGCTAATAGCTTGGAATAAATTGTGTTCGTTAACCGGAAAAATTCGCTATCAGTTTGAAAATGGCGGATATTTAAAATATTTAAAAATTCATAACTTTTTTCTCCTGATTTTTTTTTTTTTGAAAAACTGATTTTACCATCGTAATCAATGTTAAAAGCTAATCAAATTAACATTTGTAATTTTCAAAATCCGTTTAAATTAAAAAAAATGTTTTGACGGCGGTCTGGGTTCATTTTCATATTGTCAGCGTACATTTAAAGTTAAATTGAAAGCATTCTAATGTATGCTATTTTAATATCATGGTTAAATAAAAATTTCAATCAGGGTAAAGTGTAGAAAAATACTTTTGAAAATTTGCTTCTATCCAGACGTGAAATAGTTACTGAGTGTGCGGAAAAGGGTGGCAGAGGAAAAATACAAATGAACGTCACAGATAAGGGTCTTGCAAGAAAGGGTCAAGAAAATGAGCCTACTTTGAAATAATGCTGACTAGGCAGAGACACATGCAGAGCTCTTGCTTTTTGTTCAGTGAAACACAATCTTTTCACGAGACTTCGACCGCTACAACACGTACTTTGATACAATTTAAATATTATTAAGTAACGTCTGTATCTAGGTTACGCGATGTGGCGAATTTTTAAAATCATATCTTTTTTACTATTTGAAAAATAATCCACTACTTAATTTAAAGCATTAAATTTTAAAATTTTACGTTGGAAGTAAAAAAAAATCAAAAACAAACCCTGACTACCGTCACAATGATTTTCAATGGATTTTGAAAATGTTAAATGCTATGTTATGTTACTGTGGTAACTATGTTGAAATCGAATGTTCGAAGATGAAAATTTAAAAGAAGTGTGCTTTTTTTTCTAAAGATTGAAGTGGCAGCCGTTTTGAAAGTAACGGATTTTATTGGATAATTTACTTGTCCAAGTGAGTTTCGTGCCAAGTTTGAATCAAATTAACTTATACTTGAAATTTAAATTTCAAAATTACTTGGTATATACGAAAACGAATCTCTGACAGCCGTTCTTAAATTTCAATTGAATTTATAAATAAATGCTAATTACGGCGGTGTAATCAGATTTTCAAAAAAGTTTAAGAAAAAGTTATGGTTTTTTTAATTTGAAACAGCTGCCATTTTTACATACATATTTAACAATCCTCAAAAAGTGATTTAATGTTTAAAATCGACAGTCATTTTAAGGTCTAAGTGTTACAACGATAACCGCCCTACCAATAACTTTGTTTCTAAACAGAAATTCAAATAAAGAGAGAATTTTATTCGAAAATATTTTATGTGAGCAACTGAGGAAGTCGTTTCTTCATAATAAGTATTGTTTTTTCATGCATCTAAATTTCAAGTTTAAAACATATATAACACCTACAAATAATTTTTGCATGATTTACACTTAAAACGAATTTTAAAACGAAATTGCTCAGTACTTCCTAATTAAATTGAATTAGCTAGAACATTTGTTGTATTGGTTGCATTTATATTTTTTTGTTCTTAAAACAAATAAATAAATAAATAAATATATATATATATATATATATAATAAATATAAAAGCATAAAAAAGTCACAATTGGTGAAATTCACTTAAAAATTAATTATTGGAGCAGCAATCATGGTAAAACCCAGATCCAGGATTTTGAAATTACCGCTGATCATCGCTTCTAGATTAATTTTTGAGGGCTTTATAATCTCTCTCTCTCTCTCTCTCTCTCTCTCTATATATATATATATATATATATATATATATATATATATATATATATATATATATATATTTAAATATATATATACACACACATACATATATATTTGTGTGTACGTATGCAAGCGCGCATCTCTATGTCATTGTGTGTGTGTGTGCTTGCGTGCGCGCGCGCGTGTGTGTGTGTGTGTTTTAGCACGCTCATATTTGTAATTTTAATCCGATTTTATTAAAATTTGGCGCACAAATTGATTTAGGTAACAACATGGAAAAATTTTTTAAGCAACGAAATTCGTTCATTTGTTTCAAAGGTGGTAGTTCTTTATTGTTTGTAGCTTTTTGTTTTAAATGTTTTAAAATTTGATTTCATCTACGTAATCAGCGTTAAAAAAGGCATACATTAGTATTTTGAATTTGCATAACCTTTTGAAATTAGAAAACTGAATTTGACGGCGGTCAGAGTTCATTTTCGTATTTTCAATGCAATTCGGAATGTTCATATATAGGGATTTTAATGCTTTTTAAGATGGTGAAACCAACAATTC
This sequence comes from Callitettix versicolor, assembly GCA_022606455.1. NCBI lineage: Eukaryota > Metazoa > Arthropoda > Insecta > Hemiptera > Cercopidae > Callitettix > Callitettix versicolor. The sequence goes on along the minus strand of CM040188.1, from coordinate 15,054,093 downwards.
AAGAAGGGATAAAGTAAAAATATATTTTTTGAAATTATCTTCTAGCATGTTAGCAAGACAGCTGCATTACTTTTATTTTTGTTTTTCCTTAAAACAAAACATAAAAATAAAAACTTCAGTAACGTATATCGACAACATCAAAGACTTCTCGAATTGCAATATGAATGGCCTTTATATAGGTTATATTTTATAAATAAAGAGTCAAAGGGTTTTCTTTCGAATGTGATATTTTATTTGCAGAAAATGAAAGAATCTAATGAACTCGGTGCTTTTTCTCTAATACAAGCACGAATGAAAACATATTTCTATAAATCGTTTCATGTTTTTGCAATTAGTTGTCTACATCAAGTAAACATAATTGCTACACACAGGTGTCTCGCTGACGTCCAGGTTCATTTCATATTTTCAATGCAATTTTGAAACGTTAATACGCGTAGGCTCCTATATGCAAATTTTAGTGCTGTTTATGATGGTGAAATCAGAGTTTCGAAAAACGTACAATATAAAAATTACTTTTTGGAAATTCTGCGTGCAGCGATTATTTCAATGTTTACGAACTAATTGTTTGGTGGAAATCGTTCCATTTCAGATCTGTGTTTGACTGAACGAAGCGTCTATGGACTAATCTTTAGCAATTCGAAGCACAGAAAAGACAAGGAATTATTAGTGCACGCGCTTAAACATGCAGATTGAACTGTGCATAACAAAACCTGATCTGTACACCTTCATTGCACGTCATTTATTCATTACCAGGAACTCCAGATTCAACGTTCAAACATTGCCAGTCTTATTAGAAGTATGTTTTAAGGCTAACGGAAAACATTTTTACTGACACAATTAAATACTTTCCAAAATTACGTACAGTAAGTTCTTACTCAATCTATAGAGCACATTTGTCAAGTTGAAACTGAGATATACGTAAAAACAGCCAAAATAATCTAACTGAATATAAACCTTAATTATTTTAATAACTTGGGCACGTTTTTAGCCAGAGAAATAGTTTTCTGTTTTAAAATGGCTATATATACACAATGAAAATAAATCTAATGTAACTATTGTAATTGACGTTAAAATTTAGCATTTTTACGTATCTATTTTTCAGAAGTAAAAACCTCTTAAAACTTGCACTTTTTGCACGAGGGACAAGTTGAAACTAGCGAGAACACGAATAATATGTAATAAAAAGTATAACGATTGCCATATACAAATTATTAGTACTGATGGAGCAAATTTAAGTCTACCAGTGACATGATTGTTCTTATATGCATTCCTACTTGTAACCAGCCGCCTCGGTGGCCTAGTGGATAGCGTAATAGGCTTTCACCCCGAGGACCCGGGTTCGATTCCCGGCGAGGGCTTGGCATTTTCATAAGCTATAAATCATCCTACCGTCTGCATTAGCCCAAGTGTGCACAATAGTCGGACGTTAAACACCAAAAAAACCTACTTGTAACCTTCATCACGAGTGAAATCTGTTTACTGTCGCGCCTATAGCTCTTGAGCCAACCAATCAGAGAAGAGCAGTGTTGCAAGATTGCTTCCCCTTTATAAACTGAATATTTGTGAGTGGGGATATTTGTATGTATTAAAAAAATGATGTGCTAGGCCATGTGACAACATCCCGTTCTGGTACTAACGGTTAACTGCCAAAGGACTAAGGGCTAAGAGCACTAATAACTATAGTATTACGATTTCTATGTAACGATTTCAACTGAGAGGCGTGAGTTGAAAACCGATACTAAACTTTTTTACATTTAATATTTCTTTGCTCAAAATTTTGTTTACAAATAAGTTAAATTATTAACTTAGCGTCATTCAATAAGTCCTTAGAAAAAAATATGAAAAAATTTTTTTTTAACATTAATTTTTTTTAACGCTATACATTTCTTCTCAATGCATTTCTATAACATTTTCCTAAGCTGGCCAAAAAGTAGGATTTCGATAGTTCTTCAAAATAGGCTTTTTTGTTTGGGCGATGATCATTAGACGTGAATCCATTTCGACTGAATAGTTTTTTCCAAATTTGGAAATAAAAAAATAACTGTGGATCAAATCCGGTGAATACGGTAGATATTGTAATAATTTGAAATTTAATTCCAAAAGTTGACCTCGAAACTAGGCATGTGTACATCCGTGCAATGTCTAGATGAAAGAATATCTTTTTCTTTTTCAAATCAGGAAGTTTTTTTCTTAATTTCTTCGCTCAGCCGGTGCAATAACGACGCATAATACTCTCCAGTTATTTTTTTTTTTTTTTTGAAGTAATCAATGTAGTTGTTTCGCTTGCACCCCCCAAAACCGTGGCGATCACCTTGACGGCTGACTTCACCTTTTTCGCTTTCTGCAAAGTCCGTTAACCTTCAAAAAATTAACTGTTTTTATTGTGCATTTGTTTCTGGAGTGTAGTAATGTATCCACGTTTCGTCTGCAGTTATGTATCTATGCAGAAACCCGTCAGAATTGCTACGAAAAAGCGCCAAAACAACCCACGATTGCGTTTATTCTCCAGTGAGATCAAACGCGGCACCCAGCTTGCCGAGGTTTTTTCATGCCCAATTCTTCTTAAAAAATTGAAAAAATTGCACCTTGGGATACGTCTGTGACCTCAAATACTTCACGAACTTTCATTCGTCGATCGCTTAAAATCATATAATTGATTTCGTCAATCACTCCCACTGGACGTCCCAAACTGGTCTAATTTTTTGTGGATGTATTGGACACGATTGAATTCATTTACCCAATTGTAAATAGTTGCAAATACGGAAGCAGATGTGCCATGAATTTCATCCAACTCTGTTTTGATGTCTTTCGCTGTTAAGGTTGTTAAATATAAGTGTTTGATCACCGCTCGAAACTCGTACGTTTTAAATGAATTACCATTCGTAATTTACTCGTAGCATTTTTTATGTTATACCAATAAATAGGTTGATATTAACAAAACACTTAGTGCCATTATTATTTACACAAGCGAATATTTTTTTTATTTTGAGGTTATCTTAGACCACAATATTAAGAACATTCACTCAAATTACACAAATTTAACTAAACCCATTCAAAAAGCAAAATATCATCTATTCATTTTAAAGTAAAACGGACGCCCCAATAGTTGCCTTATCTAAGCTCCGCATAAATCAGCAAATATAACTTGAATGAATGACTCATTAAACGAACTTGGTGAATAGTGCTCAAGAAATTGTTCGAATTTGATTTGAACTGAATTGACTTGAACGTTTTGAAACTAAGATAGAAAACAACCTATCAAATAAAACTTTTGTTTTTTAACTTTATAAATTCACTGTTATTATTAATTACAGTTATAAAATTAAAAAAAAGCTTTGTTATATGGTAACACACAGGACTTTGCTAATCGTGGCCTTGTCAGAAAGTCCGAAAATATTAATTTGTACCCTTAAACATTTTGTCCATAATTTGCAAAATTCAATGTTGTAATATTATAATAAAACGGGATTTCGATTTGTATTATTAATTCAAATCATCCGGACAATCAACTAACCGAATCATTAATCGTACATAATTCGAATAAGTTATAATATTAACAACCAATCATCCGAAATAATTATTCGGATCAACAATAACATGGATCACTTATCGTTCGAATGACCAATCATCCGGTTCAGTAATAACACATATCAACAAACAACCAGACAACCAATTAACCGAATCGCCAATCGCGTAAGAAGGTCAATAATATGGATCACCGATTGTGCGAATTAAAAATCATCATCGAGATCAACAATAATATAAATTACCAATCTTCCTAATCGCTAGTAATTCAAATATTCTACAGTTTTTAATATAGAAATATGATCTTTTTCAAGCAGTGATTTTGTCCAATTTATATTAAAATGTAAGGAAATGTAACAGATTCTTTAACCAGTTGTGAACATAACAATTCTCTTCCCACACTCCCCGTCAGAACTACTTAAAAGATTTCTTTCAAGCTTTTTTTTTGTAGTAATTTCTTTCTTTTTGTTCATTTTGTGTAAATTAAACTGTTCATTACCATATGCTCGAAATATTATTTTCCATAACAGCTGTTTTTAATTAATTTCTGCACAAATCCGATTTTCCGTATTTCTGCATGTCTAGCTAAGCCCGTATAAGTACGGGTTGAACGTAGTTCCACCGTACTAAAACAATACGCACGCTTTGACTACGTCTAAACCATAACGAACAAGAAATTTGCAACAGTTTGCAGTGCTACTATGGGCTTCGTAATGTGCGGAAAGTCCCCTGTTGGAGTCGGGAACAAAATTAACAAAGGGAGACAAATTATTCCAGACTGAGCCTCCCCGTACCGATTTATTGTCTGGAATTGTATCCATTAACATACCTTAGCTTAGCTACTGCATTGTGAACGCTGTTAGTTCATTGTTCTTCCGTAGAGTGCGCTTAATCTTAACAGAAACTAAACAAATAGTGATAGCTCAATTCCGTTAACCGGGTTTTAGTAATTAGTAATTTTATTTATGGCGCTGTCAATTTGTAAAAATAATTTCAAAACTAATTATATAAGAACCTAATTATATAATATAACTGCAAAAATAATTATATATTATGAACTTAAAATATATGTAAATCGTAATAAGGTTAAAAATTTAAGTTTAAGGTAAATACATAATGTTTTTTTATATATATATATATATATAGTGTTTTTGAAGTTACGATTTATTGTACAACTAAGCTTCTTGGAATCTAATTTAGTAGTAAGTTCTTAATGAGTTTTTACAGTCCACTGAAGAGCTCATTTTCCTGGAAGTTTTGAGGATCCTGGATGCCTCCTGCTGATAACAACATCACAATTATCGATTATGTAGCCTGCAGTTTCCTCTACTTTCCTGACTAACCTACAAACAGTTTCTTCGTGTTACATGTCTTGTGTTGTTCATGTGCATTTTAAGACGACAGTAATGTGGGTTATGGTTTTCCGAAGTTGTCTTCCGCCCTGGATATTAATGTTCCTGACTGTCAGCCCTCTTATCAAAGCTCTGTAGGTATCCTTGGGGAGTCTTCTACTTCTTATTCTTGGCTTCATTAGAAGTCCTTTTACTGCAGCCTGCTATCTTCTCTGTTTGCACTTTTGCATTTCCAATAGATATTTCTACATCTATAAACGTGATTTAAAATAGGTTTTCTTATTACTGCTTTAAAAGAGGATGCACATCTGTCAGTCTTCCATTGCAGGTTGAGCAGATCCATCTAGCGTCCCTACAGTGTTCACTACGTTTGGGTTCCACGTAAGACTAATGAAGATGAGATATCCCCACTACATTCCGATTTTTCAAAACATTTATCACGCTCTTGAGGTCAAAATTTAAAATTATCTGGTCTTAGAATATAATTAGAGTTTTTTCATAAACAGCAAAAAATCATCTGAAAATATTTAATTTGCCACAGCTTATAATATAGGCCTAAAGCAGTTCGATTGGTCGGTACCAATGACGCAGCGTTACATCATTGGTATATTTAACACTTGTTATGGAAACCAATTACCTGTTTTGTGCAGCCGGGTAAAAATACGCTGTCAATTAATCACGAAACCCAACTTGACCAGAGGCTGCGGTTTCAGGTCACATCAATAAAAAGGGTTTTCATTGCACCCAGTATAGTAATGACACCGATTTGTTATGCGCATTCAAACACCAGGCGTGCATTTATCAAGTGATTGGCGTTCAAATAATTTGTTTTAATTTTTATAAAACTTTATAGCCAACCGTTTAAAATAGTTATACTTACATTATTCTTTCTTAAAAAAAAACACTTTTATTCGAATTAAATGATAAATATAAAAGTAACAAAAATGAATAGCATTTAAAATTTCATAATGCAAACATTGTGTTATATTACAGTTTCAAAAATATTTCGATCTTTATTTTGAAAACTGTTTTCACCATCCTATTATACTAAGCATTAAATTATATATGAAAATAAACTGTGATGCTGATAAGTTCGTTTACGTGTTTTTTATGTTAATTAAACATTTATATAGGTCATGCATGTTTAAACGAAGATTACTACAATAACAATAGTAAAAATATGTAAAGATTTTTAAGAAAAATTTTGGAACCGCATCTTCGAGGTGATATTCGTTCGAAGTCAGAAAAAATATTTTTTTAAACTTCAGAATAACTTCGAAGATTGGCAAAATGTCGGAACAAACACATAACTGTAACTATAACTGCGTAACTGTAATTGTAACTGTAACTGTATCTGTAAATATACCTGTAACTTCAACTGTAACAATAACTATAATTATAACTGTAACTATAACTGTAACTGTAAATGTAAATGTAACTGTAACTCTATCTGTAATTGTAACTGTAACTGTTATTGTACCTATAAATATACCTGTAACTTCAAATGTAACTGTAACTATAATTATAACTGTAACTGTAACTATAACTGTAATTGTACCTGTAACTGTAACTGTATCTGTATCTGTAATTGTATCTGTAACTGTAATTTAACTGTAACTGTAACTGTAACTTTTAATGTAAATGAAACTGTAACTATAACTCTAACACTAACTGTATCTGTAATTGTAATTGTAACTGTAACTGTACCTATTACTGTAACTATGATTATAACTGTAACTGTAACTAGAACTGTAACTATAATTGTAACTATAACTGTAACTATAACTATAACTCTAACTGTATCTGTAACTGTAACTCTAACTCTAACTGTATCTGTAATTGTAAATTGAAGTTTGAAATAAATTTGGAGGTTTATTGAAAGGATGTACACAGGTTTTCAGTGTAAAATTTACCATTTTGGATCCGTGAAAGAATGAATCTATAAATTAACGATGTATGTAAATATATTACTACAAATTCGAATGTAGGCCTGACGTACTGATATTCACAGTTAGATAAATTTTTCTTTTTCTTAACATACAAAACTTTTTATACTTTTTTCTCACAAACAGTATTATTATACCACAGATACTTTTCAGTGACCAAGTAGTTATCTTCTCTTAGTTCATTGTAAAAACACTGAGGATAGCAAGTGGTCGCTGAAATGCTTCTAAAATATAATGATATTTTTGTAAATAAAGAATGTATTGTGTTTTATTTGTTATACGTATAGCAAGTGGTCGCTGAAATGCTTCTAAAATATAATGATATTTTTGTAAATAAAGAATGTATTGTGTTTTATTTGTTAAACGTATAGCAAGTGGTTTCTGAAATGCTTCTAAAATATAATGATATTTTTGTAAATAAAGAATGTATTGTGTTTTATTTGTTATACGTATAGCAAGTGGTCGCTGAAATGCTTCTAAAATATAATGATATTTTTGTAAATAAAGAATGTAATGTGTTTTATTTGTTATACGTATAGCAAGTGGTCGCTGAAATGCTTCTAAAATATAATGATATTTTTGTAAATAAAGAATGTATTGTGTTTTATTTGTTAAACGTATAGCAAGTGGTCTCTGAAATGCTTCTAAAATATAATGATATTTTTGTAAATAAAGAATGTATTGTGTTTTATTTGTTATACGTATAGCAAGTGGTCGCTGAAATGCTTCTAAAATATAATGATATTTTTGTAAATAAAGAATGTATTGTGTTTTATTTGTTATACGTATAGCAAGTGGTCGCTGAAATGCTTCTAAAATATAATGATATTTTTGTAAATAAAGAATGTAATGTGTTTTATTTGTTATACGTATAGCAAGTGGTCGCTGAAATGCTTCTAAAATATAATGATATTTTTGTAAGAAAAGAATGTATTGTGTTTTATTTGTTATACGTATAGCAAGTGGTCTCTGAAATGCTTCTAAAAAAATGATATTTTTGTAAATAAAGAATGTATTGTGTTTTATTTGTTATACGTATAGCAAGTGGTCTCTGAAATGCTTCTAAAATATAATGATATTTTTGTAAATAAAGAATGTATTGTGTTTTATTTGTTATACGTATAGCAAGTGGTCGCTGAAATGCTTCTAAAATATAATGATATTTTTGTAAATAAAGAATGTATTGTGTTTTATTTGTTATACGTATAGCAAGTGGTCGCTGAAATGCTTCTAAAATATAATGATATTTTTGTAAATAAAGAATGTATTGTGTTTTATTTGTTATACGTATAGCAAGTGGTCACTGAAATGCTTCTAAAATATAATGATATTTTTGTAAGAAAAGAATGTATTGAGTTTTATTTGTTATACGTATACTAATTGTTTGGATCCTAATTATCTTATTGCTTTTTCAAAACCATATTTTGTAAGATTAAAGATGCATTTGATTTAGAAGTTCTGGGCTAATTTTAAGCATAGTTTGATCAAAAACTTTAGAACCGACTTTTAGAAAATTTGTTGACCAAAACGTACTACGTACGTACCAAAAATTACCGAAATATGAATAAATCAAAACTTACATGATGAATTTCAAGAACATCGGTATACAGCTATTTCCCTTATTTCCGGTATACCTTATCCCTTGTTTCCAATCTATGTCTACAGATAAAAAATAAAAAAACAATTTTTTTTATTGTATAGGATCTGGAAATAAATATAGGTATAAAAATATCAAGATTATTTTTTCTGTAGGCCTGTTCTAATTATAATGTGAAAACAATGTAGAGAAAGTATGGCTTTACATTTAAAACTCTGCCAGTGTAATGTGCGTGTGTTGTCGAGGTGAGGGTCAGGTTGTAAACTTCTTTAGGCCCGTATTTCACATAACGTTTATTACAGTTGGCTGCCATTATTTTCTTTAATAGCCAATAAAGTAGAAATAGTGTTACGGCACAATGATCAGTTATACACAGACAATGTTTTATAAACACGTAAAACAACATCTAAAAGAGAATAAAAACTTAGGCAATGTGACACCAGAAGAGAAGATAACACAATACGAATTTAAAAAAAAACTTTAAAGCTGTTAAAGTTATAATTTTTTAAAAATACAGAACCTTGTTTGAACACATTAAGATTTTATAATTTCTTGAGGAATTGGGCAGGTTTTTGAGGATTAGGCTGGACATTTTTGAAACCTTAGGTTTTTAACGAATTAGGCAAGTTTTTCATCGAATAGGCCGGTTTTTGAGGGAAGGTTCCTCATAACTTAGGAACGTAGGTAGGTTTTTGTGAACATACACAGGTTTTTAGGAAATTAGATCAGTTTTTGAGAAATTAGTTCAGTTTTCGAAATATCAGACACGTTTTTAATAAATTAGTCAAGAGTTTTGGTAAGTTAAATATTTTTTTGAAAAATTAGACAGGTTTTTGTCGAGAAATAAATAACGGTTATTGAGAAAATAAATAATTTTTTGTGTAATTAGACAGGTTATTTGAGAAATTAGACTAGTTTGTGATGAATTAGGTTATTCAGGCATTGGAAACAGAGAAAAGGTCGGTTTTTTAAAAATAGGATATTTTTTTAAATTACTCAAGTTTTTGAAAATTTAGGCAATTTATTCAGTTGCGCAAATTTCTGAGGAATATGCCGATTTTTTTATAAATTTAGTAGAAGTTTGAGGAATTAGGCAGGTGTTTGAAGAATCAGCCAGGATTCCCATTTGTGTTACGGATTAAAAGGAAAACGTTTTTGATCTTTCTTCGCTTAGCCAAACAATATTCTTCTTAGCAAATTTACGTTTGGAAATAAGCCATTGGAGCAGCCATAATTGTAAAACCTTAACATTAGCGCTGATTGTGAACCATTAGGTCAGATTTTGAGGAGTGGTTAAGCATTTTATATGTAGAGTCGTGTGTGTTTAAGCTTTATTGCCTTCGAAATTTGGTTCGAACTCTGCACAAAAATAAACTTTGCCTGTAGCTTAGAAAAATGTTTTATTACAAAATCTGTTAAACCGTTTCAAATTGGCGTTCCTTGTAAATCATAAAATTTTAATTTTTTTAAACTAATAATTAAAAAAAAATTATTCACTTTCGTTTACCATTGTCATAATTTATATAATGTAACAATTCCAATTCCAGTTGAATTTGAAAATTTAAAATGGTAATTTAGCCTTTATAAAAGTTGATGGTGAAATCAGATTTTCAAAAACTTTAACGTATTTGTTGTTAACAAGTAAAAAGATTTTGATTAAAGATTTTGAAACCCACTTTTATGAGCAAATAATTGTCGCTGTTATCTTAAAAATAAATTCTTAACTTTAAAATTATGTTTTTTAGGCATATGTATATATATATATATATATATATATATATATATATATATATATATACTACTTAAGTACACTTAAGTATACAGTATACTGCTTAAGTGATATAAAGGCTTACTTCAAGGTCTCAGGTCTTAATAAGATGGTCGCTCCAATAATAGTTTATTTTTCAGTGAGTAGGCTAACACATTTTCGTATCAGAAATTAATAATTTTAATTATATGCAAATTATCACCATATCAGTATTGTCTAAAGTTTGCATGATTGCGGTTTATCCAAGTTGGTTCTCTTTTGACAGGTAAGATCACTTTTGCTCAAATTTCTAAGTTTAATGAGTTTCATGTTACAAGAGAATGTTAGCAGAACTTTTGAATGAAGTGTAAAGTGTAAAGTTTCTTCGAGGAGTAACGCTTTTCCTCTGTCACTGAAGGCGGAAAGCACATTATGATTGGTGCAAACAATGCGATTACAGATGCAACTGTTTGGCTTCATTGCAATTCGAGTGCGCAGGCTCGTTTAACGATAACACGTTAGCAGACTATTCGAACAACTGTGAGTCAAGTAAAGAAATTTTCTTCGATAATTATTAAAATTCTATATACTTTGTAACACGAAACGTAATTTTGTAAGACTAAAATCCACTCAAATTTTAATGCAAATAAAAAACACATTGGTTATTGTTAAGTTAAATAATAAATTATAATATGTAATCAGATGCTGTGTTGAGATAATTATCGTTTCAGATAAAGATAAACAAAAGAAAACAGCGGAAAAAATAACAAACAAAAAAGTAGCTGCAAGAAGATATTGTTGACGTGATTTTAGATAATGTAATATAAAAACTGAAAATGTTTTTTCATGGAGATTTTAACGCTAATTGCGATTGTGAAATGGAATTTTCGAAAATGTATAAGAAAACTTTAATAATTTTCTTTTAATTTATAGATTGCTTTCAAACCGTTGAACGGATTTTAGCGGATAACAAAAGCATTTTAGAAGTTACGAAAATTGATTTTTGAAACAAGTTAATTCAAATCGAAATATGATATAGAAGTCAAAATCGACCTGTTTCAAGATCTCCAATACGTCATTGTCCGGAAGAAAATCCGCTAAAAGTTACTACTATTGTAAAACAATATATTATCAGCAACGTTATAGACATGATACCCTTAAAAAGCAGCAAGACAAAATTGGGTTGGGGAAAATAATTGGGAATCTTTCATCTGCTCAGTCAGCCAGCGTTCGTACAGAGTCAGGACAGACAAAGCTATCGTTACTTGCACTGGGTAAAGTTGTACAATCTAGAACAGGACACAACATGGAATTTATTAATGGTAAGTGTGTGGTGAGGGATGATTAAATATATGCGCGCGCGCGCGCGCGCGTGTGTGTGTGTGTGTGTGTGTGTGTGTGAGAGAGAGAGAGAGAGAGAGAGAGAGAGAGAGAGAGGGGCTCGGTGGTCGAAGTGGCTGAAAGCATCGGTCAGTCTACTGCGTCACTCAATTGCGCACCTAAAAGTTCTTAGTTCGAGCCGCAGTTGCTATCATTGCTTTTCCCTTACCATTAACACTGATCCCTCGTTCTTATTACTCTAACTGGCATAAAGAATTGACGTTATATATATATATATATATATATATATATATATATATATATATATATATATATATATATATATATATATATATATATATATATATATAAAACGTATATCCTGTTAGAAGACAGGATCGATGCTCATTTTATGGTCCTGGTCCTGGGCTTTACCACGACGGTCGCGCCAATAGGTCATTTTCAAATGGTAATTTGAAAAAGTCATATGAACTTCTAAAAACGTTTTATGACATTTTATTAAAATTTTCGTCATCATGAAGATACTTAATACAATTGCGAGTAATAAAATACAATCATAAGAAACCGAAATCGAATATAATAATAAAAGAAACCTGTCGTTGCCTACTCACTTTAAAAAAAAGTTTTCCAAAATTTATACATTTCAATTTAAGTATCAATTTGTTTTATTTGAGTTTAATATATGTGAATGCTTGACTTTCACAAATTAGGTATTTCAGTCTTTCTTATTAGACCTTTTACTAGATATATTGCAGAGTATTTAAAAAATTGCGCAAACTTATGGGGGCTTTTGAAACTTTAATTCTTTGAGTAAAATAACAAAATGTTGTAAAATGGATTCTATTATGCAATTCACATGACTGTATACAATGGTATGAAACATTCTATATGGATGCACTAAACAAGTCCACCATCATGCGGCTGTACGACACGTTCCAGGAGACAGTTTATGTGGCAGATGCAACAAACAAGTCCACCATCATGCGGCTGTACAAAACGTTATAGGAGACAGGTTATGTGGGAGATGCAACAAACAAGTCCACCATCATGCGGCTGTACGACACGTTCCAGGAGACAGGTTATGTGGCAGATGCAACAAACAAGTCCACCATCATGCGGCTGTACAAAACGTTATAGGAGACAGGTTATGTGGCAGATGCAACAAACAAGTCCACCATCATGCGGCTGTACAAGTTCCAGGAGACAGGTTATGGTTGCAGATACACCAAACAAGTCCACTATCATGCAAAAGTACGTCAAGTTCCAAGGGACAGGTAATATGGCAGATACACATCGTACTAAACATGTCCATTATCATGAGGCTCTACTACAAGTTGCAAGAGACCGATAATGTGGCAGTGTACTAAAAACGTGGTGCTCCTAATGTGCTAAAATCAGAAATGTTGGTTGATTTGCAAGCTGCATATAGGCCTATTTATACAACGCCTGTCTATTCAGTCCAGTCTTTCCGTTGGTAGTACTTACCCTACATCACGCAAGTGTTTGAAGATGTATCCATACAGAACTCATGTTGTTCACGCGTATTGTTGCTTGACGTCGATGTAAAACTGAAGCTTTCTCTCAGTGGTAAATACATGTTCTCTGTAACGCCAGATGTAGAATTGCTCAACGATTGGTTTTGGTCTAAAGCTTGGTCTCACCTTCACATTCACAGTAGTATCGCTTTGGGCTACGAACAATCCACTTCAGATCCACGAGTGCCTACTGGACTCACAAAAATTATTTATTTGGTGTGCAAGGCCACGCTTTTAATAACAGTTTTGCATGCTACTAAAACAGAGATCGCTATTTAATGGAGCCCACTATCAACAGTTTTTATAAGTAACTCGTTGAATTCAGTAAAGCTTTTACTTACGCCATGAAGTTACATCACTTTTTTAAAACTCTTTGTAATAATCCATACGTTTTGTTTCAGCAAAAGTTCATGAACAAGGTATCAACCGATTTTGAGAAAATTACTTTTTTGTTAAATTATAATACTTTTACTCAAAACGATGGTTTGAAGAAAATAGTTGTGAAAATTTAAAATTATACCCGAGTCAATACGAAAAAACTACACTTACTTGCAAAAACAGATGTAAAAATTAATCTTAATGAAAACTATCCTTTATGATTTAGAAGACCTGGTATATATATATATATATATATATATGCATATTTAAGTATTATAAAACTTAATATTTATACTCTATTTAAAAATACTTGCAAGGAAAAACAACCAATTAAAGTTGTAATAATTAATTAATAAAAATTGTTATAAAATGTATATGGTAGTTCATGTTTTCGGAAATGGTAACGTTGTACACGGCTTGTTTTCCGTATTTTCCCTTTGAAGATATAAAGCAGATATTGAAAGACGGACAATTCATGCGTGAATAGATAAGGGTCTTCCAAGTAAATGATGCTTGAATATAAAGTATTACTCACAACTATATAAACAAGAGTACAAAATGCATTTATAAATTCGATTTAAAGAGATAAACATTATTGAATTACACATTAACTTCACATTATTTAATTACATGTTTCTTGTTTATTATATACTTTAATTAATGCGGGGAGTAATTAAAGATTATTATACAAATTTTGAAATAACAAAAATAATTCTTATAATTTTAATTTTTTTTTTTTGTGGTATGGAAAAGGTAGAAGGTTTATTTATCTTTAGGCAAAATATAAAAAAAGGATCGTAAAAAACGAACTGTGATTTTGAAAGTCGTTTTTATTAGAAAAAAATATATGATTGTCAGTGTAGATGTGCGGCTTTATGACTAGCTGTGTGGTTCTATGGCTATGGCTGTTTGGCTGTATGTCTGTGTGTCTGTATGGCTGTTCAGTTTTATGGTTGCATGGATGTATGAGTGTATGCATATATGATTTTTGTAGTTGTAAGGCTGTGTTAATGTATGGTTTTCGTCGTTGTACTGCTGTGTGACTGTGTGGTTGTTTGGCTGTTGGGAACTGTTAAAGACTGATTAAAAATGCTAATTTCTCTAAATAGGTTTATAAAGGTTTGCTAAAATTTCAGTTTGTGCAAAGATACACGTCAACTTAGGGTTTCAAATTTTAAATAAATTTACGGATCGTCAGTAAAACGAAAATACCAAAAGACAAACCCTGAATGCGTCGAGTTTGCCGTTTCTTATACAAAAACGATTTTACAATTTTAAGGACATAATAATTAATAAGCAATAAAAGAAAATAAATTTAAAAAATACTTCTAAAACTCTTTAATTTTTGTAATAAAACTTTGGTAAATACTGTATTTTGTATTTTTAATTTCCTATTCAAACCGCAGTATCTCTCTCTCTCTCTCTCTCTCTCTCTCTCTCTGTCTCTCTCTCTCTCTCTCTCTCTCTCTCTCTCTCTCTATATATATATATATATATATATATATATATATATATATAGAGAGAGAGAGAGAGAGAGAGAGAGAGAGCAAAGCAGTCGATGATTTAATAACGACGCTAATCGTGATGATCAAGCACACAAAATGAATAATACGTTGAAATTTCCTTCATTTAAAAAAATGAAATAATATTAATGGTTAATTATTACGAATTACTGCTTTAGGGTCCCTTTCTACGAATTCATTAGTTATGTCGTTCCCTAAAACCAGCTCAATGTCGAACGTGCAAATAATTCCAAGGAACGAATGGCTCATGCAAGAGCATCGAAATGGTGGACGCACATTCGTCTCGACTTGCCAATGTTGCGCAAAGACATGGCCAGTAACGAGCAAGTGAAACAACTCTGTTCGTTTATCAGCATACGCTAAATATACTGATATAAATCGAGACAAATAAAACTTTTATAAAAGTAATTAATTTTATTAAACAACTAGCTGACATTAATTTGTTTGAAATACAAATCTTATAAAATTGTTTTGTTTTTGAGGAAAATAAGAATGAAACAAATTAATATGTTTTGACTAAAAAACAGAAAACAATTTTTAAAAAATAATAAAATTTTAAACATATAACGGTTTAAAAACAAGAATATAAGTATAAAATAATTTTTTCTAGCAGCATACAGATATTGTAATACTGACCTGAATTTCTGTGATTGTCAATTTTTAATAGCTATAAAAATGCTTGTAAGATTTAAAAGGTAAAACGTGGGACGTATTGAAATTGATTAAATGCTATAATTCCTAATAGATGTCAGGTAGCTCCTGATTTAATAAATGGAGATAATCTTCTATTACCTACTGCATGGGATCCACATTTTTCGTTTAAACCTTATATATTTTCATAGCTATTAAAAATTGATAATCACAAATTTTCAAGAAAACACAGATTTTGATCTGTATGCTGTTAAGAGAAATTATTTTATACTTTTTAGTCCGTTTTAAAAACGGAGTATATTAAACATTCTGTTTTTTAAAAATAATTATTTTTATGTACAAGTCAACATAGTCAAACAAAGTCATAATAAATAACATAGTCTTAATAACGTGCTTTCGAACCAATGATCTGTGTTTTCCGTACATTACTAACGGATTTATTTATAAGTTATTTGAAAGTGTCCCAGCGCAAAGTGCTGGAGCAGGAACGCAGACGCGCCCCATGCAAACACAAATCAAATTTTCATTATTTAGAAAAGCACTCGCCAAACGATGTCAGTAAATCAAACACTGTATTATTCTTCCTAAATATGTTTGCATGCAGTGATTAATGCTGAACGTTTCAACACTTACAGTACGAATGAAACGTTCGCCTTAGATGAATGTTTAATTCTATTTCTAACGACAACTCATTTATAACGAGAAATAAAACTTGACACAGAAACATTTATATCGAAGCGAAATCGACTTTGGAGTGGAAAAGTTGTTGTTCGATCAATACCAGTCAATGCGGGAAACTTGCTATCGATACCAATTGAAGCAAAAGATGCAATACGAAATAAACAAATAATACAGTAAACAAGTGAATCCAAATTAACAAATGTTGTCATTTTCCTAAAATATTCTATCACAAATCTAGCGACAAAAAGATTGTATCAAATGTTGCTTCATTTTTAGAAATTTGCCTCAATATTGTCAGCGAGACAGCTTAATTTTATATTAAGGTTATGATTTTTGTAATTATTATTATTTGTAATAATGCATTTTTTCAGATTTTTTCAAATCTAATAATCAAAATTAAAACAATTCATTAATACAGTTATTATTTCTTGTCCCTACTATATTTTGGTTAGGATCACAATTAAAGCGAAAATATACGCTTATGTAATACGCTATTTTGAACGTTGTTTTTCAGTTTAAATGATTGGAAGTCATCTTAAATTATTTCTTATGTTTACTTGTTTCTTTTCTGTATATTGCAATAAAAAGTTAAAAAAATTACAGGTAACTTTGCAGAATTCTGTTTTTGTTTTTAACGTCCATAATTAATTCCAGTTAGACTAAAGAGACGAGGCATACTGATCCCTCGTTAATGTTAAAGGAAAATCAAAGCGAGAACTAAGAACCTTGAGGTGCTCAGTTCAGAGAAGCAGCAGACTGTCCAGTGCTTCTTAAGAGAATGTAGTTATGTAGCAAAAATAACTATTTAGAACTAAAGTATAAAAAAATTCCACACTTTAACGTAAGAAAACTATAACAATAAACCTCTCGCAATACGTTAAAATTACGTTCTTCACGATTGCGTTATTTATCGACCGAAGCGAGCTCTCTGTTTCAATTCGAGAGTTCGGCATTTGCTTTGTGTGTTTAGGCCGTTTTGGCCAAACTCATCGACCCATTGTTTGAAATTTCGTTCGAAGATACCACGTACGTCGTATTTTACGCAATGCACTTCCGTTTCAAGATTGTGCTACCTCCGATTAAACAATTACAAGCATATTGCTGACTGTTTCCGGTAATACTGGTTGAATGGTAAGATCTATAATAATGTTTACCGTTTCAAGAAGAAAGAGCATACAATTTGCAATAAAGTAGGTTCAGTACATTTCCTTAAATATTACGGTTACCGGTTAAATTAGCCGAGTTAAGCGACCAGGAAATTATTTAAGAATGTAATTTCGACGAGGCTGTTTTATTTGAATTACTGATAAGTGATTAGCATGGGAAACAGACTTGTGATAAAGCATGATGCAACGATCACGCATCATAGGCTATACCGCTATACCTGTTAAACTGTTATAGCTGTTATAACCTTTACGTTAAATTTTATTTTAGGTTAAGAACTTCAAATGCATATTATTAATAAATAAATGGGTTATTTTTATCTTTTTTTTATTTGCACAACTTTAATATTTTTTAACGCATTACATTTTTGAAGTTTTATTGAATTATTTTTTTCTGAGACTAAAAAACCTTCCTGAAAGTTTCATTTAACTACTTAAATTTTATTGAAATCAATTTATTAGTGCAATTAAACATAATTTATCTCTTCACTCAGGACGTATTAAATTGTTTCAAATTCAAATCTTCGTGCGTTTACTCTTGCCAGTTACATTACATATATGTTTAGCCGAATTAACATAATTAAATTGCAAATTGAATATTGTCACAATACACTTTAGCGGTGCGCAAAGTCCCAAAGGATTTTGAGGCCGGGTAAAGCAATTTAAATAATGCCACTACATTAAAATAACATTAATTGCTTGGTGCAAAGCGTCTATCGAGTACCTCGCGGACAGAAATACCAAGAGGATTAATGCGTTATAATGTTGAATTTAAAAGTAAACATACAATATTTATAATTATAATTACATTATTATCAGTCACACTTTGATTTATTATAAATGTATCAATTTAATTCAAGTAAAACTTGAAAATTATAGGTTAGAAAATTAATTGCATATGTGTTCATTCTGAAACAATCGCTGCGCTCAACTGTGTGGCTAACTTGATGGTAGCCAATTACCAACAATATTTTGTTATATTACCCTTTTGAAAATCTGATCGAACTACTTGTATAGAAAGTCACAGCTTTAAAAATAATATGTAATCAGCTTAAAATCGGTAACACTGTAAGTAATATAGTATTTTTAGTAGGATTTTAAAATTAATAATCCTAATTACTAATTATGAAACAGCTGAACACTGATTACACTAGTGAAATTAGATTTTTAAGTTTACTAATTTATTAAAATTTAGAAAAGCTGCCATTTTGAAACTGTTGAACTGCCTAAGTTATTACGAAAGTCGATTTTCGTACCAAGATTAAATCAAATCGGTTAAGTGTAAACGTTAGAGTTTCAAAAAACGCGCGCGCGCACACACACACAAACACACACACACACACACACACACACACACACACACATACAAATATTTAACGGCTTATCAACAAATGATCAAGATATCACGAAAAGCGCTCATTTCAAGGATTTTGGACTTTAACAAGATAAGCCTTACCAGATTTTCAAATAAATTTACTAACTATACAAAAATGAACCATGACCGTCGTAAGATAAAAAGTTATGATTGTTTTAGATTTGAGAAGGTCGTTACTTTCAAATGTTTGAACAAACATTTATAGGTACTTGTAGGAGCTTACCAAGATCAATTTTTCTGACAAGTTTTAATCAAAACCAGACCAATATTTTGACTGTTAAGACACATATGCAAGTATTTTAATGAATTGTTAACGACACAGTAATAGACATTCTGAAGGTCAGGAGTCGGTTGCTCATTTTACCGTAATTGTATATTTTTCAGAAAATTGTATAGTAAAAATTTGCCAGTAATTGAAAATTTCATCCACTACTCCTACTCAAACAAAAACAATAACTAAGTCAAGATGATAATTTGTTCATAATTACTGACCTGACCTGCAATTGTGTACTAAAGTTATTCTCCTGAGACGTGTATTGCATACAGTGTCCTTGAACTGGACTAACAAGTGGAACTAACTCAATAAACAAGGAACGAGCAGGAATATTAACTAACCTACAAGTTGAATAGACGTCTATAAAGACAAAAGTATGGAAAAAAATCTGAAATTACTTTTAGAACGATCGCCTCACTCACCTGTCTCGCTGACGTGAAAAAAACGACGCATTTAACAATGACCACATTCAAATTCATTATTAAGTTTCAAAGAATTTTGAAAATTTAAAATTCTAATTTACATAGTTTGTAATACAGTTTTTAATCACGTTGGTGAAATCACATTTCAAAAACCTTTAGACAAAACTAATCGATTTTTAAAAACCTTCCTTAAATGGCCGCCATTTTGAAACTGTTATACGGAACTTGTCGGGTAACAAGCTTGACCACGCTATTAACAAAATAGATTTCTGTGTAACGTTTTGATCAAATGTTAAACACATACAGACACACATACACACACACACACACAATGCAAAACATCTATATTTTTAATAGAATTTTGATAATACAATAATAGTAAAAAAGCATATTTAATTCTTAGACCGGGTGGCCACCAAATGTGCAGCCGAGCTGAGCTGAATGAAGATGAACGGCAACAGAAAGCGGAGTCCAATCAGTTGAAAGAAAACGTTTGTATTTTTTAAGTGTAAATATTTAGCCCTACTGTAATTGATTCTAAGGAAACTATTATGTTTAAACCCTAACCTAGGTAAACGAAAACCTAGACGATAAATAAAAAAGTTTGGAGGCGTTTCAGCGTGGTGGGGGAAGCGGAATTTGCTTCAAAACCTAACCTGGCCAGCGACGCCGCTTGACTCCGCTCACTTACGTTACTCTTTTAGTGGCTGCACTTACATGAAAAACAATAGGTTTTGAATGCACAGCTCGCTTCGCTCAGTGCAACTCTTCTCCAAATTTGGTGGCCACCCGGTTTTAAACTATGATAATACGTAATTATTATGTCAACTCTTAACATTGAATATTCTTACTTATTCGGTTACAATTAAAATTACAATTAGTTTTAGCTTACATTTTTTTTTGAAATTTGATTATATCTCTCTTATCAGCATTCTACATATTGCTTGCATATTAGTATTTTAAGCTTTATTAATTTTCACATTTTGTTTATACAGTCACAGCTCAAATCAGTGTAGTAAATTACAAAAGATATACAGTTCAAGTAAATGAAAAAAAACGAGATAAAGCGTGACCACTCTCGATCTTAGGATTGTGAATTTTGAGCAATCGATTTTAATAAATTAAAACTATTTACTTTTTTTGGTGTAGCTTTCAAAGCTCGCAAAAGCAATTATGTTTATGAAGTGTTTATTTCACAATTTATTTTCGACTTTCAATTTAAAATCATGTCAAAGTATGTCAAAGCGAAATAAAATCTATCATGTATGTCAAGGTTTGGCTGGTGTAGGGAAAATTTTCCTTTTGATTCCTGTGAAATTGGATTCTGTCATATTAACAATGATTTATGTTCTGTTCCTGTCAAAAGATGTGCATAAATAAACATTTTATAGTCCAATATAAATAAAAACCTGTTATTATTTGCTTCCATTAAGTATATTATGAACCGCTTACTTATAAAGGGAAGTCATTTATTCAGTATTTATAGAAAGTATCGTAATAATAAAAGAACCTTTAATATTGAGATCTTGAAGAGTGCATCAGTTCAGTTAAGAAAGCCCAGTTCGAGATCTGACGAATTAATTATTAATCATGGCACACAGCTGCCTAGCGAGTGTGAATGAATGCAATTGTAGGATTAATATTGTACTGCGACCTTTGTGTATGTATTGTGCCCCTTTTTGTATTCCTGAGTTGCTCAGTTATAGAGGCTTCTCTAGTCCTAGTCTAGGATTTGGAGAGGATTCAAGATAGATAGCGCCCTCACTTCTAATTTCGATTTCCCATATCTTATTGAGGTGTTTGCAGATTCTTTTTTAGTGATTAATATATGTCTTTTATACAGTGTATAGCGTTTGTTAAAGTCTACGTTTCATACAAAATGTTTGATTTTATAATATTAGCCTGTTGTTTACTGCTTTTAAACTGTATTGTGTTTATATAATGTATTTAACGTAGAGAATAAAATAAACTTCTGTTTTTTTAAAAGTTTGAAACTTGAGCAAAGTTAAGAAAGTTTGCAAAACTTCAGTTAAACTTATCAATATTTTGAATGTTTAAACTTCAGAAAAGTAAAGTTTAACTTATATTTAGCATTATTAATAAGGTATTTATATTTTTAATAAAATGTAAAAGGTGTAAAATTCCTTCGAAAATGATATTTGACGATGATGTATTTGTAGGATTACTATTACACTGCAACCTTTATAGATTTATTCTTAAGATGCTCACTTATGGCGTCTTCTCGAGTCATACTCTTCATAAAGAAAAGGATATGGAGAAGATTTAAGGTAGATAAATCCCCCACTTCTGCCTGGTGACTTCCCACTTCCTATTGAGGTGCTTGCGGATGTTCCCTTTGAAAATGTTCTTTCTCTTGATCGTCACTACGGAGGTTCTGCTCCATTTGGCCATCCATTTTATTGTTCGATGAGATCCAGCTCATTCTATTTTATTTTTCTTCTTATGGAAACACGTACAAGTACCTAAGAAAATAAGTAATACCAATTATTAAAAAAAGTACCGCTAAAAAAGTAATTATAATTATTTTATGCGAAGGGCTAAACGTTATTGCTTTGTAAAGTAATATACTTCATTAATATTGTAAGTTTAATATTTGCGTTTCGCAGAATATTGTTTTCCCAACTTTCATGCTTGGCAGCCGGCCAATATCTTCAAATTTTCCAATAAATTTAACCGTCTACCATTGTTAGACGTTGTAATAATTTTACCCGAACTTTTCTTTCCGCTTAGATTGTGTCTGCCCGTACACTGTAAAATTTGTAACGATATTTTATCCGTACTTTGAAAATTTTAAACTTTTTTATTAATCCGTTGTTTTATTTAAAACGTGTTTAATCTGCATTCGTTATTTTATAAATTAATTGTGACAAATAGTGTAAGTATATATTAAAACAAGACATAAACTAAATCAAACCTTTTTACATTCTTCTTATTTTCTGCTTGGATTATTGTCATTTTGTTCAGTATAATGATCTGCCTTCCCTAGCTTCGTCAATTCTACTTTCGTTGATGCGTTTCGGAGAACCGCCATTTTAGAGAGAATAGATATAGTTTTTGAAGATGGAGGTTCTCCGAAATGCGTCAACGAAAGTAGAATTGACGAAGCTAGGGAATGCAGATCATTATACTGAAAATAAAAACTAAATTAAGTTTATCCGGCCTTTCTACCCAACCGATTTGCTTCACATTTTTACAAATGATAGGGGTTGATACCCAAGTACTCTTTAGAAAATGTTGAGGGCTTTTGAAGTTTCCATGCTAAACTTATGGAGAAAATTGGTTTAATTAGATAATTGCTTGTTCATTAACCGAAATAGTTGACACGCTTGCAGATGTTGCGCTTCTTGTGGTGCAGTAATACTGCTAATTCTTGTTAACATCACTCGTGTTGTTCCCATAAGTAGCTAAGGAAATGGGGTTCGCTTTTACGGAGCCCTGCATGCATTGGTAAAGCTAAGATGCGTAGGCAGGTCTCCAAGTATCGCAGAGCTCAGTGTTATACACCATAAGGGCGGTGACATTCATTCCATAGGTACGGGCCGCTACGTAGAGTAGTGAATGTGTGTGTGTGTGTGTGTGTGTGTGTGTGTGTGTGTGTGTGTGTGTGTGTGTGTGTGTGTGGGCCGCGTGAGAGTAGTATGAGTAGTATGAGCAAGAGGTACGGTGGGATTGCTATGCCCATCAGTTATTCACTTCAGCTGCCTCTAGCGAAATGAGCAGAGGCTAGCAAGTTTCCTAAAAAAACTTGTTAACATACCCTTCCTAACAATCTGATTTTACATCCATAATCCATTAAAATCTGCATATCCGATATTTTAAATAGTTAAACGGTTTTTGTTGAGTACTGAACAAATTCAATCTTTTTTTAAAATCATTGTTTTCCCTAGTTAAAATTTAATCGGACAAAAGTTACGAAAGTGTGGTGCTAAAACACACACACACACACACACACAAATCTATTTTTGCGACAACTAATAACTTGTAGAATATTTCATATTGATAAAAACGTAAAATGAAAAAAGAAGAGCCTTTTTCAAAAATAATAATAATAATAATAATTTTAAATTACGTATGAGCAATAAAAGTGCATTCCCGATCCTGTCGATTTCAATTTTACAATTAACGTATTGCTTATAAATCTTTCGTTTTGAATTTCACAATACACTCAAGTTATTTATTATTACAAACTGAATTTTCCCAACATAAAAAGTAAGTGCGTCTCACTTGTTAAAACGTACTGTCACTTTATTTAGAACGTAAATCAAATTTCCATTTCCTTTGCTAAATACTTACGCCTCCGCTTGTAGTCAGTTATATTTATAGAGAGATGTGATTTATTTCCTTTACAGCAATGCGTATCGGTTGTGAATGTCTGAAACTGTACATTAACCAATGTTTGCACACAGCCCTTCAAGGAAATTTAAAGTTATTGTTTAGTGGATCTGAACAAAAACAAATAGTCTATTTCCAATGATGTAAATTTTGTCGTGGAGTTGAATTCAAGTTGATACCCAACGAATCAGCTGAATGTAACTGGATAGGTTGATTTAGTGAAAATTAATTTATTAGTTTGTACATAAGTATTTAGAATATAACAAAACGTTTGTTTTCAATTGACATCTGATTTAAAAATGTACGAGGGTTGATCAAATATAAACGAGACTGACTTTCTAAAAACTTTTCCGTTGGACATTGAACTCTAAAGGGTGGGGTTTCAGGTAGCCTGGGAGGTTTGGGACGGGCGTAGACGGGCAACATTTCCGTTCGGACCCTTCAGTATAAAACTATACAATGAGTGTGAGTGAAGTGCACGTTTCCGTGGAGCAGAGAATTATTATTAAGTTTTTGGCCAAGGAGGGGGTCAATACGACTGAAATCTTTCGTAGATTGACGGCTCAATACGGGGACAGGACCCTGTCAAGAGCTCGCGTTTTTGCTTGGCACAAGGAATTCGTCGAAGGACGGGAAGCAGTAGAAAACCTCAGATATGATCATCGCCCGACCACTTCCGTCACGGACGAAAACATTGATGCTGTTCGGAAGCTCCTGGACGAAGACAGACGTATATCGCTGCGATTTATTGCAGATGAACTCCAGTTGAGCTATGGTAGTGTTCAAAAAATCGTTACATCAAACCTGGAACTCAGCAAAGTATCTGCAAGGTGGGTTCCACGAATTTTGACCGACGTTCACAAACGGAATCGTTTGGAGATTTGCCAGCGACTATTGACCCAATTTGAACGAGATGGTGAGGCATTATTAAACCGGATTGTCACCTGTGACGAAACATGGGTTCACCATTACACTCCCGAGTCGAAACAGGCAAGTATGGAGTGGCGGAAGAGGGGAGAGAGATTTGGCCTCTGAAGGCCAAATCACGATCGTCGGCCGGGAAGGTAATGGTCACTGTATTTTTCGACAATCAAGGCGCCTTTCACGTCGATTTCCTCCATCAACGACGCACAATAAATGCACAATATTATTGCGATGTTTTAGAGGCCGCAAAACAGTCTTTTCGTAGGAAAAGGAAATCTAAACCGGCGAGAAACGTCATTCTTCTTCACGATAATGCCCGACCACATTCGGCGAACGCTACGAGGCTTAAACTCGATCAAATTGGCTGGGAACCAATGGAACATCCCCCTACAGTCCAGACTTATCACCCTGCGACTATCACCTGTTTGGGCCACTCAAAGAGGCGATTGGAGGCCAGCGTTTCGTAGACGATTCAGCGGTGGAGACCTTCGTGCTCCAATGGCTCAATGAACGCCCGAGAACTTTTTACGAAGATGGAATTAAAAAACTTCCAATCCGGTGGGAAAAATGAGTTACTCGTGCTGGAGACTATGTAGAAAAATAAGTTGTATCAAGAATAATTTGTAAATAAGCAATAATTTTTTTAAAAAATCAGTCTCGTTTATATTTGATCAACCCTCGTAATTGGGTTTAAAATACGAATAAATTGAAATTGTACCTATATATTAAAAAAAATATGAAACCAAATACAGTTTGTCCGGCTTCTATTCGACCGATTTCATTCATTTGTTTTTAAATTTAACTTCTGCATAAATTACCACTACAAATGTTGAAAATATTGTGAATGTATGCAATTTATTTTGATGAGAGTCAGGGTTCATTTTCGTACTTAAAATGGAATTTTAGTGTTATATTAAAAATAAATACGAAATATAAAAAAAAGCCAGGTCGTTTCACCCAAACGATTTGTTAACTTTTTTAACGATTATTGGGTCTGTATAAACGTTTGCAGTTTATGGGAAAAAGAAACGAATAATAGACAACAATGTAAAGCAAGAAATTGAACAGTGTTATAGCACCTTTTCTTATGTTAAAATTGATATTATAGTTATATTTAATACCTGTATGACATGTTATTAAAGCAATGCCATTCATTATATTTAGGTTAAATAATAGCCTTACTTTGTTCTATTTTCGTATTAAAAATTATAACCAATAAAATTAATAACTTAATTCTAACATTATATCTTATTGACATATTTACAAATGAAACCTACTATAACTAGATTTTACATTACGTACTTAAATTTAGGCTACAGTATTTACTCTTTACTGAAAGCAAAGTCTTTTCTTTAATAATATTTATATATTAGAACTGGCCTAGAATTTCTTACTGGTTTTACTTTAAAAAATCAATAATTATTTAAATTTTGGATACAGTAATAATTTAAATAGTACTTTCAACAATGTTTTTTAAGCAATCAGCTGTTTAGATACACATGCTTGCATTGTGCTGCACTTTCGCGGGACACTTTATACTGTTTCTGAAATTTTTTTTAGGTTAATTGGAATTTTGTTGTTTGGAATTACGTTTATCGGTTTTAAGTCGGTTTTATTTTATTGTAAAGCCTTAAAATGGGAAAGTACGAGGTATGAGATTTGCTTGGTGTTCTGACGAACTTGCAGGTATTCAATATATGTACTTTCAATAAAGCATGTCCTTATGTTTGGTACAAACCGATGGGATTCTTAGCGTAGTAATATATTGAAAGATAGGAATCTCTTTATACCTATACAATACGTTATGTAATATTTAGACTACCATTTTGTCATTAGGATTAAGTTTTCAAAATTCCATGGTAATCTCATGGTTAAGATTTTATTAAGCCAGTTGATTACATAAATATACTCGTATGTTCATTAACCGAGAGAGTTCGGTGGTCGATGCGGTGAGGCACCTGACTGCTGAACCTCTGAACTGCGCAACTTATGGTTGTGGGTTCCAGATATCGTTGCTTTACCCTTACTGTCAACACTGTTACGTCGCCCTCTAATTGGCATAAAGTATGGACGTTAAGTACCCTATTTTTTTTTAAATTTGAATTTTTATACAATTGTTTATACGTTATAATATTTTACTTTGACTAACATCAAAGCGATTCTCCCTTCACGGACTTAAAATTGAGAGGATTTAGATGACCCTCGTGGTACTGGAGTCTAACACACACTTACACTTACAAAGCTACACTTGTGACTTTAACACTTTACATTCACACTTACATTTAGGGCGGCGATAATAGCCTAAATGTGCTTTTCGCCTAAAAAAAAAAAAAATAGAAGCAGGAGACTGTATGAACGCTGGGGTCCTACTCAATCTGCAGTAGTAGAAATGAGAGATGTGAGGATCATCTCAAATCGGTAAAACCGTCTACCGGAAGCGCAAAATCATAAAACGAGGAGAGAGGATGTGGTAACAAAGGCTTATAATCGAAGCTAGAATCAAATCTTCCAGGGACCAAATGTTTGGTGTGAGGAATACAAATTTTATAGTACTTCGATGAATTGGGCTTTAAAATTGGGGGGAGAAAACGGACTGGAGGGCTCTGAACCATAAATATTAATGTCCTGGTTAAAAAGTAACTCAGAAAACCATGGATTCATTACAAGGCACTGTGTTTCTGAGGGTGAACATGAACAGGATAGGATCTCTGTACCAATGAGAACCGTGTTTATGTTACGCAGGGAAGGAAGAGGAAACTGGATCACATAATGTATAATTGTTAGGCCCTTTTCAGTAGGTAGCAAAGGGTGTTTGACTTTCACGACCCTGAGTATCTCCAGCAGAATGTTCTAGCTTGTGAACAGTTAAAACACATTGCGGGTACTAGTCTACATAACTAGGATCTAAGAGACTTAATTGTACAATGACCGGCAGTGCCAGGGAGTCACTAAACTCTACAACGTCGAAAAAT
Source organism: Callitettix versicolor (assembly GCA_022606455.1). NCBI lineage: Eukaryota > Metazoa > Arthropoda > Insecta > Hemiptera > Cercopidae > Callitettix > Callitettix versicolor. The sequence continues at coordinate 15,026,334 of CM040188.1, read as the reverse complement.
AATTTACCCGATTTTGATAAATTTGGATTTGATAGATTAACTGGATTGTTTGCTCAGAATTAGATATTTTGTGAAAATATTTCAGAAAGTGTTTTCACCATTTATTTTAACTTGCTTAAGTTAGTTAATATAATATTAAAAATTGAAATGTTTTGGAATTTCACTTCAATAAAGTCATTTAACGATCGTCGGAATTTATTTACCTGCTACTGTTTTGTTCATCCCTTGTTTACACTCGGTAACACTTTTTAACTCGGTAATTTTAATTTGACAAGATTTTATTGCTGATTGCGATTGTGAATAACTGAATTTTTTAAAATAGGTTTGAGATAAAAAAGTAAAGTGTTTACTAATTCGAAACGGTAGAACAGATTTTCTGTAACGAAACTAATGAACATTTTTCTTTAACTTTTAGTGTTAACGCACGCACAACTCAAAATACACGACACAATTTCAACGACCTACCAAATCGTTTTTATAAATCTGAGCTTGAGTCATACCATGACGTATTTTTGTTAATTAGGTATTGAAGATTAATATAAAGAGCGGTAAATATAATGCAATTAATTATCCTTTAATTAGGAACGACTTCTGTGTTCAATTAGTTTAATTTACATCATCACAGCTTTCCTATTAAGTTTCTGTTCTTACTTTTGACCTAATTATTCAGTCCTATGATAACGTTATAATCCGTGTCAATTCCTTATTAAAAACTTGAATTACACTAAAGTTTAATTTCATATTAAAGAAAGTAATTCATGAATTTAATGCAGGAGTGAATCAATTTCTAGTGTTATTATCGCACTATGATCTTTGTAGATCTATTTTGCCCAATACCTATATTTCTGAGTTGCTCAGTTACAGCGCCTTCTCCAGCCATAGTTTTCATAAAGTCTAGGATTTGGAGAGGATTCAAGGTGGATAACTCTTCCACTTCTAATTGGTGACTTCCAAATTCATTACGAAGGTGCTTGCAAATGTTAGCTCTTCTAATTCGCTTTAAATTGACCCTTTATCACGGAAATTGTGTCCCATTTGACTAGCTTTTAGTTGTGCTTTGAGACTCTGCTCATTATATTTATTATTCTTACTCATTTTGTCCAATGAGTAGCTACGAGCCTATACAGAACTCTACATGCATGGGTAAGGCTAAAACAGGTCACCAGGTATACCAGGGTTTGATGCAATATTAGGTTTGTTTCATACACTGCATCACACCAAGTTTAAGTTTTCATCCCCCGTTTAATATTTTCATGCCTGTTTGGGCAGAAAATATATTAAAAAAATGTTTAAACTGGTTTTATATTTATGGACTTTAACAAAAGCGTTTTTATTTATTTTTGACAAAAAATGGCTAACAAATTTAAGGTAGTTTTTTACACCGATCGACCTGGTGTAGTGTAAGCAAAGGTAAGAAGAATTCGATTAAACGTCATTCTTACTTTTAGGTAACAAATACGTTTCAAAACATACATTACAATCGGTCTAGTCTGCGTCGTGGCAGAGCAAATGACAGTAACTTCAGCTGGTCCAGTCCAATATAAAATGCTAAGTTTATGTTTGAAGCAAGTTGCCTACGTGCCTTCTTTAAAAAAAATACCTGTCTGACTGTTTTATTTCTATTTATTTCCGAACAGAAAATTTCATTTATATAAAATTCGTTACACTGATTTAACTCATGAAACGTCATGTTGATAATACTACTCTACGAGATTGATCATTTCTTTCAAATCGTACCGAATTGAAGTTCTCTAATTATTTAAAACTAGTGAAGTTTGTTTTAAACTCTTTGTTAAAAAAGTTTGAAACTCTTTTTTTCTCTTGTTGGTAACATTGTTTCCATCTTTCAATGCAATACGGGCTCTTATCAATAAAGGTTTATCATTTTCACAATATAAAATTGCACAATATAGTGTACTTTTGTAAACACAATTTGATTTCATTTTGTAAAGTGGTCATCAGTACTAACCAAACTCCATCATTTGGTTTTGTATTCAGAAACTGAATAAAAGTAACTTTGATATTGCGGTTTGTTAATTTCAAAGGTTTGATTGTCTTTGTCTAAAACAAGTTCGGCAAAATATTGCTGATCTGCGTATTGGTCTGTATTGAAAAAGTTTTAATTAAAAACCAGAATCCATACGAACAATACTTTCTCTGAGGTGATTATTGAACGGAAAAATCATAAAAAAACGTAACAAATGTTTCAGAATTAGTTGCAATATTTTTTTTGTCTATAGTGAATATTCGTAATTTTGAATTGCTAAAAAGCCTATAATATACAAAAAAACGAATAATTAATCATAGTAAAAAAATTTTTTTTAGCTACTTCTTACAAAAATCTGGTTTAAGAACAATCAGAACAAAACATATTACAAAATTATTTTCTCAAAATCGGTTGAACAATTTTTATTTTAAATTTTGCAGATAAATATTGTGAGAAAACATATCTTATAGTTCGTTCATTACGCAGAGCCGTTTTTACATACGTAAATATTTTGCGCCGAAACCTTTTTAAAGGTCGTTTTAAAGACAACGTTTTAAATTTAAATATTTGCTTAAAGCAGAGTAATATAAAGAAGTCCAGCTATTTTATATATAAAAATCTGTCTTGGAAATAAACGAAATAATAAAGATTACAAAATTATTTTCTCAAAATCGGTTGAACAATTTTTATTTTTAATTTTGCAGATAAATATTGTGAGAAAACATATCTTATAGTTCGTTCGTTACGCAGAGCCGTTTTTACATACGTAAATATTTTGCGCCGAAATCTTTTTAAAGGTCCTTTTAAAGACAACGTTTTAAATTTAAATATTTGCTTAAAGCAGAGTAATATAAAGAAGTCTCGGTATTTTATATATAAAAATCTGTCTTGGAAATAAACGAAATAATAAAGATTACAAAATTATTTTCTCAAAATCGGTTGAACAATTTTTATTTTTAATTTTGCAGATAAATATTGTGAGAAAACATATCTTATAGTTCGTTCATTACGCAGAGCCGTTTTTACATACGTAAATATTTTGCGCCGAAACCTTTTTAAAGGTCGTTTTAAAGACAACGTTTTAAATTTAAACATTTGCTTAAAGCAGAGTAATATAAAGAAGTCTCGGTATTTTATATATAAAAATCTGTCTTGGAAATAAACGAAATAATAAAGATTACAAAATTATTTTCTCAAAATCGGTTGAACAATTTTTATTTTTAATTTTGCAGATAAATATTGTGAGAAAACATATCTTATAGTTCGTTCATTACGCAGAGCCGTTTTTACATACGTAAACATTTTGCGCCGAAACCTTTTTAAAGGTCCTTTTAAAGACAACGTTTTAAATTTAAATATTTGCTTAAAGCAGAGTAATATAAAGAAGTCTCGGTATTTTATATATAAAAATCTGTCTTGGAAATAAACGAAATAATAAAGATTACAAAATTATTTTCTCAAAATCGGTTGAACAATTTTTATTTTTAATTTTGCAGATAAATATTGTGAGAAAACATATCTTATAGTTCGTTCATTACGCAGAGCCGTTTTTACATACGTAAATATTTTGCGCCGAAACCTTTTTAAAGGTCGTTTTAAAGACAACGTTTTAAATTTAAACATTTGCTTAAAGCAGAGTAATATAAAGAAGTCTCGGTATTTTATATATAAAAATCTGTCTTGGAAATAAACGAAATAATAAAGATTACAAAATTATTTTCTCAAAATCGGTTGAACAATTTTTATTTTTAATTTTGCAGATAAATATTGTGAGAAAACATATCTTATAGTTCGTTCATTACGCAGAGCCGTTTTTACATACGTAAATATTTTGCGCCGAAACCTTTTTAAAGGTCGTTTTAAAGACAACGTTTTAAATTTAAACATTTGCTTAAAGCAGAGTAATATAAAGAAGTCTCGGTATTTTATATATAAAAATCTGTCTTGGAAATAAACGAAATAATAAAGATTACAAAATTATTTTCTCAAAATCGGTTGAACAATTTTTATTTTTAATTTTGCAGATAAATATTGTGAGAAAACATATCTTATAGTTCGTTCGTTACGCAGAGCCGTTTTTACATACGTAAATATTTTGCGCCGAAATCTTTTTAAAGGTCCTTTTAAAGACAACGTTTTAAATTTAAACATTTGCTTAAAGCAGAGTAATATAAAGAAGTCTCGGTATTTTATATATAAAAATCTGTCTTGGAAATAAACGAAATAATAAAGATTACAAAATTACTTTCACAAAAACGGTTCAAAAATATCTTTTAAATTTTGCTGATAAGTGCTGTGCGATTACGTACCCCGTTCAATATCGTATCGAAAACAGGAAGAACCGAATGAAACTTCAGTATTATTTGTTATTCAGATAATCGTGTCAGTCGTTAAACTTTATGAACTTTGCATGCACATTACTGTACTAACAACATATGGTATAACAGAGTGCAACGAGGACCAGGTGTTTAAGACACCCTGTAACTGTCCTCGTTACTACAACATGATTTCCCAGAAGATACGATTGTGCTGACATGAACAGTAACTTTAACATTTGTTGCACATAAGTCGAAGACAGCTACATAAATGGCAACTAGGTTTTATAGGGTTAACCAATAATTATAAAAAGAGTAGAATCTCAGAGTATGTTATTAATTAATTGCCTGATCACGCTCCACTACAGCACTCTGACGCGCGTGTAAATTTTCCGTCATTTCTTCATTAACTTTAATTGTCTGAGCGGAGGAAGAACTGTCTTCCCTGGATTTGGTTTGTGTGTTTGTTTGCCGCTCAGGTCTGGCCAAGTGCATTGACCGATTGTTTTGAAAATTTGGTACGGCGATACCTTGTATAAAACCCGAAAGTCTTATATGTAAGATTTTTTCTACTAACTCCCGTTTCAAGTTGGCAGCCTCTGATTTATTGTCGAGAGCGTAGTTGGTGGTGGTTTTCTGTAATACTGGCTGCACGGCAAAACCTATTATAACTTTTTCCTCCTTATGGAAGGAGACCATAAAATGTACAATAATATTGGTCCAATAAGAGTTTTGTTAAGTATTACTGTTACTGGTTAAATTGGTTGAAACAGTTATGAGCGTTTCTGTATAGATTAAGGACATATTGCTGGGTCTATGTTCTTTGAAAAATTAGTATTTACGAAAAATGCAAATGGCCCACTATATTGGAAATTTATGCTTTTTTCTATCCAGTGGTTAAAATTATGACAGGTTTGGCCGTGCAGCCAGTATTTCAGGAAATATCCAGAAACTATACTATATATATATATATATATATAATAATTGTGGTCTAATTTGATCAAACATGTAGCAGAAATATCGATAGTAGTTATAGTAACTTGAGAAATATCGTTACACAGTAAAATCATAATTAATTTTTTAAAAATTTGCTTTCACCATCCTAATGTGCTTTGAAACTTACATAAAGTACAATCTCAAATTTTCAAAATGCAATGGAATAATGCATGCATTTTATTGTAATCAAGGTTTATTTTCGGTTCGGTTCTCATTGTAATTTTTAAAATGCTAATTTATTTACTTTTAACATTGGTTATGAACGTAAATTCAAACTTAAAATTGATTTTAAGACCATTTGCATTACATTGGTAAGTGCATTACTAGCGCAATAATTGTTTTCTTACATCAAACTGTGAGAATGTAGAACAGATTAACCTAATTTCATATCATCAAGAAATGCACATAACACAGCAAAAACAGTTAATCTATTTTAAAATTAAATTAAATATTAACTTTTTTACTGTAGGAATTAGTCCTGTAAATTTGCAAAGTAATTAAAAAAAGAGTTTCATTTGAATCATTTTTTAAGAAGACAGTAAAATATCTCTTTTTTGACATATTAACAAAAAAATTCCCATTACTGGTTATTACTATGTGAAATCAAAACACGACAAATTTATATATATTAGTTACTCCTTTAATTTCGGTAGGAACCCAATAAAATGTCTTCCTTTGTTGCGTGTAATTGAACAACTTAATTATTTACGCAATGAGGGCAAAATATGGTTTTCCTCAATTTGAATTTTTATATTCAGTTGCATTCAACTTTGAGGCGTTAATAGTTTTATATCGTTCTATTAATAAGCAGGTTTTAATAAAATATATATTATGTAGGGCTTACGATTTTGCACATATTACCAAGTAGTATTTATATGTTTTTTTAAATTAAAAATATGGGGCAATGTAATAAAAATTTAAATGCCAAACTTATAAATTCCGTTAATAACACTTACATTTCTATTAAACTTTGCTTTCCCAGTTTGATGTTGAATATGTTGCACTGATTATTGTAACGGAAAACATTGTTAAACTGAAATACGTTTTAAAGTGTAAAACATTGAAAGTTTGAGGCAAGTTTATGATAATATGACGAATATTGGAAGTGTAAATATTCAGTTTGCAAACATTGAGAATATGATTCAAATTTGAGGAGTAAGAATTGATAATCCGAGAAACACTTTGGGTGCAAATATTAATAATCTGAGAGAAATTGGATGCACAAATATTGATAATAATGGAGGTATTTACTTACCATTGATAACTTGCTACACCTTCGAAATAAAACAATCAATAGCCTGACGAACATTGGATTAGTAACATTTAAATTACAATATTAGAAACATGGACTATGCAATCTGAGAGACATTTGAAGTGTAATTGAGAGATTATAAAGGTGTAATCTAAACGTTAATAACCTGAGAGGTCCAATAAATGATAACGTGATAAAAATATTAAGTTAAAACTTTAAAAGTTTGAAAAACATTAAATGTTTTAACATTTAATTCTAATCAGAGAGACTTTTGAGATAAAATGAACTTCCGGAATAAAACAAGAGAAGGTACCACCTTTGATTAATATGAAGTTAAATTTGTATTTATGAAACGGGATATATATTTTATAGGTAACAATCATTTTAATTTCTTTTAAAGAATGTTTTTTCAACACTATATTGTAAAAAAAAAGAGATAATACTTACAAATTTACAAAACTGTACATTTATAAAATTAAATATTACTGGAATGATACAGCTCTAAAAATAACAGATAAATTCGCTTTTACAGAAAGAAGGATCAGATTATTTACAAAATAAAAAACATGACTCAAATAAGATTAAATATACTTAGTAGATTAAGAATACCATTAAAGAAATTGGAAGCTAATCCCCCCCACTATACATCTTGCTTAGTGAATTAAGTTATTTACTTAGGTCTCAATGTTTTCTTAGGTAGTCAGTCTAAGTACTGGCTAGGTTTAATGTTTAGAGAGCCGATGTTAAATGAAAAATCTGTAATTTTTTAATTTAATAAATATATTTTCGTAATACATTATTGGAAATTCCATTTGAAAAGGATAATATCGTTAAGTGATATGGTTAGATTTTCTTTAAAAAATGTTTAAAAAATATATGGGTCTGGTGTGCTCGTGGTGGTTAAGCCAATAATTTGCTTAGTCTCTGAATTTGGGCACCTTAAGGTTAGTAGAGACTACTTAAGGTAGTCTCGGGACTAAGTTACTGCCATTGGCGCCAATCCCTCTTCCTCATTAGCGTAACTGGAGTAAAGTATGCGCATTAAGAAAATTGTTGTTTTTTGTTATTTAGGGTCGTAATTTTGTAAGAATATTCTATTAATTTTTTTAGAGAATGAAGTATTAAAGTAAAGAACAAATGTCTAAAATATTATACGAAAATCGGAAGAAATTCTACGATAAGTAAAAAAAATAATACGATTTTTGAAAAACAGGTACTGGAGATCGAATTTAAATTAAATGTTATATTTAATAGTTAGGCTATATCAAATACAAAAAATCCTAAAGTATTCGTTTCAGATAAAAAAACATTGAAGTCCTTGCCATTTTGCAAAACCCAAAAAATTATCGATTTTCTTAATCAAAAACTGCAAAAGATATCTAAAACATGAAAACAACAGTTAACTTCAAAAACATTCAAAAACAGTTGACTTCTACCTTTAATCCAAATGCTGCTTACAGTGATTGAAGACCAAATGTGAAACTAAACTCAATTTTAATTTAGGCAGTCCACCGACCATTCTACCGGAAGTCCCTTAGGATCAATAATCCTTTGCCTCCTGTTGGAAAGAGTCAGACAATCAAACTGGAGATTTCGTCCTGCAGTTTCCTCTTTTTTATGCACAACCTACACACGGGTTTTCTACACTGGCAGATGAAGGGGGCTGAAGGGGCTGCAACCCCCTTTTGAAATTAAAATCAATTTGAATATATATGTATTTATTAGTTACCTGGTTAAATAAAATAAATATGCTAACTATTGGCATAATTTTACTCTTTATATTAAAACGGGAGTTCTCTGAATCCTGCATGCACTGGTAGAGCAGGACAGGTTAAAGTTTTACTTACCTTTGATGGGAAAGGGGGAGGGAAGAAGAAATAAGTATGCGCATGGACAATGATGGACATGAGTGTGAAAAAGAGAAATAGCAAGTAAAACCGACTCATACAAAATTGTTGATGAATTTGTGAAGTTGAAATAAAGAAGATTTCGTTATCTGTTTAAATTATCAGATAAAACCATTAACTTAGTAAAATGTTTATAAAATTATTTCTATTTATTTATTTTATAATTCTGATTTATATTAATGTGTATATTTAATTTTAAGTATTCTATATGACAGGGACCCTCCAAATAAACGTATGTGTACTAAAATAAATATTATTTTTTTAAAATTTATCAAATAAAGATTTAATTTATTACTTTGATGTAGATCAAGAATGTACTTAAAGCCATATAGTAAAATTGTATGAGTTACCGGTTTTGATTCTTGGGTCAGTCTTCCTCCCTTTTAATCTGACTGGATCCGCCCATGTTTTTCCATCGTACATTCCATCCTTTTCATGTAACAGACCAGTGTCTTATTAAGTGTGTTTTCTGATTTTTTTCTCTAATCAAGATCCCAGTTGTCATCCAAGTCCTTCTAGAGGATCCTTTTTTATAATGCGCTTATTATGGAAATGCTTTTAAGATTTCCTGTTTTCTGATGTTGCTCATTAATGCACCTATTTATATCAGACTCAGCCAAATGCCAAAAAACCCAATTACCGACTCTGGACGAATGAACTCAGAAGTAAATTCCAGTCACCTTCCATGAACCTTCCTTTGTCATGTTTCCCAGGGACAGAGCATTGAGGTTTTCACGACACACAAGCAAGTGAATTCGGTCCTTCTTAAAAGCCCGTTTCGTATTCTCCTAAACACATCATTAATGGCCGTTACCTCTGCCTTGAATACTGAGGCGTACTCTACCAGGTTAGCAACGCGTTACGTACACCCTAACACCAAATTATACACCTTCAATCATACAATGCAACACCAGTGCCTTGTTTAAAGTCATACAGTATTTTTAATTTTTCGCACTTTGTTTTCACCAAGCCAGTGCCACTACTGTGTGCGGAGTTTGTGGAAAATCAAGTCTGTACAATTATATTTTCTTTTTTTAATGCAATTAATTTACTATTTATAGAATGATTGTTTTTCTAGAGCGAAGTTGGAAATTTGCTAAGCGGAGTGTGAAATCGATTTCAGAAGTTGAATAACCTGAACGCAGGCTTGCATAATACGTATTTACTATTGTTGCATCGCACAAATTTCTTAAATTGGGAACTTTGTCATCAACGCAAGTATAAATAGTGTTCAAATAAAATATACTGGTTATTATTATTTAATTTGGAAAGTAAGAGGCATGATTTCTGAAAGTTATTAACTGAAATTACTGTACTGAATTTCAAATAAACTAACACTGTTCACAACAAAATAAAAAAAGACACTTTATCGCAATTTGTCCACAAGCCAAAACGTGCCTTGAATAAAAACATTTAGTTTCGATCGAGTAATTACTGATAATACCCCTTCGGAAAACTGGTATTATTTTTCAAAATAATGCCGAAATTTGCTCAAACGTTAGATCGTGAAATACTTCATTTATATTGACTGAAAGCTATAGCATAAGTTAGAAATGTTTGAAACAGTGTTCTTAAAAAGTTTAAGCAGCGGTGTTTTTGAGAACACAAGCAGAATTTGTCGTATTTTACATAAATATTCATTATTTTTTAATATCCTAGTTCGTATATTTTATAAGTACTCTAATGAAACTATATTGTTGTTTTCATCCATCCTTCTTTCTGTTTCGCGTTTTGTACACCCCCCCCTTGTGCTACACCATCATAATTTATAGCATACAGAGATTTAGTTGAAAAGTAATAATTCTTGTAGCGTTTAACAAGTATATATATATATACTTGTATATATATACAAGTATACAAAATACTTGAAAAAATGAACCCTGACCGCAGTCAAATTCAATTTTTTAATCTTAAAGATTTTTAATAGGTCAAAATGCTGATTTATACAGTTTTTAACTATGATTATGATGGTAAAAATGTTTAATACAAAAATGTTATGCATTAAAATATATTAAAAATAGCCGCCGTTTTGAAACTGTCAATAAATTTTGCTGGGTATCAATTGTATCAAGCAAAACATCAATATCGACTTTTGTTCCAAGTTTGAATTAAATCTGTTCAAAATTTCGAACGTTGGGGTGATTTCGCTCAAGAAGTGATCTAAAAAATAGGAACATTTCAAGATCCCGGATCTTGGTTTCCTTTATTATATATATATATATATATATATATATATATATATATAATATATATATATATGTATATACAAGCTCAATATAATTAAATATATATGTATGTAATATATATATATATATATATATATTGATTTTTAATTATGACGGGTACGTTTTTCATTCATTCATACCTATTTCAGTTTTACCACTTGAATGTAGGCATAACATCTTCCATACGACATGCAAGATCGAGATTTGTCTTTACATTTCTTGTTCAGCTCGTTACTCTACCTATCTTTGATCAACAAGGCACTGTTTTTTCCTTTCTGTAACTCTCACTTAAAATAATTTTGTTGATCTTTATTATAATTATATATTAATATATATATATATATATATATATATATATAACATATTAAATGATAATAGTGAAAAGGTACACAGTCAGGCATGCCAAAAGGAGTAGTCACTTCTGTCGGCCAGTCCCGCAACTGCCAACTCCTTTCTTTTAATATTTCTATTTTTTTATTATTTTCCCCTATACAACGCATGTACTTCTTTTTGTTTTGAGTATTTCATTGCTGCGGATAATATGCCTTCTTTAATGAGGTAGTATGTATAAAAAAATAATAAAAGTATGTTATAAATATTTTGAAGTTAGAATATACTCAAAATTAAATACATTCATTTTGTATTTTCTTAACACAATCACCTTTTTCCGCTAGAATATTGCTACATTCTTGAGTACACATCTCTGCTTTCATAACTTCAAACATTTTGACTCGTTTTGAAATAATTCCATTTTCAAAACCTTTTCTGTATTTTAGTACATTAAAAATATAATCATTTAGTATTCATAATAATATTATTAAACCCAACAGTCATTATGATTTATTTCATATTTTCTTATTGTTCCCCTTCATTTAACTCTGTCTCATGCATTTGTGCTCTGCACTGTTTACCTTCATGTAATCTCTTTATTTTTCTTAACACACCACTTTATATATATATATATATATATATATATATACTTTGTACCTCTGTTTTAATAAAACTCCCCTCCATTAATCATCCACAAAGCACTTCCATTGCTTTATAAATACTCCGGCAAGGAATCTGTGTGAACCTTTGCTTTCGTATTAAATGTTAGTGTTTAATATTACATCGAATTGTAATTATCTTTGATATTCCGAAGAAATAGTTTTTGTACGCAAAACAAAAACACAATGCCAAAATGTATTTCATTACCTTAACATATATTGTAATTTATTTATAGGCATGTATGTAATGTATTTAAATTTAATTCATTCTATTTGAACATATTTCCTGGTTGTAGAAATGTTTTATTTATATTACACTGATCTATTTGTTTGACATACACAAAATATATAGAGGAAACGGAAAGGTTTTTTTTCTTAAAGAAATAACAATAAAATTGATAACTTTCAGAAATTCACATTAAATTTTTTTTTATGATGTTACACAAGCCCAAAAAAATATTATTTGGAGCAATTTGTACAATAAATTTAAATTTCACTTAAATTTAGTACGTCTGATTTAGTACGACTCAAATTTATAAGTCTACATTTTAGGCTATTTAGGAAAGTATATGTTTTTTACCATTCATAAAACAATCTGAATGTAAAGCTATATTATAATAAGGACTCCGCCCCTGTGGGTTTCAGTCACTAACTCTCTGATCCAAACCGCTTTATAACTTCAAAATATATTATAAAATTCAATAATTTTAATTAAATTTGGAGTTGTCGGTATTTACCGAACGTATAATGCTGTCTACATGCAATATAATCGTTCTTCTCAGTTGTTTACCTGACGTGACATTTTCGCAATTGCATTCAGCGTTAATATGAGCATATACATTATTTTAAACGTTCAAATTACATTGGAAATACAAAAATGAACCCTGACCGCAGTCAAATTCAATTTTGTAATCTTAAAGATTTTTAATAGGTCAAAATGCTGATTTATACAGTTTTTAACTATGATTATGATGGTAAAAATGATTTTCAAAAATGTTTAATACAAAAATGTTATGCATTAAAATATGTTAAAAATAGCCGCCGTTTTGAAACTGTCAATAAATTTTGCTGGGTATCAATTGTATCAAGCAAAACATCAATATCGACTTTTGTTCCAAGTTTGAATTAAATCTGTTCAAAATTTCGAACGTTGGGGTGGTACACATTTTCGACGATCGCTCAAGAAGTGATCTAAAAATAGGAACATTTCAAGATCCCGGATCTTGGTTTTACTACGATGGCCGCTCTGATAGCTCATTTCCACATGGAATTTGCTGAAAATTATTAACATGTTGATGAAACACAAATAATTGCAATAGTCACTTTAGTGTTACGTTTCTACCTATTCCAATATTAATATGTCACTTATAGACTAACACTTAAAATACAATAAATAAAGAATTATTAAAGTTCATCGTAAAAATGGTAATAAAAATAACTTCAGTGGAAAAGGTATTTATGGAAAGAACAGCTGTGGTGCGGAAACCTCCAATACCTCGCCATAAAACAATATTTAAGTTGTATATTGCTAGACCTGGTTTTTAAATTTAATGTCCAATATTTCTAGGTATCATTGATAAGGTTAGTTATTGTAACAAGAAAAAAATTGTAGGAAAACAAATAATAATACTTCGGATTAACAATGCATTTTGTGTTCTATGTGATACACAGGACAACAGCATTTATCTTAAAAAATTAAGGATTGACTTGATACGCTATGGACAACAGTTCAAATAATTGGATATATTAAATAGTGACGGGACAACATAAATGACCCCATTTAAATTACCCAACATAGTCTAAAAATAACAAATATTATTTTACAACAAGGAATAACAAATGTATTTGCAATTGCGCACGTTAAAACAAACAAACAAACAGCCACAATATTTGCAACACGAAGCTTTCTCGCTGAGGTGATGGCAGCGAATATGCTAAACTATTTTTTGTCGTATCCTTTTTTGAATTTATATTTTCACTAACATTACTCGTATTAAAATCTGCTGTTAGCAGTTAAAAATTGTAATTTTAATTATTAGTTTTAAATATTATAAAGAGGTCACAGCCAAAGACTATTGACAAAGACGCAGAAGAATTACGAAAATGCTGACATATTGCCTATTGCAATAAACAAAAAGGCATGTATAACAGCTGGTTAGATAAAAGGTTGGGGAAAACGTAGGTCGTTGTCAGTCGATTCTGAGGGAACTGGAAGCTCAGTCGATCCTGGGGGAGACTAAAAGGCGGTTGGTAAGTCAACAGTACGTCAGGAAGTGCTCCAAGAGGACATTCCAGCCAAGAGTGCTGGGGAGCAACAGTCGGTCCGACAGTCTAAGTAAGTAGACAGTTTCTCCTTACACTTATTCCCCTTTCTGTTTTTGGTTTAAACAAATTTGGGCACGGGTTTCCATGCCATTATTATTATTATAGGGTAAACCTTTTCATCGGGTAATACAATAATGTACATTCTTGGGTTGTTACCAAGTGTACTTGTAGCCGTAACTACTTAAGAATATTTTATAAGAATTATGTATATTAAAGGGCTTTGCTGAACCACCGATAGTCGATTGTTTAAAGGATCTAGATTAGGAGAGATCACAGATTCCTAACACTGCGTATATTATTACTTAAAACTACATTAAACATATATTTAAAATTGTCGTTTAAAATAGTGTACAAAGTGGTTTTTATCTGGATGTAAGTCTGTTTGTGTGTGTGTGTGTGCGTGCGAGCGAGCGAGCGTACGCGCGCGCGCGAATGCACATCTCTGCAGACCAACTGACTGATTTTGAAGAAGTTTAATAAAATGGACTCGTTTAACATATCTTGGGAAAATAGGCCTATTTTATCTTAAAAATTTTGAAAGCTATTTTTGTTCAAAAAAGAAAAAAAATTCAGGCCACTGACTGGTGAGGCACTTATCCTGTTCGGAATGGTGAAAATGGAAGTTGTTTTTTCTTTAAATTTGGCTAGATTCCTTCTATTTTCACCCAATCAAGTTGTAGTGTCTTGTAGTTTTTTTGCGGTTGTTGCTGGCAGGCTGTCGTATAGTTGTTCAGTAGTGAACAGTCCTTCTCGATGTTCTGTCAACGATTTTCGATCTGTATTTATACTCCGGGAAGTTGAGAATGTTTGTTATTTCAAATTTATTTTATTAGAGAATTTATATTTGAAAGTGAAGCGCCCATCACAGTAAGACCCAGTCCCGGGATCTTGAGATGAGCGCCGATCTCGACCTCTAGACTTTTCATGGGTCGTTAGAATTTATATAACTTCATACTTGGCACAAAAATCGATTTTAGTATTTGCTTGGAAAAGTTCGTTAACCAGCAAAACTCGTTCAACGGTTTAAAAATGGCGGGCATTTCAAATCTCTAAAACTTTGTATTTAGCAAAAAAATTTGCTTCACAAATACTAAACTGATTAAATTTTGTTTAACAAAACCTGTAGATCGCTATATCTCTGGAGATACTGGAGTCATCGTAATAAATTTGATAAATTAGAAATTTATTTTGTTACTGTAAATCTGAAAATAAATAAAAAAACAAACCCTGACTGTTGTCCGATTTATCTCGTTTTCTCTATTTACTTTGGAACAGTAGAACAGTAATTTCTTTCTACTTTGTGCTTAGTACATTGGTTTGAGTTATGAATCTTCACATAGGCTATACAAAACGGAAATTTCAACAAATTCTGACGAACAAAATTAAAAAAAATGGGTTGAATGTCGGTTTTTAGTAATAATAGAATGTGAAGAAGTTTATGTAAAGTTTTTCATAATTTATTTTTAAAATAATCAAAATCTTTCCGATTAATTGAATATTCGGATAATCGGAGTCCTGTAAATGAACACACAGTCAGGTAAAAGTTTTATTTTTATGTTGATACAACATTCGTTTTAGGACTAGTTGCATTGCATAATTTCGTTCTAAGTAGGTACTTGTTCATACACGTTACCGTGCGATGCGGTGCTTTTCGCCCACAATTGGAACAAAAGAAACACTCTCACGTAACAATAACTGTCTGACAATACCGTGAAATTGTTACAATAAAATACAATTAACAATCTCGTTTGCCCTCAAAAAGGCTTTCATAATTGGAACAAATTCAATACATGTGCAATTTCATTTTAATATTGTTCCCGTATCTTCGTATTCTCTTCTAGCGTACAGAAAATAAAACGTATGTTTCCAGTAAAATTACTCCCAACAAGAGGAGCCAGATATAAGCATATGATGTTGCTTCTGTGAAGAAGTTAAACAATTTAATAAACGCGGTACACATCTATTTTGCTAAAGTGATAGAAGCGAATTTCCGAACGTCTTTATCTGTATATGATTATTATTGAAATTATGATTTCACCAACATGATCAAAATTACAGTCTAAAGCATATTATCATTTTAAATTTTCAAATTAAATCAAATTCAAATTAAAATGAACCATGTTAAAGTAAAATTCAAAGGTTTTCTTTATTTAACGGACTTTGAAAATTCAGAATTCTTACTTACGAATTCTTTCGTTAGTCAGAATATATAACGAACATTTTACGACTGTAAAATCAGGTTATTATTTTTTTAAAAAAAGGTATGAGTGAATTTTTAAGGATTTTAAATAGCCGCCATTTTGAAACTGTTAAACGATATTTGCTGGTTAACGGTTTATTACTATAATCGATTTTTGGCCAAGGTTGAATCAAATCGGGCTAAAATTTTGAATTGTAAAAAAAATTCTCAATTTAAGCAGCAATATCTAAATCAAAACCATTTTGACATTTTTCTTTGATTAGCTGGATTGTTTCTAAACAGTTTCGCCCTTTTATACTTTCCCCCAAACCGGTTTTCAGTAAGCAATCATAAATACTGCCCCGTAATTAATACAATTCAGTAAGACAGTATTGTAAATTTCTCGTTACATATCACAATGACACAGACTAAATATGACCTGCAATAAATTTGATTTGGGCATCTACACTGTTTAATATCACTAATGGGTAACAATGTAAATTAATTAAGGCAAGGTTAAGCCGTATTGGCTGTACAGAGTAGGACATTAGCGAACTGCCGATAACAATATCGATTG
Source organism: Callitettix versicolor (assembly GCA_022606455.1). Taxonomy (NCBI): domain Eukaryota; kingdom Metazoa; phylum Arthropoda; class Insecta; order Hemiptera; family Cercopidae; genus Callitettix; species Callitettix versicolor. The sequence goes on along the minus strand of CM040188.1, from coordinate 15,009,582 downwards.
TTTGTAGGAAAATACAGATGAACATTTGCATTAATAAATAATTTTGGCCACAGGTTTCTTGAGATTTAAGTGAATTTCTTAACATATTTTTTTTATTTTACCCTCTTCCGACATTTCGAGTTAACTAAAACAATAAGCACAAACATCCTATTATTATTATTAGGACATTATTAACATAATAATAATGTTAATAATTATTTAATAGTATTTTAAAGTTTTAAATTACATTGAAAATACGAAAATTAACCTGCCCACCGTCAAATGAGTTATAATGGATTTTAAAAATTCGTAATTTATACAGTTTTAACGATGGTGAAATCTGATTTTTAAAAATATTTAAGACGAAAATTTGAATTTTTAAAGACCTAATGTGATTGTCATTCTGAAACTGTTTATCGAATCTAGTTGACGTTCTTATAATTGGTAGTTTTAGAAAGAACTACCTTTATATATTTGCCAAAATCGATTTTTGCGATACATTTGAATAAAATCTGACTAATATTTCAAACATAAGCGTGCTGACAGACACACACACGCACGCACGCACACACACACACACACACACAACATGTACTGATAAAATTTATAACACTACACTTAACACTTACCCTAAACGTCAGGATCTTTTCTCATTATTTGTCATGGATACAATATATACCATGGTAACCGTTACATTTCATTGCTACAATGGAAAATGGCTAATCACATTTTAATAAATTAGAATACTTTTAAAAAATAAATTTGGAACTAAGAAATGTTGTGATCAAAATAATACATCTTTTGTTCAAATAATAATAATTGTATTCTTTCGTTTGAAAGTTAGAAAATTGAAAGTTAGTTTTATTTCTTATTTAAAGTGTAATTTGTATTCTTTGACAATGGTATAATAACTAATCACAATAAATAGTTAATACGGTTTTTTATATTTTAAAATATTTATCGTCCTCCGGACAGAGTGACTGAATTGACGACTGAATTGAAGTACGCATCATTGTTTAGGTCTTGTGGGGTCGCCGTTTGTTTTATTTTAATAATTCATTCCTTTTTATTAAAGTCTGAGATGTTATAAAACCTCGCACTGCTTTATATTGGTAAAGTTTTAATTAAAACCTGGATTCATATGAACAATTCTATTACTCCGACCGCTTAATGCATAACTAAGAGGTTTTGGATTGTAAGTAACTTCTCAAATATAACTTTACCCAAACAGAAAACAATATAAATTCTATTAAATTAAACTGAACATCGTCAGATAACAGGAAGTGCGCCTTGCAGAAAATTAAAAGTATAGTCTTTGTAACTCCAAAACAATTTTACGGTTTTATTAAAATAATATTACAGTTTAATATCTTTTTAAGAATTCTTGAGATGTGGGTAGCACTTGACCTAGGAAAATGTTTAGACTCGAGCGAAATCAAACTAGACTGTTGTTTGTACTACAAGAGGACTTTAACAATATTTTAGATGAAATTTATTTTACAATAAAATTTTGTTACCTTTGTTCTCTTTAAAATAAATATTTCTTTACGCCCAGTATGAAATTTTGTGGTGCAGTGAAACCGAATTGAGAGATTGAGAGTAATGGAATCAAAAGATACATGAATAGGAAAAGGGAATGGTAGGTAGTTGCGTGGATGATATATATATATATAAATGCGTGTGTCATAACGGAAATTTTTGTGGTGCAGTTAAATCGAATTTAGAGTTTCTTAATAAGATTAATGTACCAAAAAAGTGAAGAATACTTGCTAAGTAAACAGCATTAAATGGAGTTTCGTGCATTAAAGTATATATATATATATATATATATATATATATATATATATATATATGTATATAAATGCGTGCGTCATAACGGAAATTTTGTGGTGCAGTTAAATCGAATTGAGAGTTTCTTAATAAGATTAATGTACCAAAAAAGTGAAGAATACTTGCTAAGTAAACAGCATTAAATGGAGTTTCGTGCATTAAAGTATATATATATATATATATATATATATATATATATATATATATATGTATATATAAATGCGTGTGTCATAACGGAAATTTTTGTGGTGCAGTTAAATCGAATTGAGAGTTTCTTAATAAGATTAATGTACCAAAAAAGTGAAGAATACTTGCTAAGTAAACAGCATTAAATGGAGTTTCGTGCATTAAAGTATATATATATATATATATATATATATATATATATATATATATATATATATATGTATATAAATGCGTGTGTCATAACGGAAATTTTTGTGGTGCAGTTAAATCAGAATTGAGAGTTTCTTAATAAGATTAATGTACCAAAAAAGTGAAGAATACTTGCTAAGTAAACAGCATTAAATGGAGTTTCGTGCATTAAAGTATACATATATATATATATATATATATATATATATATATATATATATATAAATGCGTGTGTCATAACGGAAATTTTTGTGGTGCAGTTAAATCGAATTGAGAGTTTCTTAATAAGATTAATGTACCAAAAAAGTGAAGAATACTTGCTAAGTAAACAGCATTAAATGGAGTTTCGTGCATTAAAGTATATATATATATATATATATATATATATATATATATATATATATATATATATATATAAATGCGTGTGTCATAACGGAAATTTTTGTGGTGCAGTTAAATCGAATTGAGAGTTTCTTAATAAGATTAATGTACCAAAAAAGTGAAGAATACTTGCTAAGTAAACAGCATTAAATGGAGTTTCGTGCATTAAAGTATATATATATATATATATATATATATATATATATATATATATATATATATATATGTATATATAAATGCGTGTGTCATAACGGAAATTTTTGTGGTGCAGTTAAATCGAATTGAGAGTTTCTTAATAAGATTAATGTACCAAAAAGTGAAGAATACTTGCTAAGTAAACAGCATTAAATGGAGTTTCGTGCATTAAAGTATATATATATATATATATATATATATATATATATATATATATATATATATATGTATATAAATGCGTGTGTCATAACGGAAATTTTTGTGGTGCAGTTAAATCGAATTGAGAGTTTCTTAATAAGATTAATGTACCAAAAAAGTGAAGAATACTTGCTAAGTAAACAGCATTAAATGGAGTTTCGTGCATTAAAGTATATATATATATATATATATATATATATATATATATATATATAAATGCGTGTGTCATAACGGAAATTTTGTGGTGCAGTTAAATCGAATTGAGAGTTTCTTAATAAGATTAATGTACCAAAAAAGTGAAGAATACTTGCTAAGTAAACAGCATTAAATGGAGTTTCGTGCATTAAAGTATATATATATATATATATATATATAAATGCGTGTGTCATAACGGAAATTTTTGTGGTGCAGTTAAATCGAATTGAGAGTTTCTTAATAAGATTAATGTACCAAAAAAGTGAAGAATACTTGCTAAGTAAACAGCATTAAATGGAGTTCGTGCATATATATATATATATGCGTGTGTCATAACGGAAATTTTTGTGGTGCAGTTTCGTGCATTAAAGTATATATATAAATGCGTGTGTCATAACGGAAATTTTTGTTGTGCAGTTAAATCGAATTGAAAGTTTCTTAATAAGATTAATGTACCAAAAAAGTGAAGAATACTTGCTTAGTAAACAGCATTAAATGGAGTTTCGTGCATTAAAGTATATATATATATATATATATATATATATATATATATATATATATATATATAAATATAATGTAATACATATACAGAAGTGAATACTTCTTTAAGCCCAGGACAGTAAATTTTTTAGTGCAGTGAAATCGAATTGAGATTAACGAAAGGTAAATTTGAAGAGTAGGAAAGAGCATAAGAGGGAGATTACTTTATAATGATGTTATAATAACTTTATAATTGCGTTATAATGGCATTATAAGATATTACAATACGTTATAATTACGTTATAATACGTTTTAATAGATTATCATTAGTTATAATTCGTTATAATGTCGTTTTAATATGATACAAAAAGTTATAATGATTTTGTAATGACGTTATTATACATATTAACCTTCTCGTGCATCAATACTATGTAGGTATATACGTATGTATAACGCAAGTTTTTCATTTTTTATTCAAGTTTTGTTTGCTCACTAGTTTCTATATTTATTCTGAAACAAAACATGTTTGTCAAATGCATACAGGGAATTTTTCACTTAAAGAAATGTCATATGACGAAGAGAAAATTTGTCTGTGCACGTCTTATGACACTTTGCGGTTTTTCTGAATTGCATAAAACTGTAAACAACTATAAACATGGGTGTTAATTGTTCTCATCCGAAGTTTAGCATGTGTAAATTGGAAAACGTAACATCGTGGTAAAGCCCGGACCCGGGTTCATTGGAAATCAGCACCGATCATGAACTTTAAAACTTGTACATGCACACCGTTTTAAGTGAATTCGAATTTTACGAATAAGAAACAATAATAATTTAGTTAGAAATTTTGATAATTGTTAATTTTCAGATTTGGTATCCCAATTTTTAAAACTTTTCACAGTTTTGACATTGTTTACAATTGTTAGTTACGATGGAACATTTTTGTTATTATTACTACCGTTTCATTTGTGTACACAAAGCAATACGTGAAGTTGCTAGAGTATGGATAAACTATTGTTTACAATCTTTTTAAATCTGTAACTTGCTGCAATACAAAAAACCCTCTAAACATCAAATGGAAATAAACACAGAAGCGATTAGACCTACTAAACAAATCATATGTTTCGAAATCACAAATTTAATTGGAAAAAAAAGCCAAATATTTAAACAGAAAACAATTAAAGCCTCATACATAACAATTACGGAAAATCAAGCCAGCCAAACCACTGTAAAAGTAAGTGAATGCATCTTATTAAAAATTACTTTATATTTAAAAATAAACATAATTTATGTTTACAAAGGCTAACGACTTTTTAATGGTAAAAGAAAAAGTTGTTATTATTTGATCCCAGGCTAAGAAATTCAGAGAGAGAGAGAGAGAGAGAGAGAGAGAGAGAGAGAGAGAGAGAGAGAGAGAGAGAGAGAGAGAGAGAGAGAGAGAGAGAGAGAGAGAGAGAGAGAGAGAGGGAGAGAGAGAGAGAGAGAGAGAGAGAGAGAGAGAGAGAGAGAGAGAGAGAGAGAGAGAGAGAGAGAGAGAGAGAGAGAGAGAGAGAGAGAGAGAGAGAGAGAGAGAGAGAGAGAGAGGATGTAACCAAGATATATGGAACGACAGAGGAAAATGGAAGCTAGGAATCCGAAGACGGCGGAGGACGTATTAAGCCAAAACGAAGAAGAGATTTTCTCTAATTGAATATTAATGTGTGTAATTTTTAATTACCATTAAAAAGTATTCCATAGGTAAAGATTGGTGAACTATAATCATTCTGTTATTTAAATTGTTACTTAATTGTAGATTGAGTGAGAGAGAGGGAGAGAGAGAGAGCAAATGTTAATAATCTTGATCAGGTTCCTTGTTGGATGAACTGAGTACCTCCAGTTGTTGGCAGGTGGAAACATCAGTTGATTATTTACTGTTGTATGTTCTGATACAAGGTATCATTTATTTCGTGAAGCGTTTTCGTTTCGTTTTCTTGATAAATTGTGTTTTCCTGAACGCAAGTAGTCATAGTTTTATTTCTGGTTTGTTAGTCAGTGATCTGCACTGTTTTTGTTTGTTTGTTTTTTTTAATTTTACCGTAGACCTAGGTGTACGTAAGTATACTTAAGTTCTTGTTTAGGTTTAAAGTTAGACATCTGGGAACGAGAGTTGATCCGTACCCTCGAAACGTCGTGTTTTGCTTTATGTACACAAAAGGTGACAAATGTCCAAGTAAACTGTAATAACAATAACTTAAAGTTGAGTTGATAGTTTCGGTTCATCGATGCTTGAACGCGCTGTAGTAGAAATCTATTCTTTCTAGAACGTTCTGTATTGCGTTCTAAGAAACCAAACCGTTAAAAAAATTAATTAAATTTTGCATTCAACTGACACAAAACACGCAACACAACACAGGTAAAGCAATTACTGTACATAGGCAAGTGTAGAAACATGTCGCACTTCATTAACACATTACCTCGAAATTCAAACAGTCCGTTAAACAACAAAAAGTGTTGTACAGGGTTTTTTTATACAGTATATAGGTTTAAATCATTATATATATATATATGATTTGTGTGTATGTGTGTGTAATTACATTAAAAATTTATGTACTACCGTTCAATAAAACTGTTTTTAGAAAAAATATTGTTCCCAAGTTTCGCCAAAATAGTAGAAAGTAAATGTAAATGCAAAATGTAAAAAATAAATAAGTATAAATAAGTATAAATAAATAAGTAAATGTAAAAAATAGTAGAAAAAAATGTAAAAATGCACTTTCGGTGATTTGTCAATTTTCGTAATATTTTCATCAAAACGCTTTATTACATGCCCCAAAGTAATAATATAAAATATAAAAGTGCAGAATCTATGGGAAGTTTTAAAAAAATGGAAAATAAAAGTAAACCATAAAACCGCACCGCATGGAGGTAGGTAACGTGATTTTCAACACAAGAACGATTAAGTAAATGCGTTTAATTAATAAAGAAAAAATACAAAGACTTTAACAGAACTTAAAACTTCAAAGATTCTTTATCACTTTGACAATTTTGCCGCACTTCGTATACGAATACGAATATTTAAAAATTCCATGATTTACAAGAAAATCGACAACACGATTGTAATCCCAAACTAAAGTGACAGAACGAGACAAATCACAAAGTTCACAATGATGCCGTCCTTAACAAAGTTTTCACTGCAACAATCGGCAAGTACTTACTTATTTAAGAATGAAGTTTTCACTACAAGAATTAACGAGAATTAGCAACAAATTCATTATACTTTGATAAAAATCGTAAATTATCGTAAGAAATTTTATCTTTTACGATTGAATTTCTTTTAATCAAACAATAAAGAACATAATTTAAATAAATGTAAAAATCATTTCTTCAATAAATCATCCAACATTTCATAAATAAAAAAAAAAAAATAAAAATGAAAATGTGACATAAACAGAGAAAATAATTTTCAGAAAAAGTCAACTTGAATAAAAGGCAAGTATTACTTAAAGGAGCACGACACTATATTCAGAGAACATTTCGCCTGACAAGTAAAATTATTACAGCGTGATGCAGCTGGATTACATTATTAAAATTCCACTGCCACGCTTTACGTCTACGGGAACTGTAAACTTGGCTGGCGTAATTCGCTCCAGCCTTGACTTAAGCGTAAAGTATAGTCCTTTACTCCTTCCACAACAATCTCATTTTGTCTCGTGTGTTTTTGTTTTATATTTTGCCTCCAATATTTTAAGTGTGTTTACTAGTTTTAAGGTTTCTCTTGTATTGGAGAATTTCTATTAGAGTTGTCATACCAGTAAGACCCGCACCCGGAACTCGTCATGAAATGAGACAGATCGAGATATTTCAAGTACGTTTAAACTTTTATGCATTTTTGAATTTTATAATTGTATATCATTCTAATTGTTCGGATACGTGACTTAGAAGAGAAACAAATACAAAACAACTTTAAATCTGTGTTCAAAGTTAACCAGAGTCTCTGTAAGAAATATGAGAATAAACAAACATTATCCTTTCGAACACTAAGAAAATAAAGAAGATAATCCAAACTTTGAGGATATCAGGACTGGTATTTTGAGACGCGGAATTAAATGGACGAAAAATATTAAAAAGGATGTGTGGGTTCATCCTGAATGGAAGATAGGGTAGGATGTCCTGGGGTAGGGCTTAAGACGCAGGCGTTATTATACAAACTAGGGAACAACCGAAAGGAAGGCTTCCTGCTGATAAATATTGTAGGAGTTGTCTCTTTAGTTAAATTTACATTGTTAGCAAAGTTTTACCAGAAAATGAGGTGTATGAGTGGCAATAAAATGGATATTCAGACTAGTCCTTTAAAATGCAGATCTTGATCATTTTTTAAAGGATTGTTTAATCCTTTTTGATACTTTCCACGAAAATGTTGGCAATTGCTTAGACAAGGTCGTTATCCAGTAAAAGCCGTTCAAACAATTTTAAAATTGCGTCATTTCAAAACACATTCCTCCTCTTGCAATATTTTTGCAATTTTCTCAAAAATTCATTACAATCGCAATCAGTATAAACATCTGTATAATACGACTTTTTAAGTTTAATCAAAGTAATTTGAAAACACAAAAATGCTTTAATGCTTCTTGAAAATTGAAAATATGGATATTTTAATGCTTTTTATGACGATGAATACAATTTTCAAAAAGAAAGTAAGTTTAAATAATACTTCTTAAGAATCCCTTGATATAGAGAAATCCATCAGCGTGACAGATGCTTGCCGGGATTATTTATATTCAAACATGTTTAGGTTACGCTCAACTATGTGACGTCATTAATCGTCGTTGCTCTATCGCGTAACTGTTAACAGTGCTGATAAGTCATATAAACAGCAAATTATACGAAATAAACAATTCTATAGGTACCGGCTGTTTAAATCATTGTAATTGATTGGTACAGGCAATGGTTAACAGTCTTTGTAACCCAATTAGAACAATACAAAGGGATTCGATCAATCTTAATTAAACGTCCTTGGGGAGCGGAATATTTCATTCGTTATAGGTTCCAAGATAAATTGTTTAAACGTTTACTGCAGCACAATTAGTTCGAGTTTTTATAGAAGAAACCTTGTTAAAACATTGTAAAATCGAAAATCGTTTAATATAATTACTGTACAAATGCGTTTCAAATTATATTATTATAGAAACAAATCGAACACATATGTTTAATATATTACGTTTAGGAAACTTAAACAAAGTTGGATCTGTTGTTAGTTTTATTAATATATACCTGTTTATTTTGTATGGAAACAGAACTGGTGTTACAGTTATTTATTGTTTCGAAGTAATTGTTATCTATTAAACAGGATATGTTAAATCTACCGTATACTATTTTTTACGTTGGTGCAATAATTTTCGAATTATTCTGCGTTATTGGGAAACAAAGACTTATTGAAACTCATTGAAACAATAACTGTTTAAAATATATTTTACCATGTGTTTTTGTGTACATAAATGAACATTTTTTGCAAACAAACATTGTAAAATTATTGATTGAGAAGCTAGATATTATCAAATTTTCATTGAAAAATGAGCTTGTAATGAGCACCGGTCCTGCTTCTTCGTAAGTTATGAAGGAACACTCAAGGTGTTTTTTGTATATACGATACAAATATAAATGAGTGTATATATATATATATATATATATATATATATATACATATTTATATTTTTATCATTTTTATGTGTGCCTTTAAACAACAGTGCTCTTTAATGAAGCCTATGGTTTTCCTAAGTAGCTCTTTGCCTAGGATCTTAATGTTTCTGGCTAACAACCCTTTAGTGCCGAAGTACAATTTCCGTCAGCCCTGTCATCGCAGCGCTACAAGGGTTGTATTTCTCACAACCAAGGATTCATCTATGGGAGGTATTCTATTTCTAGGTTAATTAGAAGCTTTTTGCTATCCTTTCTTCCCTTTTTCAATTTGCGCTTTTGCGTTTTCTATAAACGTTTATCATCCGCAAACGTCTGTCTCCTTCAAGACATTTAAACCTATCTCTCCGTTCTGCCACTTCAGATTTGGTCTTCCCGCTTAGCTTCACTACAGTCTGCACGATTCGCTGTTTATGGGTTCCATGTGATTAGATACAGCAACAGTTTTCATCCCTCTATGTTTGTTCACTCTCCAGGTCCACCAATCTTCTATAACAAACACCCATACAGAGCTATGTATGTACATGTACAGCTACATACCGGGTGATTACAACCCGGTTTCTAGAACATTCATTTAATGGCTTCAGCAGTAAATTCTAGAATAACAAAATGGTTAATTAAATTTTGTATTCTGTTTTTAAATATATTTAATATTAAGAATATATTTAATCAAAGATTACATAATTACCAATTAAACAATCATTAACTTTACAAAAAGATTAATTGGAGAAAATAGCGTTTTTGGAAAATATTATTAACATACATTGTAAATGTTAAGGTTATATTCACTGTTTACTTTTCGTTTACATATCTACATTGTTACTGTTTACGTAATAATATAATATTATATTGTTATACGTTTTCGAGTACTATGCGGTATTAAATTTTTGATTGTACAACGCCTGGCAGTAGCGTGGGGCTGATATTTTAAAATTAGGCGTCAAATATAAAAAACACATTTTTTACTGAACCTAAATCTAATTTTGAATTTTTCATCCAAAAAATAATTAAATGAAATTACGTTTTTCTACTTAAGTAACCAAATTACTTCTCGTAATCCTTCATCTAAACTACTATTATCATAATACTGAAAGAAAAAATGAATACTGATGAATTCATAGAAAATAAGGTCTAAAATTAATTTATAGGTTATCTTGTTATTTGCAATAAATAATTTAGAAAAAACTAGTGAATACTGAAATTACGATGAATATACTTAAAAATTAAACAAAACTTCCTCCAATATTAAAATAAACAAACATTTTAAAATTTAGTCATTAAAAGTTAGTAAATTAAACTTTTACAACATAGTCAATTTTGTAAAAGAAAATTGCAATAATTATTATTACACAATGAAAATATTTAATTGATCGATATAAGGACATTAAATTATTAAGTGTTTAATCTTCTATTAGCAGTTAACAGTTTTTCTAGAAACTGAAATTGTTGATCTAATTAAATATTAAGTTTAACGATGTATTAAATAAGTTAATGACAGTTTTAGGAACAGGTTCAATCTGAAAGTAGCCTGGTTAAACTAAACTCTCCCTTAGCCACACAACTATCGGCTTATGTCATATTCTACTTTGCGTTCATGGGATCTAACCCAAAAAATAGATAACCGAAGAAACCCTTATTCACAAAGTGTGAGCTCTTTAAAGGATGGTCCAATCTTGAAAGCGAAATAAATTTTATTTTGCGTAATTAAGTTAAAATATTTTACGTAATTATCAATAATTAAATCAATTACTTAAAAAATAAACATTATATGTTCTTTTTAATATAATAAAACATGTTTTTTCTTATTATTTGAGATCATTCTTGAAGTAACAGTGACTTAGACCATGCAATCTTTTACACTGTGTGCATTTTATTATCTCTAATATTTCCACATGAAGGGTTGCGTTATGACTGTGAATAATTTCTATCTAATTACTAAATCGTAAATCAATCAAAGTCATATTGTGCTGTACAAGCCAATTAACAATTTAACGTATCATAATCGATTATTGGGGCCTGTTGCTACAGGTACGTAATTTATCAAATGAGGTCATATATGGAGGATATTACTGTTAACAACAAAAGGAAGTTGTTCATTGGCTGAATAGATTCATTTATCATTTTTGATTCAAAATATATATGGGTTGAAATATTTTTAAAACTTTCATTATCACTAAAAACGTATATTTCAATATATTTTCAAATAAATAAAAAAGATGAAATTCAGTTAAAATTAAGAAAACAAATTTGACGTAGGTCAGCTTTAATTTACGTATTTGAGTGTTATTTAGATTTGAAAGTAATGATTTATACAAATTTTAATGCTGATTATGATTTAGGAATGATGTTTTCAAGAATATGAGATAATAGACATTTTTATTGTTGTTTTTCAGTGAGTTCTCTCTAATAACTTCATCGAGACAACTGCGTGCCACTATTTAAATAATCATGCACGCAGTTGTCTCGCTGACGTAATAGAAGCAAATTTCCAAAAGTACTTTTTCTATTTTTGATTTCACCGTTATAATCAGCACTAAGTTTTGCATTTTAAACTACAAAAAAAAATTCGAAAATAAACCTGAACCTTCGTCAAAACGTCCTTAAATTGAATGGATTTTAAAATCTAGTTTTCATTATCGATTAAGATAGTGAAGTCAGATTCTTAAAACCATTTAAGAGAATAAAGTTATGAATTTTGAAAGGTTTAAAATGACCGCTATTTTGAAAATGTTGAACGAATTTCACTGGTTAAAGAACGTGTACAAGCTAGTAGCGAAATCGAATTTTGTACCAAGTTTGTATCAAATCGGGTCAAAATTGCTGACACACACACCCGCGTGCTCATGCTTGTCAGTATTTCGTCGTTAATATTATTTAAATTTAGTTACTTTTTAAGCCTAAGAAAGTATAAACAAAATTTGTTTATCGAAATATTTTATGAAATTTAGGGATTTTAAAATATTCGACGTTAAATGTCTTTAAATAGCCGCCATTTTTAAATGATGTAAAAGAATGAATATTATTATTATAAAATGACGTTTTGTGACATTACGTTAAAATAGATGATTTTATTGTTACAATCACAAAATTAAACAATCATGGGTAAGTACATTTATAGACTTCGTAAATCTGGAATTAGCTCCAGAATTTCTGAAACTTTTGTTTCCAACACCCTGTGTAATTCATATTGTTTTTGGTTATGTGTAACACTATAAATTTGTTTTATCTATTACTCTAGTCCAGTCTCTTGTATGATAATGTCACTTGTGTGATTCACCAGCAATAACGTCACTCATATAAAGTATGCATACATAATCCCATGTCACAGAGAGCATACTGACTGGATTGTTTAATTACGATCCGCTTGGTTAATCCGAAATGGTTGATAGACGCTAACATCTGTGGTAGGCAAAGAGGATTACATACAATTTACGACCGCTCTAATAACCTCAATCAATAAATATAGATTTTTGTAAAACAAAATTAACGACAGTTTTAGTGTTAAAGCAGCATTTTTAATATAATAATAACATATAAGAAATACGTGTAACTGTTATAGGCAAATGTCTTACTAACTATTAATTTAGTCAGGGATTTTCCAAAAATAAATATCAATATCGTAATAACTCTTTACCTGTATATTTTCAAAATTTACTGTCATAATCACGTTAAAATCTGCTTAATTATTCACACAAGTGTCTGTTCGAATATATCATTTGTTCGGTTAGCTTATTTGAGTATTTGATTTAGAATTGGCCTAACATGCACTATTGGAAAGACCATTATGGTAAAATCCAGACCCTAAACATTGAAATCCTCCCCTACCGTTATTTTTTGAGGGATCGCTCCCTTCTCTCTCTCTCTCTCTCTATTTCTCAAATTCCATTAAAATACAAAAACTAACCTAACGGCGTTAAGTTTTCATTTTCCTCTTTTTAAATTAGCGTAATTTGTAAGTTATTTTAAAACGTAATAAAACAAAAGTGGTATTTAAAACATTAAACATATGAATTTGCAATAATGTTTCTTTTTGAAAAAAATCGCACGGAACATTTTATTATAATTTGTAAAAGTTTGTATTTTTTGTAAGTATTCTTGTTTATGCAAACATTTGTTTTATAATATCTGAACAAATTTCTAATAAAAATTTAATAGACAAAAAGTCTATTTCTGTGTTATGTACAGAAGTTGCAGATACAGCGCCGTTTAGCTTCTGCTTCTATATTGCATACCCTGCGCCTTAATTAAAACACTGACTGTATTAAAAGGAATGAAGCATTTTGTCTGGAGTAAAAACCTTCTGTTAGTGTATAATATAAAAAATTTAATCATAATTAATGTAACAAACTTTAACAAAACGATTATGCTTATCTGTAAATGAACAGCTATTAAATTACTCAGAAAATGTGCTATAAATTAAACCAACATAAGGTCTAATATGCGACGGAAATTGTAACACTATCTTAGAGTTAACACTGACGTAAACAGCTGATTTCGTTATTCTATTTAAACTGCCCGGCTAAGTCTATTGCACTCTTTACGGTGAAGGTAAGTCATAATAATCGTAGCACGCAGCTGTCTCGCTGACGTGATTAAAGCGAATTCCCATAAGTATTTTCTTTACTTTACTCTTTCTGAAATTCTCATTTCACCATCATATTTGCATAATTTGCTCTGTAAACTTTCAAACTCGTACATTGAAAATAAGGAATGGCCAGCCTTGGAACTAAACTTTTAAGCGCTGATTATATGGTGAAATCTGACTTTCAAAAAATTTAAGAAAAAACTTTTTATGCATTTTTAAAGATTTGTAATTGACGCCATTTTGGAACTGTTACGCATACACACACACAAACACACACATATTGCCTTCATTTATTTGAAACACATTAGCTGGAGAGCTATCCGTCTTAAAATATTTATTTAATACATAATAGTCATTTTAAGTGTTTTAATTTTTGTAATAAAATGTTTACAAAAAAAATTAAACGAATCAAAACGAAATTAATCCACCAAAAGGAGCTTTAATTATATCAACCCAAATGAAGACGTAAATCACGGAAACGTTGAGAACTCTTATAACGAATTTAAAGAAATATTTCCATTAGAAAATTATGTTCACCTCTGATGCCGGTTACACCAATCGTAAATCAAAATAATTATCTTCATTAAATTCACCCTGGAACTCACCTCACAAAGATTTATCCGGGATGGAGATTAATCCCTCACGAAATATTCCACTCATTAACATTCCTGGACTATTAATTTTAACCGAGTCCTCTAAATAGAGAGGGTAGCAGTTTATATGTAAAACACACATGGAACGTTTAGGTTATTGCAAAGATTGTGGATAATAATCAAAATTTTTTGGAGTTTATTTTAGACGTTTAAAAAATATATTTCCCTAAACTTTGTTAACGTGTTCAAGAACATTTTCATTGCTAAATTCGTTGAACACATGACCTCCAAATATAGTAACGTAATAAAGATACAATTGTAAAGTCTCGATTCTTAAGTTTTGCAACTTACTTGGCAAAAAAAGAATATAGAGCTAGACAATTACTATTAATAGTTAGAAAAGAGTTATTGGAGCATGAAATGAGCAGTGATCATTTCAATACAGTGTACTTTCAATACATGTTTATATTCAAAAAACCTGTAGCGTTAAAAAAACTTATGGTATGTGTGTGACACGTACATTTGACGTACAGTTCAGAAACGTATGACCCTTTACTAGTTCTGCTGCAAAATGATATACTTTGGTTTTTTTATATTATTTTTGTTTATTTCAGTAAAATTCAACATTTAAAAAACTAGGCAATAATTTTAAAAAGTGCAAAACAATTTACTTATAAAAAACAAAAATACATTAATGAAAAATAACGTAGTTTTTACAATTTTATAATTGAAGTTTTATTAATATATTTTTGAACTAAAAATGCTTATGCTGGTTTATTTTAATGCATTATTTTAAAAAAAACATGGTCACAATAATGGAATAGCTTTAAATAACTTAGTTATTGGTTAAAAACATCTTAACATTAAACATAAAAGATAGAAAAAAGACTATTTGGGGCAAAACGTTCTTTGATGTTCGCCACAAATGGTTTTGCCGCCGTTGCAGTGAACGTTTGTCACCTCTTTTTCCTGATATCACAGAAAGCACAATACTTCTTGCGCCTTTCTGGTCGGGCATTTAAACAACTCGTTTTCTTCGGCTGAAGTCTTCTACGTCCTTCTCTATTGTCGTTCTTATATTTTTTATCATTGAGTCTTTTTTTTTGCCAATGTTTTGATAGCCGTTTGTGAAGATCTAGGCAAAAATCTTGCCTTGACAATGGCTTAGAGTTCATTAAATTTATTCTAGAAAAGTTGTGCAGATAAATAACATAAGAGTTCACTAGCAAAATATTAGTCAAATTATAGAAAAATCATAAAGATCAGCGTTTGGTTTTTCGGTCAACAATATGTAATTTTTGTCTAACAAAATCATGTAAAACATACAAAACGCTTCACTAATATATCGCTGTTATAGAGAGTAATTACCTATAATAATTCCATGAACAAAAATTGAAAAAAACAAAATCATGTAAAACATACAAAACGCTTCACTATATATATCGCTGTTATAGAGAGTAATTACCTATAATAATTCCATGAACAAAAATTGAAAAAAACAAAGTCCTGTAAAACACAAAAAATTCACAAATAAATATGTAATTTTATTTTAGGTAGTGACACGTGAAAGTAAAATAAAATATGTTTAGAAAGTTGTGACACATCAACCAGACATCTGACTTGTAGGAAAACATTTATCACACAAGAAATATTCGGAAATACACCTGCTCTCAATGCTGGCTGGTCAGCAACTAACTGCCTGAGGCATTGATAATAGCGCAAGGGGTTTGAATGGATTAGATTAAAAAGGCTTGTGACTATTTAATTTATACACGTCAATATAACGCACACTACCTTTCTAAGGTTAAATCTTACTTTTTCGTCTTAAACGATTTGAAAATCTGATTGTTGTAAAAAATGATGAAAAACTTTTAAAAATTGATTCTTCATAACTGAAAATTGTTACTATTAAAAGACAGAATGTAAAAAAGTGATTGTAAGACCTAGGATACATATCACAAAATGTCAGTGTCACAATGTCAATGTGATAAAGTCAAGGTAACAATATAAAGGTCAATATGTCAAAGTCATACACATTATACAAATATTGTATTTTTAAAAAGCGTTTTATCGAGACTTTTTTTAAAGTTTGTGTAACATATATTGCAATACTTAAAGTGAATCACACTTTACGTCCGGTACGGCAAATGTTGTGGTGCAGTGAAATCTAATTTAGAGTAACGTAACGAAATAGTGAAGACTATATGAATAAGAAAAGACATGACAGGAAGTTGCGTGAATGGAAATCACACACATACACACAAACACACACTCACATATGGTGACGGTAGGGACAAATCAACAAATGGACGATGGACACACCAACTCATAAGCAACATCCAGGTCTGGTGCAGCAGGAGATATGGAGAGGTGGAATTCTACCTCACACAGGTTCTAACTGGGTACGGCTTTTTCCGAGCTTAAATGTTTCATTTCCAACTGGAAACAGACTCGGCTTGTCCCTTCTGTTTTCCAGCAGTAGAAGAAGGTGCGGAGCATATGTTTTTCCGCTGTCCGAGATTCGACTTGGATTAGATGAACCTGCAAAGATATCTGCGAGGCAGCATTTCACCGGAAAATCTGATTAAATCAATGATGACTTCAGAGGCCAACTGGAGGGCTAATGCAGGATTCGCCGTAGTTGGTGATGAAGAGGCTCAGGATTGAGGATCAAGAAAGGAACTCCCCGCGAAGTAATACTTGAATTCTTGTTTTATTAAAAAGAATTTTATCCATGAAGTCTTGTTTCTTAAAAACGCAGTTTTTGATATAAATTCTTGTAGTTAATAACCCAATTCTTCTAAATCTCTACAATTCAAAGCATTAAAGTGATTATGTTTAAGTTATTTATATTTTAAATGAAACGTTACTAAACCGCTTTAATATAAATAAATAAATACAAATGTTACACATTATTTTAGTTTTAATAATTCAGTTCGCTTCAAGAGCTTCAGCTTAGCCGTGACATTAAAGTGAATTTAATTAATTTTCCCCTTGTCTCGTGGTCTGTGTAGTGAGATTAGGCTATGAAATACAGTATACTTGCACGGCAATTCCACATCCCTTATAAGCAAATATTCGAGACAACGTGAACGCAAGTTTTATGGCTAAGGTTATCCTACCAAATTAAAAGGTATTCTTTACCAATTACCCTACCACTCTTACTCATAAAAAGTAACCTGTCTGTTGACCTAGAATCCAAGAGCAAGAATCCAAACACAGAAAGTTTTTGGAAAATCTATAAGCCCTAAAATGTATCTGTAGACTAATATTTATTATAAATAGTTTAATTTGTGATTTTTAAAACAATATTTTAACGATATACAATGTAAAGTTCGATTATCTTTCACTTGTTTTTGATTAAATATTTTACGATTTTGATTAATCTATCTATCTTTAGTTTACTTGGACGTCTGTTCAACTATAATTCTGTCTCTCTTTGTCATGTACATGTACATGTACATGCTTGAACGTTTTAACAGAAAAGGTCTTGCATGTTGCTTTTACATTGTCTCAAAATCTGAAAACTGACTGCTTATTAACCCAAAATCCGAAAACTGTATGGTTTAATAGAAGCACAAAATCTGAGAATTTGATGCTTTAAAAGACTCATAATTTTTAAAAATTGGCTTCTTTAACAGAAATATAATATCTTGAAACTGACTTCTTTAACATGAGCTCAAAATGTAAAAAGTGACTGTTTTAACAAGAGCCCAATATCTGAAAACTGACTGCTTTAACTGTTACCAAATATCGAAAAACTAACTGTTTTAACATGAGCGAAATATCTAGTAACTGATTACTTTAACAGGACCATAATTTCTAAAAACTGACTGCTTTAAAGAAGCCTAATTTCTGAAAAGTTACTAATTTAACAGAAGACTACACGAATACACGAAAACAAACTGCTTTAATAGGAGCTTAATATCTAATAATTTGTTGCTTTAACAGAGGTCTAATATTATCTAAAACAATATAAATAATATATCTAAAAACTAAAAACTTTAATAGCATCCCAATATCGGAAAAGTGACTACTTTGACAGGGACCTAATGTATAAAAACTGACTACTCTGATAGAGCTTGGTCGAGGGAGTACATGTAGATACGTTTGTTGAATCTCTAACCCTGCGCACTTTAACTTCGTAGGATCGAGATTGCAGTTACTAAGCTTTACAATTTATATAACACCGATTCATCTCTCGTTCTCATTATTTTCTCTTTGCGTAGATATATAAATATATAATGTTAACGACCTTTCAAACAATGATCAAAAATCAAGATCCTGCTCACTTCAAGGTTCCAGGTCTGGATCTGGCCGTAATACCTCTTTTTTAATAGAAAATCGCTATGAAAGTATTATGCCTATAATATTGTAAAGTAAATTTAAGTGAAACAGAAAATTCGTGAATGGTTTTCAAAGAAAGGAGTTTAGATTGTATGATTATTAATAACGCTTGATGTAAGCAAGCTAACGTTGGATTTCCCAGGAGAGGTCACTCTGATTCAGTTAAGCAGGGCAGGAAGTATTTATGAACCTTAGCGCCCTTTGTGTGCTGCTTGCCATTCAAGCTAAAAGTGATCCGGGGTTTTGTACTTTTCAAAATGTAAAGGAATATTTGTTTTCAGATATTTTCTATTCATTTCAAAGCTTCAATAGAAACTCCTGCCTATTTATAACAGTAGACGTGTTTTTCTCACGTAATTAAATTCTTTACGGTAGATAAATCTAATTACATAATTGAAAGTAAATTTGTTTTAATTGAAATCTCGTCGTTTTCAAAGCTGAGTGAGCACAAACAACATAAAGTTTTCTCTACTACATAATTAATTTTAAATTTAAAATTTAAATAAGCAAATAAATGGTCACTGCTGAAAACATCGTGCCTTTCCTGTATTAACCCTATCAACTTGGAAAATCGGAAAAAATATCCTTTTCGTTATCCTTAATTCCATAGATCGTCCTTAAAATTACGTTGTTGAATCATATTTTTTTAATGTTGTTTGATATTAAATATTTGTAAAATGAAGTTTCGAATAGCTGCCGTTTGAAACATAATTAATATGTCGCTATCGAAATCCACATTTTTCGAGTTTAAATCAAATCAAATAAAGGTAACAAATTCCTCCTTCACAGACACACACACATACACTTATGTGTCTTACACACTAAAAACACATACGTCTATAAATATATATATTTTTTCGTCTATGTATTATATCACTGAGCACGGTGAATCGGCGTTAACAAGGGAAAAGTTTACTGCAGTAAACTTCAGTGTCAAACCTACGACATTAATATTGGCAAGTTCGGGGACGCTTGAGACTGAACAGTGCTTAGCACCTAAGACACGCCGGTCACTTATACAATATATATCATGGGTGGGAGTCAAGATGGCTGAGACACCAGTCAGGATTTGCGTATCTGAACTGGTGCACATTAAGGTCGTTTCCGGCGAAAGCAGCTGAAGTAAACAGCTGATGGGCTTAGCGATTTCGCCGCATCTATAGCTCATGCTACTCTCATTCGTCACTCAGACACACACACACAAACACACATTCTCCATGCTAAATAACCTGGTTAACTCTAAAAGAATAAAGCGACCCCTATATGTTGATGGAGTGAATGACACCGGCGTAATGGTGTATTAAAACCCTTGGATACCTGGCGACCTCCCACTGTACATTACCCATGAATGTGGAGCTCTCTGTAGGCAGACATATCACACACACACACACACACACACACACACACATATATACACACACACACACACACATATATATATATATATATATATATATATATACATACATACATACATACATACACACACACATATACATATATATATATATATATATATATATATATATATATATATATATATATATGTATGTATGTATATATATATGTCAATGTAATGTGTGTGTGTGTGTGTAATGTGTGTGTGTGTGTGTGTGTGTGTGTGTGTGTGTGTGTGTGTGTGTGTGTGTGTGTGTGTGTGTGTGTGTGTGTGTGTGTGTGTGTGTGTGTGTGTGTGTGTGTGTGTGTGTGTGTGTGTGTGTGTGTGTGTGTGTGTTTATTCAATAAGGTATTTTCTAGGTTTAGTTTTTAAAGCCCAAACATACAAGGTAAAACATATTCATCATTATTCCGAAAATTAAATTAACTTTCTATATGAAATTAATATTAATTTATGTGTTCTGCATTGCAGCATTACAGCAGCTATTTTACCGCAACCTGTTTCACACGTCTTCGCAGACAGAAACGACGTCTTCCCAGAAATTATATATTTGTGTAATTACATTATATGAAAAAAATGGTAAATATGCAGTGTAGCATATCCTGGATTTTTCGATATTTTTGTTACTAAAATGCTTTATTATGTGCCCAAAAGCAAGAATCCAAAATATGAAAGCACGAGAAGTACGATAAAAATCGAAAATAAAAGTGACCAACATAACCTCAAAATTGCTACCCGATGAAAATCAGTAACGTGTTGTAAATCGGTAAAACAATAAAAATACGTCTAACATGGGTTTTGGGTGATAAGAAACCCATTTTTTAAAAGAATACTGCATAACCAAACTGACACGGTTGTTAGGCCTAAGACGGTGATGCGTGAAAAAACCTTTATATTTTTTTAAAGCTTACTACATATCCCAACTGACAAGGTTGTTGGGCTTATCACGGTGATGTGTTAAAAAACCTTTATTTTTTTTAGAATAATACATAACCTAATTGACACGGTTGTGAGGTCTAACATGGTGATGCGTGAAAAATACTTCATATTTTTTTTAAACAATACTCCATAAGCTAACTAACATGGTTGTTAGGCCTAATACGGTGATCCATTAAAAAAACCTTTATTAATTTTTTTTAAGAGTACTTGTAACCTAACTGACACGGTTGTTGGGCCTAATACGGTGATGCATGAAAAAAACCTTTATATATTTTTTTAAAGAGTACTCCATAACTTAACTAACACGGTTGTTAGGCCTAACACAGTGATGCGTGAAAAAACCTTTATTTTTTTTTAAAGAATACTACATATCCTGACACGGTGTTGGGCCTATCACGATGATGCGTGAAAAGACCTTAATATTTTTTTAAAGAATACTAGGCTACATATTCTAACTGACACGATGGTGCGTAAAAAAACTTTTGTATTTTTTTAAAGAATACCACATATCCTAACTGACATGGTTGTTGGGCCTATCATTGCGATGTGTGAAAAAAACCGTTATTTTTTTTTAAGAGTACTCCAAACCTTAACTGACACGGTAGTTAGGCCTAACATGGTGATACGAGAAAAATCTTTATATTTTTTTTAAAGAATACTCAATAAGTTAACTAACATGGTTGTTAGGCCTAACGCGGTGATGCATTAAAAAAACCTTTATTAATTTTTTTAAAAAAGAATACTCCAGAACCAAACTGGCACGGTTGTTGGGCCTAATACGGTGATGCAGGAAAAAAACCTCAATTTTTTTTAAAGAGTACTCCATAACTTAACTAACACGGTGGTGCGTTAAAAAAATCTTTATTTCAAAAAAAAAATTCACCATAACCTAACTGACTCGGTTGTTGGTCCTAACACGGTCATGCGTGATCTTTAATGTATATTACGATTGCTGGCAAAGCCGTGACGGGTAACAGGTAATCATATTATATTTCTGAAAGTTTGTTTTTGTTTATTTGTTTGTTATTCAAACACACTTTAACTACTGGACCAATTGAGATTAAATTTGGTACGAACACGGTTTAGGTACCTGAGATAAACACAATACTATTCCAGTTTAATTGTATAATAGTCACTTTTTAATAATACTGTATTTTATTAAAATATGACAGGACCCTGTTTTAGAGTATCGAGTAGCAAAAATGTATATTTCTTGGCCGAAAACCATAAATCGTATAATATTGTAAATAGAAATATATTAAAATGAAATGACCTATACTGATTTTGAAAATCGACTATAAATTTTATTGCCTACATTATAATTGCAGGCAAAGACGCAACGGGTAACAGTTAGTATAATATATTATATATTCCGTACTTTATATATATATATATATATATATATATATATATATATAATTATTTATACTTACTTATAAATTTAAAATAATAAAATAGTGCAGAAAACAAGAGCTGATGATAAAAACAAAAAATGTTATACATAGAGTTATATTAACCTGCACAGTATATTAGTATAAAACAAAAAAAAAGAACTATAAGATTTTCTAATTAAAAAAATCATATGACTGTACCAAATAAATAAAGTCACGAAACAAGAAAAAAATCTTTAATGGGAGAGAATTTATAACGAGATAAAAATGTTTTCGGTTCATTATAGCCCGAACAGAACAGTGAGATTAGAAACTCGCATATATTAACATGTTTTTATTCCAGGAATAATTTTTAAATGTAATTCTGTATTTTAAGATCTTAGTTTGTGCAGATTTTAACGCTGATTATGATAGCGATATAATATATTCGGAATAACATGTAGCTGAAATCTGTGTATATCACTTTAGCATGACATCTGCGCTGTTGCGATTATATGTTAATATTTAAATGTATATTGGAGAAAGCAGGTGTTATTCCAGCTTAGCATTCCTGTCGCAGCCTCCCTCAGGGTAACAATGATATATGTCTGACGCCAACTCATCTTTGCTTTGACATAAAAATTACTTTCGTATTTTGGTTGGCGTATAAACATTTCAGACAAGATCTATTGGGAACGTGCGGCTGACACACGGACAAAAACAACAACTATTTATACCTCAGATAACAATGTATCTCTAAATAAATCGGCTTAATGTACGGCTAGCGGAACAAGTTCAGTTGTAATGTTCCGCTATAAAATTAATGTAAACATATTTTTAGTTTTCAAATTGTTGTCCGTCCCTCTTCTTACCTCATAAGTTTAAAATTTCAGACCTCTGCGTGCTATAGGTTTTGCTGTACATCGCTCGCACACAAACACAGACAAACAATACTTTCAAATAAAATACATGTGCTGGTGTCTCACTGTTGTTACTAATGACATTAAAATATTACGTATTAAAAAGTGCAATAACAAATATAAAAGTTATCGCACAAATAGATTTATCACTGACTATACGAAACATCGGAAGAACAAATAGAGGTCAGTGGATTCGAACGTTTACAGGTTTCTTAGTTTTGATACAAATAGTTTTTACTTGATTACCTCTTATGGTCATTAATCAGCGATCGCCACTAAACTCGTAGAGATATTTTAATGAAATTCCGCACACATATGTATTTTGCTAATAACTAAATGTTACTCATAAGGCATTTTTACATGTATAAAAAGTGTGCTCTTGTGTGTTTCAGGACGTTATTTGATTATATATTAGAATGAAGATGAAAATAAGTGTTGATAGTGGTAAAATAAAGGAGTAATAATAACGTTTTTTATTGTTATAATTTCTTCAAATATTGCACTTTTAAGAACACTTCAAAAATTTTGACAGTTGTTTAGTAATTTTAGGGTTTTATACGACACAGTAACTAAAAGTTGCAAAACTAATTTTATATTGAGGTATGTTTATGCACGTAACAGATACAACAGCGTACGCACACGCGCGCGCGCGTGTTTGTGTGTGCTGGAACTGTAGGCAGAATGCGTTCATGAGAACAAACAGTAAACAGTGAAATACAAATGTTTATTGAAGCCAAATCAGCACCCAAGGTATAAGCTACAGGAACTGTCATGCTACCAACACAAGCTTCAGTGGAAACAATTTTTATATCTCCTTATACGAAATTTCGGGTTCACTCTTGCGCGTGTGTTTGTTTTTGTGTCAGTACTTGGCGATTAAACTGACCGATGGTTTAATATGAATATTTTTATTTACTCCTAAACTGATTTCAGAGATGATTACGATTGTAAGTTTAGATTATCAAATAAGTATAATATAAAAATAAAAATTTTGGAATGTTTGCATTAAAAATTGATTTTTTTGGTAAGAATTTCGTCTAAGCAATATTGTCTGTATGAAAAAATATTACAACAATATTTTTGTATAAATATTTAAGCAAAATTAATATTGTATCGTACAATAGTAATATAATAATAATGTATATATATAATATATATATATATATAGCCTAAATTTAATAAAATTAGTCACACACACACACGCTCGCAAATTTATACATATACACATAGATATATTAGAAGAAACATTGTACCGATGTTGTGCCAGTCGTACAATTAATCTTCAAGGTATTCAGATATGACGAATCAATCCAATAATAGAGATTGGAGGGGTCTGATTGTTCCTATATTTCTAAAGGACCAATATTTCAACTTCTTTCGTCTGGGTTTTACCAAGATGGCCGCACCAATAGTTCGTTTTCCAGTTATTTCGATTAACGCAACATGCAATTGATAACGAAATAAACATAACTATAAAACCAAATGACACAATTATAAAAACGTTATTTCTGGACAGTTTGTTTAAGTGTAATTGAATGTAAACTAATTAATCTGGAAGCAAATTAGTTTTATTTGCGGAAAATAGTAGTAGAGCTCTGCGGAAATTGAAACAAGCTCATTTCAATCGGGGGAGCGCAAAAAGGATTATTTGGAAGGTTATCACTCGTTTGGTAGGCTATCATCGACAGTTAAGTTTAGTTTGCTATCGTTTTACCAGCATTACAACAGCAATTAGGTATTTTTGTTAGGTGATAAACATCATTTTTCTTTAATTCAAACATTTTATATTTGTTGACGCGTTTCGGAATACTTTCATTTTCAAATGTTTTACTGTATTTGTATGTACCTATCAGTACAGTAAAGAGTTCTGAAAATAGAAGCATTTCGAATCGCGTCAAGAAATACGAAGTGTTTGAAGCTTGGCAAGGCATCTTAAGTAATATATACTCTATAAAATTACAACAATCTTAAAAAAAAGGTTATCGCATCAAGAATAACTAAGTTACCTAAAAATAAAGTTACATGTTCTTAAAGAATTGAAATAACGGACATTTTGACACTTTTAATCGGTTTCCGCAGAATTACTCAAATTATTACTAAAACAAACATTCTGCTGCTTTTCTGAACTGCTCACCACAAGGTTGTTAGTTGTAGCCGCAGTTACTGCGGCTACCCTTTTAATATCTCCGTTATCACTGGTCTCTCGTTCTAATTAGGTTAACTCGCTTGAAATATGACCTTAAAAAATATTAAAATTATATTTTTGGCAAGGACGAATCGAGTCTAAATAAATTAGGGCATTAAACTTACAAAATAAACTGAAAGTACAAAAATGAGCGTTGATAGATTTTAAATTCATTTAAGAAATTCAAACGAATTTAATATATATATATATATATATATATATATATATATATATATATATATATATATATACGTATTGAACAGCCAAAATGGTAAAACAAATTTGGTAAAAATAATATAGGGTCAGCGTTAATTTCTAAAGCGATTGAATATTAGCTAGAAAAATTTCACATTTGAAGTAAAAACTAAAAAAATTAATAATGGTCGTATTCTTTTATTTTTGCATGGGTGTTTCAAATTTGAAATATTGACTCACGTATGTTATATATGACATAAAATTACACAAAGATCATAACTTGAGAAATTAGACGGAATGTTTAGTATATTCATTTGTAATTTTCAAAGCATGTCTTTGGGAGTAAAGTAACCACTTTTAGAAGAGTTTTTAAATTATTTAATTCAATTGGAGAATATTTACCGTTTTACCTTACAAAAAAACATACCTTAGTTGATGGAAAACGATTCCAAGGCCACTAAATTTGCGTATCAGGTGCTGCTGATGCCTTCAAAGTCATTATGTTTACTTAGGGCTTGTAAAGGAACGAAAATATTTTCCGTCTTCAATTTGCATAACGTTATATAAGCGTAGTAATAAAATTCTACTGTAATATTGACTTGGAACACTTTTGGAATAATAAGCACACGGGTAACGTTCAAAAACTTCTTTGTGAAATATGTCAATGTGTTTTTTTCATAAATGTTTTACGAATGTTTATATATTATTATTTTTTCAAAACTGGTAAACGTTTTTAAACCACCGATTCAATTGAAACAAATTTATACCTCATGTTATACCTCATGTTATACCTCATCTTATACCTGATATTTATACCTCATGTAAATGCAGAAACATTTACCGAAACGTTCTTTAAGATTTTTTAAAAATTTGCCACACTGTCACTGTACAGCTAGAATAAGAAGAAGAGCAACATTATCACTTTAAATAACAAATGCGATACGCAGCTTTTTCGCTAACGTAATGGGAGCGAATTTCCAAAAATATTTTTTTATTTTATAAAAACGTTTTCAACACCATAATCAACATTAAAATATACTCTCTCACACACATGCGCGCGCACACGCACGCTAACACTCCCTACCCCTACTCTCCTGCCTCCTAAGCAATTATAATTTCTAAGTTGCCGTTTTTCTAACTTAAAACAACAGCTTTCATACATCAATATTTTCTACAAAACCCAATCTAAGTCCATTAACTGACAACATTATAAATTTTAGTTATCTCCTTCGAAAATACACTATATTTAATTTACTATTGCAAATTTTGTTATTTATAGCTACCATGTGATTTAAGCACAATTCATAAAATTACTTTAAAACTAAATGAATTAAACTTTTGAAATTGTGTTTCGCGATAGATTAGTGCGGCAACTTTTAAGCGTTCAAGTTCAAACATTAAACGAATCGAGATAAATTTACTGGTTTATACGGTTACGAAAAGTAATGATTTGTGAAAACCGATAGTGTGATATTCTTCGCGAGACAAAGAATACAGGAAAATGTTTTGTTGGAAATAAAACTGATATTTTATCGAGACATTTTAGTATTACATTCAAGTGTTTAACAACATCAGGAATCGTTTTATATAATTCACTACTTATTGATACGAAACATATAGAAAACATAATTATTTTATATTTTACGAAAACAAGAAAACTTCTCCGTAACTGTTTCAGGTTACCAAATTTGGCAGAACCTTGGTAAATTATGAGTTTAAAATTTTAGTATAATTTTAAAATTTTACTAGAACTCTTTCATCATCCGACAGTGTTTTAAATTTTACTCAACTTCTACCATTTATGGTCGAATTTGGAAAAATCCCTTCTTTGTACAAATCCAAAGCCAGGAGTGTACCAAATTTTTTAATTCTCTACATCTTTTGATCTAGACCTACAGTCAGATGTGTAAAATTAATTTTTAATCCAATTTAACCCTTTAGTGGAATTTTTATAAAATTGTTTTTAAAATTTGCTAAACAATTTTCATAGCCAATATCAGCTATAAATAGGGTGCGTTTATACCAAATTTGGTGTTTGTAGTCCTTGTAATTAGGTGAAATCAATAATCACGTTCAAGTATTTCACTTATATGTTCGTGTATACATATATATATATATATATATATATATATATATATATATATATATATATATATATGAATGTCCATGTATATATATATATACATATATATATATATATATATATATATATATATATATATATATATATATATATATAATGTGTGTGTGTGTGTGTGTTTGCTTACATCACGTCATCGAGACAGTTGCGCGTCGCGTTTATATTTAATACGAAAATGGCTGAAAAACGTTTCTCTAATAAATATTTCAAATTTCACATGTGAAGAAGCACTCTATGTAGAACGTGTTGGGTATAAAATTTACTGATTCAAGTCACAACCGTCCGCCGGGGGAAACAAAAGCTAGACCCTACCTTTGCTTTGATCACAACTTTAACTTCTGAAGCATGAATCCACATGAACAAGCTGACTTGCTGATGTTCAACATCATGTCGCAAAAGAATACAGAATGAAATGTACAAGGATATAAAAGTGACAAATGTTTTTTCTTATAAAATGAAGATATAAACTATAGTTTAGTTGCTGTAAATATTTCAATAACATTTCAGGAAGGTCTAACATTTGCTGTTCGGTAGATAAAGGGACATAAAATCTTGTCTAAATTTTGGATATACACAATAAAAAATGAAATTAACCTTTATTGTAGTCCGGTTTTTCAATTCATTTCTTCATGATCATTATTTGTGTAAAATAAAATTTGTTGAATAACGTAATTTTCTTGTTTTTATTGACAGTTTTTCAACCTATTTCATGGGTGAGCAACATTTTAAGAGAATACGTTTATCCTTCAGTTTTGTATTTTTTTTCAGCCGAAATGGATTTTTAAACCTACACACACACACACACACACACACACACACACACACACAAATAAAACAACTGATACAAATTCTAATAAAAACTATTTTTCTTTTATTGTCTGCCTATTCTTCTTTTAGGTCAGTTATATTTACGTAGGTTTTATATAATTCCTTTAGTCGCTCACATTTTGTGCAGATAAACGGAAGAATATTCTAGTACAACCACTTGTGTATGATATAAAAGAGACGCAGGTCCTAAACTCAAAATATGATTGCTCTTACGTCATCAGATGACGTTTGAAATGCTATACTGGTAAATCCCATTCCCGAAAATTAAATAAGACGCCTTGTATGACCCCTAAATCTTTTTTAACTTTATGGAGGGTCGTTAAATATTTTATTCACCCGCGCGCTCGCGCGTGTGAACACACACGCACACACACATATATATATATATATAGAGTGTATATATATATATAAGCACTCTAGCATTCGCATTTTATGTTCCGATTTAATTCAAATTCAGCAAAAACAATCAATTTTTGTAATAGCTGAAACAAGTTTTTTTACAAATCAAAATCCATTTAATAGTTTCAAAACAGCGGTCATTCCCAAGTAATGGCTCGGTTCTGGTCAGCCTGCTGAGTCTGAAATTGCGCACCTCAAATTCGAAAGTTCGGAGCTGCTGTTACTGCCATAACATTTACCTCTTACGTTAACATAAATCCCTCGTCCTAATAAGCCTAACTGAACCCAGTACCCAGTATATGTAAGCAAAGAAACAAACAACTATTTTTTCCAACAATATTTTAGAAAACTCCTTTGCTTTGGAAGTTGGGGTTAAATTTTGTATTTTCAGACATATTTAAAATGCTAACTTGTACAGATGTTAAAGCTTTTTCTGGTAGTTGAATTATATTTAAAAAGAGGGTATTATTATTATTTTTTAAACAGCCTACTACAAATTGCTATACGTAAAAAAAAGTCTATTGTGTTGTAATATAATAAACGTTACATACATTTAAACCTTGATACAGCAGTAATATTTGAAAGCATTGCAGTCATGATGGTTGTATTCTCTGCACTTCCGTCCACTGCCTACGCAATTACAATAAATTTGTTAATTAACAATTAAATGTGCTCATTAGCTACAACGGAAGTATGTGGGTAGTTCTGTGAGCATAGTGATTAAGTTAAACCCTTTATTTATTTACATTAAACTTGCATTTAATTGTATTCGTAACGTTTTTTCCCATCGTGCAATATGTATGGTAATTAAGTACTATAAATAATGCAATGACATTTTTAAATGCGTTTATAAATAAAATTTTTGAAATATTCGTTCCTTAGTACACAAACATGGTAACAGAAGCCATGTGATAACTTATAGTCAAAAAACATTTGTCTAAACTTAAAATGTATCTCATAAAACATTTTAGCCGTTGCTGCCCCCGTCCAGCTACTCTTAGACTTCTAATAAATAATTTCTGTTTATATTAATTTAAACCAAGTTTTAGGTGTTTAGGTTTAAAACCCACATTAAGATTGAACAATACAATTATCAGAACTACAATATAAATTTCAGAATTTTTCTTGTGTGTTCAGACGTATCGAGAGAGAGAATCGCTTTCAAGTGTTTACTGGAACTATTTTTATAAATTAGTTTGAAAATTTAAACTAAGTTTTAGGTGTTTAGGTTTAAAACCCACATTAAGATTGAACAATACAATTATCAGAACTACAATATGAATTTCAGAATTTTTCTTGTGTGTTCAGACGTATCGAGAGAGAGTCGCTTTCAAATGTTTAGAACTATTTTTATAAATTAGTTTGAAAATAAACTAAGAGTTTAGTTTAAAACCCACATTAAGAGAATCGCTTTCAATTTTTCTTGTGTGTTCTTGTGTGTTCAGACGTATCGAGAGAGAGAATCGCTTTCAAATGTTTACTGGAACTATTTTTATAAATTAGTTTAAAATTTAAACTAAGTTTTAGGTGTTTAGGTTTAAAACCCACATTAAGATTGAACAATACAATTATCAGAACTACAATATAAATTTCAGAATTTTTCTTGTGTGTTCAGACGTATCGAGAGAGAGAATCGCTTTCAAGTGTTTACTGGAACTATTTTTATAAATTAGTTTGAAAATTTAAACTAAGTTTTAGGTGTTTAGGTTTAAAACCCACATTAAGATTGAACAATACAATTATCAGAACTACAATATAAATTTCAGAATTTTTCTTGTTTTCTATGTGTGTTCAGATTAGTTTATCTAAGTTTTAGGTGTTTAGTTTAAAACCCACATTAAGATTGAACAATACAATTATCAGAACTACAATTAAATTTGAATTTTTCTTGTGTGTTCAGACGTATCGAGAGAGAGAATCGCTTTCAAGTGTTTACTGAACTATTTTTATAAATTAGTTTGAAAATTTAAACTAAGTTTTAGGTGTTTAGGTTTAAAACCCACATTAAGATTGAACAATACAATTATCAGAACTACAATATAAATTTCAGAATTTTTCTTGTGTGTTCAGACGTATCGAGAGAGAGAATCGCTTTCAAGTGTTTACTGGAACTATTTTTATAAATTAGTTTGAAAATTTAAACTAAGTTTTAGGTGTTTAGGTTTAAAACCCACATTAAGATTGAACAATACAATTATCAGAACTACAATATGAATTTCAGAATTTTTCTTGTGTGTTCAGACGTATCGAGAGAGAGAATCGCTTTCAAATGTTTACTGGAACTATTTTTATAAATTAGTTTGAAAATTTAAACTAAGTTTTAGGTGTTTAGGTTTAAAACCCACATTAAGATTGAACAATACAATTATCAGAACTACAATATAAATTTCAGAATTTTTCTTGTGTGTTCAGACGTATCGAGAGAGAGAATCGCTTTCAAATGTTTACTGGAACTATTTTTATAAATTAGTTTGAAAATTTAAACTAAGTTTTAGGTGTTTAGGTTTAAAACCCACATTAAGATTGAACAATACAATTATCAGAACTACAATATAAATTTCAGAATTTTTCTTGTGTGTTCAGACGTATCGAGAGAGAGAATCGCTTTCAAGTGTTTACTGGAACTATTTTTATAAATTAGTTTGAAAATTTAAACTAAGTTTTAGGTGTTTAGGTTTAAAACCCACATTAAGATTGAACAATACAATTATCAGAACTACAATATAAATTTCAGAATTTTTCTTGTGTGTTCAGACGTATCGAGAGAGAG
Source organism: Callitettix versicolor (assembly GCA_022606455.1). Classification (NCBI taxonomy): domain Eukaryota; kingdom Metazoa; phylum Arthropoda; class Insecta; order Hemiptera; family Cercopidae; genus Callitettix; species Callitettix versicolor. Next base: position 14,977,609 of record CM040188.1, on the reverse strand, counting down.
AATCGCTTTCAAGTGTTTACTGGAACTATTTTTATAAATTAGTTTGAAAATTTAAACTAAGTTTTAGGTGTTTAGGTTTAAAACCCACATTAAGATTGAACAATACAATTATCAGAACTACAATATAAATTTCAGAATTTTTCTTGTGTGTTCAGACGTATCGAGAGAGAGAATCGCTTTCAAGTGTTTACTGGAACTATTTTTATAAATTAGTTTGAAAATTTAAACTAAGTTTTAGGTGTTTAGGTTTAAAACCCACATTAAGATTGAACAATACAATTATCAGAACTACAATATAAATTTCAGAATTTTTCTTGTGTGTTCAGACGTATCGAGAGAGAGAATCGCTTTCAAGTGTTTACTGGAACTATTTTTATAAATTAGTTTGAAAATTTAAACTAAGTTTTAGGTGTTTAGGTTTAAAACCCACATTAAGATTGAACAATACAATTATCAGAACTACAATATAAATTTCAGAATTTTTCTTGTGTGTTCAGACGTATCGAGAGAGAGAATCGCTTTCAAGTGTTTACTGAAACTATTTTTATAAATTAGTTTGAAAATTTAAACTAAGTTTTAGGTGTTTAGGTTTAAAACCCACATTAAGATTGAACAATACAATTATCAGAACTACAATATAAATTTCAGAATTTTTCTTGTGTGTTCAGACGTATCGAGAGAGAGAATCGCTTTCAAGTGTTTACTGGAACTATTTTTATAAATTAGTTTGAAAATTTAAACTAAGTTTTAGGTGTTTAGGTTTAAAACCCACATTAAGATTGAACAATACAATTATCAGAACTACAATATAAATTTCAGAATTTTTCTTGTGTGTTCAGACGTATCGAGAGAGAGAATCGCTTTCAAGTGTTTACTGAAACTATTTTTATAAATTAGTTTGAAAATTTAAACTAAGTTTTAGGTGTTTAGGTTTAAAACCCACATTAAGATTGAACAATACAATTATCAGAACTACAATATAAATTTCAGAATTTTTCTTGTGTGTTCAGACGTATCGAGAGAGAGAATCGCTTTTAAGTGTTTACTGGAACTATTTTTATAAATTAGTTTGAAAATTTAAACTAAGTTTTAGGTGTTTAGGTTTAAAACCCACATTAAGATTGAACAATACAATTATCAGAACTACAATATAAATTTCAGAATTTTCTTGTGTGTTCAGACGTATCGAGAGAGAGAATCGCTTTCAAGTGTTTACTGGAACTATTTTTATAAATTAGTTTGAAAATTTAAACTATGTTTTAGGTGTTTAGGTTTAAAACCCACATTAAGATTGAACAATACAATTATCAGAACTACAATATAAATTTCAGAATTTTTCTTGTGTGTTCAGACGTATCGAGAGAGAGAATCGCTTTCAAGTGTTTACTGGAACTATTTTTATAAATTAGTTTGAAAATTTAAACTAAGTTTTAGGTGTTTAGGTTTAAAACCCACATTAAGATTGAACAATACAATTATCAGAACTACAATATAAATTTCAGAATTTTTCTTGTGTGTTCAGACGTATCGAGAGAGAGAATCGCTTTCAAGTGTTTACTGGAACTATTTTTATAAATTAGTTTGAAAATTTAAACTAAGTTTTAGGTGTTTAGGTTTAAAACCCACATTAAGATTGAACAATACAATTATCAGAACTACAATATAAATTTCAGAATTTTTCTTGTGTGTTCAGACGTATCGAGAGAGAGAATCGCTTTCAAGTGTTTACTGGAACTATTTTTATAAATTAGTTTGAAAATTTAAACTAATTATATAAGTCTTGCAAGGTTTTTTATTAATAAAATATTCTCTAAAATTTATGTTAACAGGTATAAAAATTGGAAATAACTAATATTTGTTTTCTTACGAATATTAATAACACACTTTAACTGGTAATTCAAAGGACAGCAGACCTCGTAATATATTTTTAATTCATTGTCTGGCCACAGCGTCACGACAGTCTCTGATACATTCGTAATCCATTACACCAATGTAAACAGGTACCTGTAATGTTTACGCAAGATGTTACTGGGCCAGCATTAGTGGGAACTGTGTAATCTTTCTCTATAAAGTGGTCAAAATTACAGCAGGTCTTGCCGTGCATCCAGTATTACAGCAAATATCAAAACTACACTCGTCATCGTTAAATCAGATCCCGTCATTTTAGAACGGAAATAAATTGAAAAAAATTGTTAGCCAAGACTGAGTAACAAACACACAAACAACTGCCGAGTTGTATCACTAACTAGTTTTCGGTCGGACAACAAAAAAGTTAGAAAATTTTTCCTGTTTCACTGCGAACATAATGTTACCCATTTCCAAAAATTTTATTTTTCTATCAACAGTTTACGTTTACTTGAAATAATAGAAAATTTTACATCAAATTACGATTGTAAATTTTTATAGAAACATATTTATTTTTATAATTTTTGCGAATATTCTTTGTAAAAACGAGTTAATAAAGCAGCAATCATGATAACATTAAGACCCAAGAACTTGAAATAAGTTTCGATCTTATACTTTTTAAAGTAGTTGAAAATTATACATACATATATACATTTTAGTAAAATCATGTTCAAAATGTTTTTCGATTTAATTCAATTTGGCACAAAGATAAATGTTCATAGTTATTATTTGGACAAGATCGTTAACCAGCAAAATGCGATTAATAGTTTCAAAATTACCGTCATTTAAAAATTTAAAATAAATCTTATATTTGTGTTTTAAGTTTTTTCGAATGTAAAATTTCATTATCGTAATCAGCGTTCAGAACTGCACAAACCGGCTTTTTGACTTTTCAAAATCCATTACATTAAGAACTTCATTGATGGCTGTCAGGATATATTCTGGTATTTTTATTGTGATTTGAAAGTTTAAAATCGTAATACACGAAGGTTTTAATGCTGATTACAAAGGCTAAATCAGAACGTAAAAGTAATATCAAGAAATGCGCTTTTATCAAGACAGCTGCTTGCAGAGAATATTTTATTTTTTAGTATGATTTTTAATATTTTTATTTATTTCCATATACTTATATTGTTGAGCTAAATAAGCGTTTTAATATACTATATTCATCCAGTTTAATGCAAAAATGTATTGTTATGTATTCAGTGCAAATACAAAGCACAGGAAAAGAACCTAAGCAAACACAAGGAATACAGATTTCACCGAATAAATAATTCAGCAGTATTATTGTCTTGCTCTCTGCTCTGTTTTGTTTTTCGATTTGTGAAAGAAAATATTAATTTAATTCAAAATTTGTCAACTGAACTTAGTCAAAAACTGTACAATCCTCAACATGTTAAATTTAAAAAAATAGCCTATAAAAAACCCAACGGAGGCCAGGGTTTATTCTTTATTATGATTTCTTTATTATTAATTACTCCCAAATATATTTAGTTTAAAATTTATTCTGTGAAAATATCTGTTTTTTTACAGTATTGTTTGATGGATTCTGAACCTGAATTCAGCTCATTAATTTGTATGGGTAATTGTGCACTATTTTTTGAGAAAAATTCATGAAATATTTAGATCCGTAATCCAAGACTGGAGTTCTGTCAGTCTGGAAAGAGGTTCCTCTAAGTACGTTTAGAGGTACAGAAGAGACTGTATATACAAGGCAACTAATAAAACCATGGGGGTCATTACAGAGGTGATATGACAGTGCACCTAAACATGGTAGGACATTACAGGGAAGATGTGTGTGCAGGAGCAGAAGGAGCAAAATTAATGTTGACACTGCGCAGGTACAATCTATAATTGTGAGGCTTTTGCCAGAAACAGGACTCCAGTGAACTTCTGCTGAATGAGCTAATCAGTGGACTGCTCAAACGTTTTGAGGGACCCAGTCTACTGGATTGGTACCTTTGCTTAATAGATTCTTTGATTGCGGTGTAAGAGGTCATAAAGGCCCGTAACCTCTATTACCTGATGAATCGATCTACAACTAATTTCGTAACAATCTATGTTTTAACAATATTTTAAACAAAAAAATGCTTAAGACAATTTTGTAAGTAAACATATGATTTAAACATATTATTAGCGGCATTCTATTATAAAATGAGCTATTGTAGGTGCCATCATAGTAAGATGACCCGAGACCTTGAAGTGAGGTCGATCTTGACCCCTAGATACATTTTGAAGGTCGTTAATATATATATTTAAATTTTATGTGTATGTGTGTGTGTGTGTGTGTGTGTGTGTGTGTGTGTGTGTGTGTGTGTGTGTGTGTGTGTGTGTGTTTTATGTGTGAGAATGTTCAAGTTTGCAATTTTAATTCAATTTGACTCAAACATTTGAAAAACAAAAAAACCGATTTTAGTAAATAGCTTAGGCAAATTTCTTAAACAACATAATTATTTTTACAGTTCTAAAATGCGGCCACTTAAATTTTTTACAACATAATTTCTTATTTGCCTGAAATATCTTTGAAAATCAGTTTTCATCATTATGGGCAGCGTTAAAAACTGCATAAATTAACGTTTTGAATTTTAAAATGTCGTTTAAATTTTTAAATTAAATTTGACAGCAGTCAGGGGTCATTTTTGTATTTGAAATACGATTTGAAAGTAAAAAAAAATCAATATAAGCATATTTTAACGCTGGTTACGATGGTGAAACGAGAGTATAAAAAAAGTCGGTATAAAAAAATTATATTATTAAATTCGCTTCCATCATTGCTGCGCATTAGTATTACTTATAATTAGTTCGGTTGAATTGAACAAGTAAGTCAAGTAAAATTGTCGCACAACTTTGAAACAGTGCTAATCTCAGAGGACACCCTTAACAATACTAATTAATAATTGTTTACACAACACAATGTATAACTTTCGTTCCCGTGAGGTCAGGCGTTGTTTATCTACATATTTAGAACATAACTTTTATATAATATCAAATGTTTGCGGAGCGTAAATGTATGTTTTGTTGAAATTTGTATCGCAGTGAAGTTAACGCAAAAATATGGCTGTATAATTATTTTGTTAATTAACTATAAATTGAAAACTATCATTCACAATGTTAATATATGTACCTTTTTCTCAGACTGTTAAAGATAACATCTTGCAATATTTTTAATATTTAAAGTAGGTTTTCTAGACACAAATGGAAACAAAAACGGTAATCTTCACATAATTGTTTTTGAATTTTTGGTAAATTTTTAAAAATACCATTAAAAATATGAATTAAAAACAATTGATTTGGTTTATTTATGATATTCAGGTCTTGAGTAATTATAAAAATTATTTAAGGTATCTCATTGCACTGTGGAGAAAATGGTGCAAAAGTGTTGCAAAAACTCTCGGAAAACAGCAAAAACAACAAAAGAAGAAAACAATTTAGAAAAAAAACTTTTTAAATTACGTTTTCACATTTGCATGGTTTCTTTTCCCACTTTGATAGTTCTTTATATATTTTGGAACGTTTCCAACACTATTTAAAAAACATTAAGAAAAATTAATCATTTTACAATACGAATTTCACATCACCTAGTAACGTTGAACACATTTTTTTAATTTCAAACAGAAGAAAACACAAATATGACTAAACAGAACAGTGCTCACTGCCTGATATAATTATATTTTAACATTAGAATGTGCTTATAAAGATATAAAACTAATTACATGAACTAAATAGTTGTAAATATGGTCTATTAAGTAGAGATAAGCAGCTACAATACCCTTACAGTTCGGTAAATTCTACTCTCATTGTACAGTAACAACAAAAGTCAAATAATTTTTTTAAAGTGAATAATTCTTTTCTTTATGCCCGGTACAGTAAATTTTGTGGTGTAGTGAAATCGAAATGAGATGTAAATGAGATGAAATAATAAGAGCATCGTAACGAAAAATTGACAAACGAGGTAGCAAGAGCAAAGGTGATCAACTCATTTAAAGTCGATGCCGGATACAGGTGTAAACAGGTTAACTAAGAGTATTCTCTACGCGCCATTTAAATTTTTGTTATCAACGCCTTTCTCATAGTTACCATATTACATTTTAAACTACTTATCTAGATTATTATTTAGAATAAATTATTTATCTTAGAAATACACGATGTTTCGAAAGTATGGATCCATTCTAGTTATGAAGTGCCTAACAAAATATAAATGTGCAAATAGAACATAAGTCTAGATGCCTAAGACCGAGTTAAAATACTAAAAACATACTCTCACATTGGCAAAAAAACATTTGTTAAAATTAAAAAATTGACGGCTAGGGTTCCTTTTTGTATTTTCAATGTAATTTGAAAGTTTAAAATAATAATATATGCAGATGTAACCTTTCACACATACACAGACAGACACAGACTCTCTCTCTCTCTCTCTCTCTCTCTCTCTCTCTCTCTCTCTCTCTCTCTCACACACACACACACACACACACACACACACACACACACACACACACACACACAGTATTTAAATACATAAATTTTAACGACCCACAAAATGTATCTAGGGGTCAAGATCGACCTCATTTCAGGGTTTCGAATTTAGATCTTACCATGATGGCACCTACATTTATTAATGTATTAATTCTAAACGATAATTCTATTTATAATAGGATAAATAATTTAGAATAAACTGTGAAAAAAGTTTTTTTTCATTCTTATTTGCAATACCTCACGTAAATTGTACGAAAATAAAACTTTTTTTTTTTAAATTCGCGCACGGGGATATCAACTAAGTCTATATAACATTAAGTAAGTAACGAATAATTGACTCATAAAATAACCTAAATTAATAGTATGAATATAAATATATTAAGTTTCCAAAACAAAATTAAGGTGTTATATTCATGTATACAAAAATATGAAATCGTTACAAAAAGACTAAAAAATAAAAGATGTTGTTAATAAAATAAGTAAATTTGTTTTCCGGTATTCTGATTTCAAATCATATTCAGCTTTAAAATGTCTATTAGGATTATTAGGATTTTAAAGTTACAATTCAAATACGAAAATGAACCATGACCAAAGTCAAATTCAAATTCTTAATTTCAATGTATTTTGAAAATCTATATTTCCGATTCATGCAGTTTTTACCGCTGATTACAATGGTGAAAAGAGTTTTAAAAAATTACAAGTCGAAAGTGTTATGAAATTTAAAACAATTTAAATTGTGAACAGATTTTGCTGGGTAACAAACTTGTAGAAGGTTTTACCTAAAATCGATTTTCGTCCTAAGTTTGAGTTAAACCAAACCGAACACGAGAAATGAGACAACACACATCTGATTTTATTTTTTCATTATCAATATATTTCATTTGTACTTTGTATAGAGATAAAATACATCTATTTGTTAAAATCTACTTTCCATACAAGAAGTTTGATCTTATAATATTAGCCTGCTGTTTACTTATTTTACACTGTTGTGTTTATATAATATATTTACCGTAGGGAATAAAATAAACTTCTGTTTTTTTAAAAAACTTTGCAAGTTAAGGCAAAGTTAAGAAAGTTAACAAAACTTCAGTTAAAGAGGAACTTGTAAATATTTGAATGTTTGGATTTGAGAAACGTGAAGATTAACTTTCAAACTTATCATTATTGTTAAAGTATTTATATTATAATAAAAAGGGGAAAGTGTAATATTCTGTTGAAAATATTATTTGACGATGAATGAATGATTTTGTAGGGTTACTTCTGCACCGCGACCTTTGTGGATCTGTTGTACCCTTTTCTGTATTACCGTGTTGTTCAGTTAGAGCGCCTTCTCCAACCCTTGTCTCTTTATAAAGTCTAGGATTCGGAGGGTGCTAAAAATGTGTAGCTCACCCACTTCTAATTGGTGACTTCCCAGTTCCTTATTGAGGTGCTCTGCACCTCCTTGCAAATGCTTGCTCTGCTAATATTCTTTAAAGTTTTCTTTCGCTTGACCTTCATTCTGCTCGGTTTAGCCAACCGTACTACTGTGAGGAGATATCCAGCTCGTTCTATTTTATATTCTTACTATAGAAATACCCACCAGTAAATAAGAAAATGAGGTCTTCCCATACGGATACACGCATGCATGGGTAAGATCAACGTTCTTTAGGAGGTCGCCAGGTCTCCCAAGGCTGCGTTTGATACATTGGGCCGGTGTCACTTCATCAGCATGGGTCGTTTTACACTTTAAAGTTAGCCAATATATGTCGAGTAATAAATGTATGTGTGTCTTGAGTAGATGAATGAGAGTATTAGAGCTATAAGTTAGGTGGGATCGCTAAGCCCATCACAGTTGTAAATGTTTGTCTTGAGTAGATGAGTGAGAGTAGTATGAGCTAGAGATAAGGTGGGATCGCTAAGCTGCTGCTCACTTCAGTTATTTCCGTAGAAAATATTTAACGATAATTTTCATTTTTCTTATTTCTTCATTTTTAATCAAACACGACTTACATTGACTTCCTGAAGTCAATAACTCCGTGATTTACCGATAAAAAGGAAAGAAAAGAAATAAAAAATCAGTTTAATTTATTTGAAACTGTATAATATGCTCCAACGTAGACAGTTCGTGCATCGAAAATACAAAGTAATCTCGGCAAACAGCAGACTTTCCGACGGGACAAGAACGGGTTTTCAACATTTTATAACCTTCAACCACTCAAGAATCTTATTTAATATTATATTCACCACTAAAATTGTTTAAATTAAAAATTAAAACTTTAAAATTATACTCAAATTTAACCTTGAAGCCGTCAAAGGCATTTTTGAAATTTCAGTTGATAATAAAAATGTGAAATACAAATTTACGTTTAACGCTCTTTACAATTGCAGAACTATATTATCACAAAATCATATGCTTTAATCGTTTTTTACGTTTTAAAATTGTCGTTATTTTGAAACTGTTCAACAGCGTCTGCTATTACCAAAGAATGTGTTCAAGCTATTACCAAAGTCGGTTTTTTATCAAGTCTTTATCAAATTGGTGAAAATTACAAATGTGAGACGAATTTTAAAAAAGTGATTTAGAGATCAGAATTGGCGCTCAGTACAAAGTGCTGGATTTGGGTCTTACCATGACGGACCTCTTTAAGCTCATTTTTCAAGGTAAATTAAGGAAAAAAGAAAATAAACCCTGACCGCTGTAGGAATTAGTTTTGTTTTTTCGATTAACTGTTGAAACGTAAACTTATTTAAATCAAGTTCAATGCACTACGTTGTGTTGTGATAAAAGATTATTGAAACATGTGTAATAATGTAGGAAAATTCAGCAAAATCTGACGAAACGATTTTGAAAATCCGTCTTCCTGTTTGTATAGATAACATTTGAGTCAGAGTTTGCTTGATTTCAGTAAACCAACTTCAGTTCGTCCTTTATATCTCCTATGTCAATTTTATAGTTTACATTGCAATCCCCTAAGCTATGTATACAGTAAGAAGTTTTATTGAAAGTACTTTACACGGAGGGGAGACGTTGAAGTTTTATTGTTGTGTTATCAAAGAAAAGAAAACTTTCAAGAATCACTTCCATCGACGTTAAGTGAGTGTTTTTCCTTTTTTTTTTTGTTTTATTGTAAACAACAAAACTGATTTATTATTTTTGATCTTGTTTAAAGAATTGAAATTGTAAAACAAGTTAAAACTCAATATCAAACGTCGTCAAAACATTATACAACATTGTATTTTATACTTTAAACTCATTTTATTAATGAGGTCGAATGATTAGCGTTAACGGCAGTAACTTCAGCCTCGGACATACGACCTTGAGGAGAGCAAGTACTGAAAAGTAGTACAATGACTAGTGCTATCTCGGTTACGCGATTATCTGGAAATCACAATAAAGGAAAGAACACAACAATTAAAACGAAAAACAGAAAAATTAGTTTATTCTCTTAAAATTATTTCATCAGCTTTTTCACAAATTTCAACCATTTGAAGATAAGACACTTTTTACCAAATTCAAAGTAAGAGATATTTACGGTTTCATAGTATTTCGATAAAATAAAACAACAAACAGCAGATAAGACCAATTTTGAGAAAGATCATAATGTTAACAGTTTCTACAGAAAATAATTGCGGCAAGCAGCTGTCTCGCTGACGTGATGGAAGCAAATTTTCAAAAGAAATTTTTTATTTAACTTTTTTTTCGACCGCTTATTTCATAATAAATAGCATTAAAAACCTGCTATATTATTATTTTAAATTTTCAAATTGGATTGAAAATACAAAAATGAACCCTAGCCGCCGTCAAATTTCCTGATTTTAACGAATGAGCGTGTCAAGATTGTGATAGGTTTTGCGTTCAGCTTGTACTTAAGAGAACAGCCAACAACTACGCTCATTATCGTTAAACTGGAAGCCTCAATTTTGAAACTGAAGTCAATGGAAAAGATCTTACACATACGTCATTCGGGTTTTGGTACAAGGTACTTTCATAAAAGATTTCAAAACAATCGGTTAATGCGTCTAACGAAAACTGCGCATCAAAGAAACACTCAAAATAAATGCTGAACGGTCGAGTAAAAACAGATATTCATTGCTTGTCAAAAGGAATTGACAATAAACAAATAAAAAATACTGCTTTTTGTTACTTTATTTTGAACAATAAGATTCTTTTTCAGTCTTATCGTGTGTGTTAAATACATTAATATACATTGACATCAGTTAGGAATATTCGTATTTGTAGATCTAACCATATGACACGAATTATGCTGGAATTAGTGATTTTCTGATAGTTGTTTAAGGAATTGTTTTGGGAAAATAATTGAATTTTCTGAAATGTTTTTGCAAAATCATAAAGTTCTAAACATGTGCAATTTGTTTACGAATTCTATAGAATCTGTTTAGTTCAAGTTGTTGAGGAGAAACTAGGAGCAAATACAATGGATCACCTCAACATCTTGAAGGAAACTTACCCAGTCAAGTTGCTGTAATGGAGGGTTTACGTGCCACACATCAGGCGCTCTATATAATTTTGTGTGTGTACAATGAATGTTTCCCCTAGTTTGCCTTTGTTCCGAGAAGCATCATTACGTGCCGTGAATAAACTTTTACAACAATAAACAGCATTGAGGTTTCGTATATACGAATGTGGAAAGGAAAGCAATGTGCCGTACAAATATTGTGTTAAGTCATACTCGTATATTTCACTTTTACTTTCTCTAAGTACAATACATTTAGAAAGTAATGCACTGGGCGGAGAAGTTATAAAACCATTAAAAGTTGTATGACTTATAACATCTATATAATGTAATCCGTTAAGAATTTGTAATTTTGAAGAATACATATCTTGGCCCTTCCTAGCTTGAAACACTTTATATTTGTTGACGCGTTTCGGAATATTTCCATTTTCAAAATTTATTATTTTGAATTTATAGAAGTATTATAAAACGCGTCAACAAATATAAAAAGTTTTTAAAGCAAAGAAAGGAAGAGATAGGGACTCTACAAAAATAACGTTTACAAATTTATACTTTTACAAAAAAGGTTATACAAATTCAAAAAGTATAATGAATTTGAATATGATGAACCTGAGATTTTCTAAATTCAATAACAAGTCTAGCTGACATAATGGAGGCGATTTTCCAAAAATCAAATTTTTAACCTACTTTCTTTTTGACATTCTGATTTAATCATCTCAAACGTCATTAAAATATGCATACATCCGTATTTATTACTTTTAAATTATTTTAAAAATACGAAACTAACCGTATCCACAGTTAAATTAAAATTTTCAATCTCAACAGATTTCAACAATTTAAAAGACTAATTTATATAGTTTTTAATGTTAAAATCAGACTTTCAAAAATATACAGGGCATAAAAGTTTTGACATTTTCAAGGTTTGAATTTGCTACCATTTTGAAACTATAAAAATAATTTTTTGGTTTAATTTTTTTGTTCTAGTTATTAATAAGAACGATTTTTGTGTATATATTGAATCAAATCGTAATAATAGTTTTGTTTGTTATTTTAAAGCGAAAAGCGCATTGAGTCTATTATCGTCTCCCTGAATGTACGTGTGAGTGTAAAGTGTTAAAGTCGTAAGTGTAGTGTTGTGTAAGTGTATGTTAGACTCGGGTATCACGAGGGATGTCTAAATCCTCTCAATAGATGCAGCTAGTCTGCACCCCTTATATATATATATATAAACGATTTTAACGACTCTTTAAAAGGGATCTACAGCCTGGATCAATGCTCATTTCAAGGTCTTGGGTAAGGGTTTTAACATAATAGCCGCTCTAATAGCTTATTTTCAAAGGAAAATTAGCTAATAGTTGTTTTAATTGCTTATCTGTGTGTTTCTACACATTACTGAAGAAAGCCCAAAACGATTGACATATCGGTGCAGTTTGCCTATATTCGTTAAAGTTTGGTGAAAAATACATAAATCAGTTTAGGGTTTGTCACAGAATTTCTTTAAAATACAGTCCTTAGTACTCGTGTGTTCTTGAATTAAGTTGGGGTAATTTGAAGATGTGAAAACCTAATTTGAAAACACAGTGCTATTAACTGCTACTAGATACATTTTGTACTTTTACTAAGTACATTACTTGTAATAAGTATAACAGGTTCCTCGGACACTAAAACAAACAACGCACAATATTTTCCCTACTAATATTTGACTGAGTAGTATACCTTGTATTATATTCTTAAATGAATATTTGTACTGTAATGATAGCTTTATTCAGTGCAATGTATTATAAATAGCAGCATTGTTACCAGGGACACAGGACATTCATTCAGCCATACATATAACAAGTGAGTTACCAGTGAGTAAGGAGTTTAACAGGTACAAGTTTGCAACAAATAAAAAAAAAGGAAAACGTAAATAAAGAACTAAACAGACAATATTTTTATAGATTATATTACAATAAACACTGTAGAAATGATTTTATGTTTGCATTAGGCAGTGGATGGGTGCTCGCCTTGCCTGGACAGCGCTCTGATGCGTTTATCTCCAATTTAATCGGTGACCGCCATATTTACAAAAAATGTTAACTAGCAAACTTTATTGGAAATATTAGGCTCTTTCTCAATAAAGCAGTCAAAATAATAATAGGACGAAACAGTATTGCAGGAAATAGCCATTAACTACAATCGTCATCGTTAAATCAAAGGCCGTCATAATTTCGTTACAAAACAAAATCCATTCAACAGTTTCAAAATGGTTGTTAATTCAAATCACATTTCCATTCCTGGACAAAAGAGGTCAACGCCATTTTAGATGCATAAGAGATCTTCTGTAAGAGGAATCCTGCACGGACGTTTTCGTTCGAAGTTTCTGTGCCAAAAATTATATTACGTTTTCTAAAATGTAAACTGCTACATGTTATTTTGCTACATTGGTAAATTGTACAATGCTAAATTGTTATTTTTCTACATGTTGTTATTTTGTAGTAAATCAAAGTAATGATAAACATTGTAGTAGTAATAAGGGTTATACAGTATTGAAGCAAACTAAAATTTACATTTCGTTATGATAACAAACGTTATGTTAAGAAACAACGAAGCATTCGCGTGTAAAATAGTAAGAAAAGAAGAAGAAAATCAGTTTATTTTATTATAAAGTGAAAGGTTTACCCGTATTGCATACGAAGTAAAATTAGTACGCAGCTGTTTTGCCGACATGACGAACCAGGTTTATAGCATTTTTTAACTTGAAACTTATTGAATATTGTCGGCTCCATAAGGATCTTGTACAAGCTGTTACAAAAGTCAGTTTGCATACCAAGTTTGAATCAAATCGGATCAAAATGAAGAACGTGAAACAAGTTTTAAAAAAAAGTAATTTAGAGATCGCGCGCACCACTTGTTTGCGTTTGGATGTGTATGTGTGTGTTTGCGTGTGTTTTGAGCAGATGAGTGAGAGTTGTAGTATTAAGGAGAGGTACGATGGGGTTGCCAAGGCCATCGTAAGGTTCATCTCAACTGCACGACTCCTAAGTGATATATAGTTGTCAGATTCAGCGCTCAAAAGTTTCAAATTTGGGTCTTACCATGATGGCCACCTCAAAAGCCATTTAATAAAAGTTTGCTGATGATATACCATTTTTTATTATCGCTTGCAAAACGTTAGTCCACACGCTATCAGTTTTTACGAATCCATCGCAGCGAGACAGCTGCGTGCCGTGCATTTTATACAACACTAAACCAATGCGACTGTTTTCGAATCAAACCAATGATTAAATATAACTAAGTCAATTTACGCAGCACGTGCTTTGTGATAATCTATTTCAGTTGCATAATTTGATGAATGGCGAAGTAATTGCGTTGAACGAATCCCGCGATCTCGCTGCCGCAGCGGGCAATCATTATCGTCAGCATTCACACACAATTTAAACAAATTTATCGTACAATCGATTATTGCGAATGTATTTCGAGTTAAGTAATCATTTATGGCGCGACGGGTCAGCCTGCGGTCCCGCCAGACTATCCTCCTTTACCGTGTTTGTAAAACGTGCGTGTTAATCGGAATTTATTGAAGATTTAAAATTTAATCTCACTAAACCCGTTGTTTTTCTACCACCCGCGGGAACAGCTTTGCGTAATCAATTGAATGCGGCTTCAAAATTGTACAAATATTGTATTTTTATATAAGTAAATATGCGGACATATATTTAATGTTTTCGGAAAACGTTCCAAAAGTGAAATTTTAAGTTATCGGGTCTTATTATAACTATCACAGAAATTTACTTTGTAATGTAGAATAACTAAAGAAAAAAGTCTGATTTAAGAATATTGTTAACGTTTCTCGAATTTTTTACTAGAGGAAAATACAAGCTATAATGTTAATAGAACGCATATGATAGCGGGATGCCTTAAAGATATCACGTTATTTAGAAATAAATGTCTATCGGTAAAGGCCGAAGTAAAAATAGAGAATAAGGGAAACACGCAACTGTCTCGATGACGTGATACACGCTAATTTCCAAAAGTGTTTATATTTTTTATCCCCTTTTCGAAATTATAATTCCAACACAAGCAACATTTTAAACTTTCATATTACACACTGGTATTATCAAAGTCAACCGTGATTGTCGAAAAATAATTTAGTAATTTCGACGGATTTTGAAAATACAAAACACGTAATTTTAACGATAGCGTTTTTTAAAATTTTTTATTTTTTTTAAATCCAATTGTACCGTCTTAATTAGTTATGACGGTAAAATTCGATTAAAAAACATAAAAAAACCTCATAAATGGTTACAGATATGAAATGGCCTCGATTTTAAAACTGTTGAGTAAATTTTGCTTGTTAACTGACTTGTCGAAGCTATTATCTTTGTCAATTTTTATGTCGAGTTTGAATCAAATCGGTCCAAAATTGCTAACGTTAGTGTTCTAACACACACACACACACACACACACACACACACACACACACACACCATCAAAATAATGATCTAGAGTTCAGGATCGGGCTCATTTAAAGATCTCGGATGTGGATATTACCGTGATGGCTACTCCAATAACTGATATTTGCAATGAAAATTCGCTAAATACGTAAAAGTCAAGTAATAACTTACAAAACTGAAACAAGCATGAAATAAACGCTTTCATAGAGAGAATCAAGGAAGATAACAAAATAAAGAAAACGAATTTGAACACATAAGGCGCATAAAAGTATTAAATGAACACAATCCATAGTAAGGATTGTGATCAAAAAGACTGAACGAATCGCGGAACAGATCGCGGTTAGCAATACCATAAGAAAGAAATAGAGCAACGGTCTATAAACAATGAAAACAAAATATACCCAAGCAGAAATAGCAGAGGTCCAATTAACCCAAAGAAGAAGAGTTTATTTATGTTTATTTATTAACGAAAATAAACATTATTGATTTCAATAACCTTTCTTTGTAAATGCAAAACTAAATGATGGAATTTATCGTATCAAAAGACCAATGCTGTTCCCTTTTAAGATTGGGACAATATAACGAGGGTTGATCAAATATAAACGAGACTGATTTTTTAAAAAATTTATTGCTTACTTACAAATTATTCTCGATACAACTTATTTTTCTACATAGTCTCCCGCACGAGTAACACATTTTTCCCACCGGATTGGAAGTTTTTAATTCCATCTTCGTAAAAAGTTCTCGGGCGTTCATTGAGCCATTGGAGCACGAAGGTCTCCACCGCAGAATCGTCTTCGAAACGCTGGCCTCCAAGCGCCTCTTTGAGTGGCCCAAACAGGTGATAGTCGCAGGGTGGTAAGTCTGGACTGTATGGGGATGTTCCATTGGTTCCCAGCCAATTTGATCGAGTTTAAGCCTCGTAGCGTTCGCCGAATGTGGTCGGGCATTATCGTGAAGAAGAATGACGTTTCTCGCCGGTTTGATTTCCTTTTCCTACGAAAAGACTGTTTTGCGGCCTCTAAAACATCGCAATAATATTGTGTGCATTTATTGTGCGTCGTTGATGGAGGAAATCGACGTGAAAGGCACCTTGATTGTCGAAAATACAGTGGCCATTACCTTCCCGGCCGACGATCGTGATTTGGCCTTCAGGTTTTCTACTGCTTCCCGTCCTTCGGCGAATTCCTTGTGCCAAGCAAAAACGCGAGCTCTTGACAGGGTCCTGTTCCCGTATTGAGCCGTCAATCTACGAAAGATTTCAGTCGGATTGACCCCCTCCTTGGCCAAAAACTTAATAATAATTCTCTGCTCCACAGAAACGTGCACTTCACTCTCACTCATTGTATAGTTTTATACTGAAGGGTCCGAACGGAAATGTTGCCCGTCTACGCCCGTCCCAAACCTCCCAGGCTACCTGAAACCCCACCCTTTAGAGTTCAATGTCCAACGGAAAAGTTTTTAGAAAGTCAGTCTCGTTTATATTTGATCAACCCTCGTATTTAAAAGTAATTGTCCAATTTTGGGGCAATTAACCTCCAATCACCTCGTTACAACCTGCGTCATTAAGAAAGACTCCATCAACATCTGTTCTCGTTATACTGTCGTTTCTATTTTCTTAGCGTTTTAAAATTTATCGTGTCTTTTATTCAATTATTAAATCCATCAAATATTTATGAAAAAAAAGAACGACAGTGTAAGCTGCTATTAATTGACTCAACTCTAATTTAATACTTACCGGAAAGTAAATGAGGAAATTAAGAACTGAAAACATTGCACACGGAAATAAAAAATGTTTTGTAAAATAGTTTAATATTTAAATTTTAAAGATTATTTAAAAATTTTTTTAAATTGTTAATGCAAATAATTTGTTTAATTATTCTCTAAACTGATGAAATATTTAATGTATACTTTTATTGATGATTTTGGTTTTCGTTGTAAAATTATATCTGTTTGTGTGTGTGTGTTTGTGCGCGCGCGCGCGCTCACTCAATTTGCAATTTTTATTCAATTGTATTCAAAAACTGCAATCAAAACTTTGAAGAGTCAGCTACGAAAGTATAAAATTAAATGTATTCCTTCGTTACGGATTTGTTTGAAGGCGTGTAACCATTTTGCATAACCAGCGCCGTGATTTGGCAACACGTTCGGCAATGAAACAGTGGTTCGTTTAAAATGTACCACGTTTTTACTATTGCTCTTACGGAATTCCATTGCCAAATGTGCTAGTGGAGCGCCATCATAGTAAGACCCAGATCAGAAACGATTTTATAAGAACGAGTCACGACATGCGTTTCCGATTCGATTCAAATTAGCAAAAAATTATCTTCGAAAAGTATTATTTTTTAAATCTTTTTTAACGTTGATTTCGTTAAGGTATTGAACGTTAAAATCCGCTTTAATTACTATTTTTTATTTTCAAATTTCATTAAACGGAAATTAGTTACAGTTAAATTAAATTAAATAATTTGAGCGGAAAAATATTCATATTGTTCGTTATAACAAATTAGTTTCAGTGGCTCCAAAATATTGTACATTTTCTAAAAATAAATAAAATTGTTTTATAGTACTTTACAGGCAAAAATCTCTTAAACTTCTTAAATCTCGATTTAAGATTTGGTTGACCCGAATATGAGCAAATAAAAATGTTGTTCTTAAAAATTGCTTCCGAATAATGCATAATCGAGATCTACAAAATATTGAATTAATCAATTTAGTCTTCTGCATCGTGCACCGATAAACAGACATTTTCCAACTTAGGGGACCTGGTAACGTAAACCTCTATCGAGAAATAAACATTGACTTTATTTAACTTTCTTTGAAATTTGAAAAAACTGGTTCGGATACTTTACTATAAGCATAATAAAAACTACAAAAAACTTGTTTTAACCCAGAGAGCATCGCTCATAAAGTTACATAAATTTAAATTAACTTTGTAATTAACTGTTAGTTAACTAATTTTCATCACCTGAAACAACAAACACTGATGTAGGACAGTATTACGGAACTCTTAATATTCAACGACACTATGCCGCACAACTCATTAGTGTCAGTGTTGCCAACCTAAGAGTGATTCAACGTGTCTACAGTATTGTAACCGCAGTCATAAAGTTCTACCAACATACGAGTAACAAAACGCAATTAGAAACGCACACTTGAAATTAGCTTTTGATATAAATTTAGTATTAGGGAAACATAACACAATAGAATGTTAAATAATCTCCACAACAGTGGGTGGAAGTGAAATTCAATAAAGCAGCATTAAATAAATAGTTGAAGTTTGGTTAAATGGTCACAGAGGTTATGGAGGAAATGATGAATGGAGTCAGAACCCGCTGTCCAAACATTGGTTCAGAACCGGTTTGCGAGATAAGCAAAACCATCGTCAGAACAATATTTAAAAATTATGTTGAAAAGAAGACCTCAAACAACTAGAGGGTTTTACAGGGTACAGTATCAACCCAACTACTACAGTAAGATTTCTCACTAAGTAAAGGAGAAGAATTTAAGAAGCGTTTAAATATTTAGATATTAACTCAAATAAACCTGATTTAAAGATTTAAACAACCAGTACGCTGAAACAGCGGAATGTACTCTGAAATGCAAAGTATCTGAGTGAAAATGTCTTTGGCCTTGCAGGAGCTCCTATAGTCGTTGGAAACTAAACGAAGCAAATTCTAGGACTCACAAAGGATTCAGAACTGAACTGGATTATTGCAGACTACAAAGTGCACAAAAATCCTAAAGACTATGATTATACGGAGTGTCGGTGGTCGATATGACTAAGTTTAGAGTAGTTACTGGTCAGCCTGTACTGCTGCGTCTCTGAGCTGCGCACATTAAGATTCTTAGTTCTGAGCGCAATTGCACTTGTTTCTCTTTCCTTACCGATGATCCCACATCCTCGTTAGTTTAACTGGTATAAAGTATGGTTGTTAAGAAGAAGAATTATAATTTTAAAAAGAAATGAATAATATCACTTCAGTCAATTATTAACAATAAAAATTGACCACATCATAGAACAACCATAACATTTTTATCATTTTCGGAAACTGCTTTCACCATTGCGTGCATTTTTCTTGGACGCCTGGTAAAAACATGGAACATTTAATTAAAAAAAACCATAATAAAGAAACATAAGGAAAAGAGATGATTACAACAATATCAATTTGTAATTTAAAGCAAATGCATAAGACAAGTAGAAACATTATAATAACAGTTAAAAAGTCGCTTACGTAATATTGACTTAAAATATTTACAAACGTCACAGGTACACAAACACAAAGCAGAATGCTTTCATCCGAGCAAATAAAGTTAGGGGAAATGTTTGTACAGCGTTGAAAAGCATTTCATATTCACAGCATTAAGGCAAGCGCTTTGCTTAAGTAGGGATCTAAATTATATCTAACTTGGGATCAAATCGGTTTTAATAATAATTTTGTCAAGACAATCGTGGCCCATAGCTCTCTTGCCAGCGTGATGGTAGCGAATTTTCAAGCGTTCGAAGCTGATTACGATGATAAAATCACATTTTCAACAACGTATAATATCAACAAATATATTTTAAATATTTTTGAAACTATTTAAAAAAGGTATGACGGATTTTTATTTATAAATTTCTCTAAGCTAATTACCGAAATAGGTTTTTTTTGCCAAGTTTGATTCAAATCGAACCAAAATTTCAAATTATATAGTGTTCTCAAATTCTCACATACACTCCACAAACACACACACACACACACAAATAATTTAGAAAGATCGGTGCTAATTATTCACCGGCAACGTCTGTCCATAACGATAGTGCCAATAGCGTATTACCCGACATAAATTCACTAAGAATGAATAGTGGTTATTTAATTTTTCAAAACATAACAAAAGCATGCTATTTATACCATTTGTAATAAACTAAGCAAATTATATATATTTTAAAAAAATGATTACTTTCAGAACTTAGCTTTCTAACTTTAGATGTTTAATGGAAACTAACTTCAGTGATACCTTAAATAAATGAAAATTAAAATGAATTGAGCAAAACAAAAACAAAATCTTAAGTGTTTTTGGTATGTGGTTTATAAGATAAAACATTTAACTAATATTAAGAAAAATAAACTAAATAAAAAAATAAATAAATAAAAATTGATTTTCTTTTTCCAAGTGTTTCATGTATATTTGGCTTCACGTGTGTTAGTTTAATTATTCAACAAATATTGTAGTTCTCAACAAAAATATGTAATTTTTAAACTTAAAAATCTACGAGAAGTTTGCATTAAAACTTTGTTTTTTAAAAGTAGTTTAGATTAAACAAAAAGGGTTAAAGAATTATGAACAGAAAGAATAGCGTAATTTGTACGCCAGTAAGATTAAAAAGGTAGAGGGATTAGTATAAACTTCGGCTAAAACTAACAACCTTGAGATGCGCAGTTCAGAGAAACAGCAGACTGGCCGGTACCTTAGCCACATCGATCACCGAGCATTTTTTGTTTAATGGCATATGTTAAAATAGTCATATGATTTAATGAAACGTCCTCCACGAGATTATTGCAATGTAAAAGCAAGAAAAGTAATAAGGCATACGTAATTTCGGAATTGATAATGACATGTAACGAGGAACAGAGAAGAAACAAAACACATGTACAAAATTTAAGATAGCCTAACGGCTATCTTATTATATGATGACCAATGAGAAGAAATGGGCGGAGCTTAGAAGAGATGAAGAAAGTGTCGAAAATGTATTTAACGAATCAGTTAGATGATAGAAGTATGTAGATAGTTTTTTGAAAATGGCCGTACTCCGAAATGTGCAGGATTAGTATATATAACAACTCACAACTAGAAAGTACGCTGTAGTGGCAGTGTTCGATTTTTAGAAATAGAGATGTCGAAACTGTAACCTTCCGGAGTGTGGGGAACATTCCAAATTATTAACGTTAAAAAATCCTTCTTTATACAAAAAAATGAACGTTTTATTTACTTACAAATCTTAGTTTTCTAAAAAGTAAACTAATAAAAACAATAAAAAAGTACAGTTTTCACGATTGTTAAGTTGTCTACCCATCCTAATAGATTTTCCAAAACTTCATGCTTTTATCATACTTCTTGTCTTCAGACCTCTTCTTACTCTTGATGGCTAATTATGGAAGGTGTCCAGTCATAATACAAGAGTCAAAATACACAGCTGGGTAATGAGCAGAAGAGGAGGTTCATTGATCTTTACAAACAACAGGCCAGAAATTGTCCTGTATTCATTGATCATCTCAATGATGTGATAATGCGGTTCATCTGCGAAAATCCTCTTTCACACTCACTCGAAGATAAAACGATTGAAACTTTCCGGAAACACTCTACAGTGGGGATACTGTCGGAGTCCTGTAATTAGATGCATTTTTTAAAACTTGGACGCTAATTTCCTCATTCCATTTTCCCCAAATTTTATTGTGACATTTTGTACCCATTTTTTTACATCAATTACGTTGCTGGTATCAACAAGTTAAGTCTTTTTCACTGAACAATCTTGTTTCAATACACTTTTTAAGTCTTTTTAAATCGGGGGAAGGATAGATGCCGGTAATAAGAAAATTGAAAATAAGTCAGACTACCGCCTTGTCAACTGGCGAAGGTCAAGCCATAATACCAACCACTACAATGAAGTAGTCGCAGTTAGCAGTTCTCAATAGCAACGCACAACAAACTACAAACTACCCTAGCCTCACATCATAATCGATTGTTACGACTTACGAATGGCTATTCCATGTGCAATGTAACATGTAGTAGGCCAGCCCCAGAATAATATGAGATAAACAAATGTTTTTAACTATCGTAATTTTTTCCTAAACAGAGGATACCGGAATGTCACTCTGCCTCCAATCAAGTCCTGACTAGAGGTAGTAGTCGTAGAGCTTATTATAACGATATTAACTTATATTCACAAACAGTTGACTTTAGGCTCTATTTGTATTGTTATTTAACTTTATTTCTTAGCCTCCTAATTACAAAAATATATTTCAATAGAATAATTATAACTAAACAATTTCTTATCAACTTTTTAACAGCACTATAAATTACATAATTCAAAAAGTAACAGAAATGTCCGGTGTTTGTATGTGCTGATAATGTCTCAGCAATAATGTTTGCCACCCTGTTTCCCCTCGGGAGTCGGCTTACATTGAAAGTAATTGCTTCAGAGAGAGGTCAAGATTGGATTGTCAAGCCGGAGACTGGGCTCTATAAAAGCTAAGAATGTATCTCAAAATTTTCCCTTCAAAGATATTTTCTAATCTTTAGATTTAATTGCACTGAGAGAGTGAAAAAACAGAAGCTCTTACCTTCAGCATTTCTTTTAGAGGAAGATCATCTTACAAACTATAAGGCGTTTAAATGTTTTATGTTTAAATTGAAGAACCTATATTGAGTAAAAAAAGAACCATAACATATTTTGCAGTTCCTAAAGCTGATTTAGTAGAGTGTCTCCTAACTGATATATAATGTTGTTATACAAATACCGCATAACCCCGATAGTCCGAACTGGATAGGCTTTTCAAAAAATTCGGATTAAATGAGTTTTTACATATTCTTAGCAAATTTCAATCGGAAATTAGTTATTGGAGCAGCCATCGTGGTAACACCCACATGATCTTAAAATAAGCGCCAATTCTAAATTACTTCTTAGAATATATATATGTGTGTGTGTGTGTGTGTGTGTGTGTGTGTGTGTGTGTGTGTGTGTGTGTGTGTGTGTTTGTGTGTATGTGTTTGTGTGTTTGTTTGTTTTTTAGCATACTCACGTTTGCATGTTAAGTCTGATGTGATTTAAGTTGGCACAAAACTGAATTCGTAAGCAATTTGAACGATTTTCGTATACAGTAAAAGTAGTTCAACAGTTTCAAAATGGCGGCATTTTAAAAAGTTTAACAATTAATACAGTTTTTTCTCATTTTTTGTTTTGTAAACATGATTTTACCATACTAATCAGCGTTACAAATTTCATATATGTGAATTTATAATTTTCAAAATCGGTTGAAATTTTAAAAAATTATATAATGGCGCTGATGGTTCATTTTCTTATTTTAAATGTAATTTGAATGTTTAAAATGCCGATATATGAAGATTTTAATGGCGATTATGATAGTAAAATTAGTGGTTCAAAAGATAGTAAAATACATTTTTTAAAATTAGATTCCATTTTAATCGCGGTTATCGAGACAGCTGCATACCGCGATAATCTGTGTTTGTATCCACCCTCAAGTAATACTGGACTGTCGTACAGTGACGCAGTACAGTATATACCGCGATAATCTGTGTTTGTATCCACCCTCATGTAATACTGGACTGTCGTACAGTGACGCAGTACAGTATATACCGCGATAATCTGTGTTTGTATCCACCCTCAAGTAATACTGGACTGTCGTACAGTGACGCAAATGCTTTGCACGAAAGCTAGTAGGCATATAATTATCCCTTCAAGATCATTTAAACGACTATACCGTTTCAATTATTGTATTTTTTTTTATTTCTAGTGTAAAACTTTTCCAAGAGTATTTTTTTTTTGAATAATGTCTCAAAACTATATTTTTAGTTGAAATGTTACCTGAGCGAATTGAGATCTTCCATTACCTATGTAAAGTTTTTCATAACACTCCTGTATAGTATGCTTGTTTAATTAGGTGTTACTAATAAAAATGCACAGTATTGTAATTACAGTAATGAGGTTATTCATATTTTTCTTGTAAATTCGTTGTCTGGTTTTTCATAGGAAATTACCATACCGTTTTTTTGCCAGTTGTTGCTTCTGATACATTAGGATTAAACACATTCCCGACAATCACAGTTCGGACAAACGAGGTTTTACTTTGTCGTGTTATATAAAAATAAAAAATTGGTAAATGTTATGATATACAGGCTATATTTCAAGAAAAACTCCATTTTATGGACAATGGAAAATTTGTAGAAACTACATTCTTAAAGTGGTATGCGCATTAAACGGAATAGACTAACAAAACAGAAAGTGTCATTAAATTAACTAAGTAATAATGTATATATATATATATATATATATAGTTTTAATTTCACAAATTTTGTTTTACACTCACTTTAAACTGAATCACAGGTTGTTGCAAAGTTGGGGGATATGGTTTAATGCGGGCCATTATTTACAAGTTTGTCGAACCAGGCGCTCGTCTTTGCTCAGGCTGAGCGCAGTTCCCGACAATGAGTTCTAACTGGATTCACCAACTAACGTTGAATCACTTCAGAATGTTAACAAAGTCAAATAGTTGCCAACTTCAGCATCACGAAGTTCTGCCATTAGGAATGCCTTTGATATAATGAAACCTGTGAATTACCACCTGGTCACCAATAATGTAACTGGTGAACAGCTGGAAATAATATGTTCAACTTTAGGTTGGGCAAATCTTAAAAAGGAAATTAGTTTTCTCGTCATCTGTCTGCCAATGATATCACAGAGTTTATAATCGTTGAAATAAATTTGTTTGTTTATCGTTCGGTTTCATCATAGAATAACTAAAGTTAAAATCAGTAGCATTTTGAAAAAAACATTGTTTTATCATTTATAATCAAAGAAATGCAAATGTAGTATGTTAACCAATATTTATTGAATGTGTAATAGTTAAAGGATGTTTGCCAAGCGATAAAACAGCTGTATACAGCTCAAAGAATTACAATAGTTGTACGCATGCGTACATTCATTACTTTTGTTGTGGCATCTACATAGTAATATGAACTTTTCTGAAAATGTAAGATTGTTAAGAGCGGCAAAAAAAAACCTATAGACTTATTTTGAAAGTGTATCACACTGACTGCATATTTGGATTTCTTATACATTAATATTTATATATATTTGAAACAAATTAACGACCACAAATTAAAAGAAACTTCTGAAATAAATTGAAGTGAATTTGATTACATAAATAATTGTATATACAGATACAATTAGCAGGTTTTACGGCTGACGTGATAGAAACTAATTTCTAACGTTTATTTTAACCTTAAAATTATTTGAAAATCATAATTTACCGTTATAATCAGTAGGGTATAAAAAAATCTGCAAAAAATAAATTTTGTATGTTTAAAAGATGAAAGCTGATCATCTTAAATTAATTTAAAAAATTACAATTGATACTGGTAATTTAAAATTCGAATTTATACATGTTATAAGACTGATTACAATGACGATATCATATTGTTAAAAATTGTAACAATAAAAGTCATTATTTATAAAAGTTTTTGTAATATTCGCCATTAAAAAAAAACTCTTAAAACTAATTTTGCTGCATGACGAAAATTTTAAAACTATTAACAAAATGAATATATAGGGTCACGTGGACGATGTGGTAAAGCACTGTTCAGTCTGCTGCGTCTCTGACGTCAGCACCTAAAGGTTCTTATTTCAAACCACATTTGCTCCCTTTGCTTTTCCCACGGTCAACGCTGATCCGTCGTCCTCAAATAGTCTAACTGGCATAAAGTATGGACGTTAAGGGGACACACACACACACACACACACACACACATATATATATATATATATATATATATATATATATATATATATATAAATAAATAAATAAATAAATAATATATATATATATATATATATATATATATATATATATATATATATGTGTGTGTGTGTGTGTGTGTGTGTGTGTGTGTGTGTGTGTGTGTGTGTGTGTGTGTGTGTGTGTGTGTGTGTGTGTGTGTGTGTGTGTGTGTGTGTGTGTGTGTGTGTGTGTGTGTGTGTGTGTGAGAGAGAGAGAGAGAGAGAGAGAGAGAGAGAGGGTTATTCTTACGTAAATATCCACAATAGAGGGCCATACAAATTTTGTAAAAATTCATTAATTAGGCAAGAGAAGACAAATGCTGCAATACAGTATGTTGTGGGAGGGATTTAATTACACAAAATTCAGGAAATGTTGAACACGTTTCACTAAAGTTATAAGGGTCATTAAAATATATTCGAATATGTTTACATAATAATGTTCATAAACTATACGAAAGCCATAATAAAGTTATGTTAATTTTTCATTACGAACATCTTAATTTAATTACAATAATGCACCAAGTTATATTGTTTTCATATTAAGATAATATCAAATATTACGTACATTTATCGTAAAAAGAAGTACTCTTATATATGGTAATATGAAGGATAGAATTAAGTATTTTTAATAAACAATATTTAATAATAAAACAATTACCTGTAAAGATAAACTTACGTTATATCACTTAATTTGTTAACAGTTTTGATTTTAAAAACAAGAACCATAACATGGCAATTATAGTCCATTCGAGTTGTAAATAGGCAATGGAACAGGTCTTTCCCATCTCTACTCTACAGGATAGTAAAACATTTCAACATTTATTACTGTCGCTAGTCGGGATTTTTCATTTTTCGGAAATTTGAATGATTTAACGGAGTAAAATTAAACTACTTTTTCTTTTAACCAAGCAGCTTCCTGTGTTACCAAAATATGAGCCGATGTTCAGGGTTTTTTTTAATAATGTTCAAATTAAATTATATGATGCTTTAGAGATCTATAAATATGAGCAAAACACACACACATGTGCACGCGCACTCTGTAACATTGTATTAACACTAGCTTATCACGACGAAAAGTAATTTTTACTGTCATTTTGTATTTATCGAGCCCTTCATTAAATTCACCCCAGTTGCTTTCCCTACTTTCGCAATTTAAAATTGTGGATAATGTAATTTCCTCTTCTTTATTCGCTCTTCACCTTAATGATGGGAATCAAATTACCTACTTAAGGAAAGAGAAAAAAGTTTCTCGAAATATGGAAATGACAGAAATTATTTTCTTTACAGTAACCGTATTCTAATTTTAGATTTATTACTTTTTTTAGTAATTGGAACGTTTAGAACACATTTTTGTAATTTTGTTTCTTAATAAATAAAAACCATAATTTAGGAAGTTTTTAGTTTAACTGTATAAAGCAAATCACTGTACTGAAATTATTCACTGGTCCGGTCATCTTGATAGGAAATGAAGTGAATACAGATTTTTTGTACTGATCCAAACTGCGGAAATTTGTAAATTTCAAATGTTAGCTTCTACAGATTTTTGTTAAAAAAACGATAAACGTTATCTAAAATGGGATTTCTTCAATTTAAGAACTACGGTTTCAATAGTGATTCAAATCCCATTCATTATCTTGTGAAATTTAGCCAATGCATGGAAAAAATACGTAAGGTGAATTTAAAAAATAGTGTGATCATATACGAATATTAATAATCGCACACGAAATCTGTTGCTCATGCAAGAAAGTGAATTTTTTTTTTTTTTTAAACTCTTATTTTACCATCATAAGCTGCATTAAATTCTGCAAGCATTACCATTTTAAACTCTTAAATGGCATTGAAAATACGAAAGTGAACACATTGTTCACATTAAAACAAACTTTCTTAATTTCAAAGGATTTTCGAAACTAAAAAAGCTAATTTATGCATTTTAGAGACTAATTTTAATAGTAAAATTGGATTTTCAACGAAATATTTAACAAAAAATGTTTTTTTGTGCATACTTGCGCTCACATATGTGTGTATGTTGTACACAAAATTGAAGCAAGAATATTCACACATATGATTAAACCATAAGAATTTTTTGTTTATGTACACATTTTTGTTAGTAACTTTCAAAAATGATTTTTTTTATTACATCGTTTTATCTGCTGCGGCTCTGAATTTCTGAACTGCTTAATTCAAAACCATAGATTCGAGACGCAGTTACTGCCGTAAGCTTTACACTTTCTGTTAAAGACGATCCTTAGTTCGTTAATATACTAATTTAATATTAGACAAGTGTGTGGTATAAATTAACACAATTATTGTTAAATTGCCTTAAAGAGTAGTGTGAATTAAAAAAAAAACAATCTTTAAGAAAGATAACGAAGCAAGTGAACGGGGCACATTAAGTGGTTATGTGCGACTGTTAATGTGCGCCTAGCGTTGGACTAATCAAGAAAAACGGTTTCAGAGAATGTAAAAATTTAATTATCGAAGTTGTCTTCCATCCCCTGAACACAGCGCCCTGTTTGTCGTCATTTATAGAAGATAAAAGAGCGCTGGATGCTTTAACTTAATTTTTCAGTCCGGCAGTTTTCCTTAATGTGATTTGTATAAACACTCATTCTCTTTAGTATTATGAAATATATTAATTTTTCCGATTGTTTCATCGATTCACAATGTTTGTCACTTTGAGTTATTTCACACAAAGTATTTGGTTTGGAAAAAATAGTATGATCAATATAGGTAGACAGCTGTATCGCTGATTTGATAAAAACGAATTCCGAAAAGCATTTTCCTTTTATCTCATCATTTTTGAAATTCTCATTTCACCATTACAATCTGTATAAAAATCTGCATATAGTAACATTTTTAACTTTCAGTATTTAACATGAAACGTTGTATTAAATATATATATATTATATATATATATATATATATATATATATATATATATATATATATATATATATATATATATATATAATACAATGACCATTCAAAAATGACCTAGAGATAAAAAAGAATGCTTATTTTAAGGACCTAGGTCTTGACAGTACCATGATGA
Organism: Callitettix versicolor; assembly: GCA_022606455.1. NCBI lineage: Eukaryota > Metazoa > Arthropoda > Insecta > Hemiptera > Cercopidae > Callitettix > Callitettix versicolor. Next base: position 14,948,731 of record CM040188.1, on the reverse strand, counting down.
TTGCTCCTATATCACATTTTTACAGTGCAAATTTTCTAGCTAATAAAACGTCACATTTGCTATCCCTCCTTCAAATATAACTCTTTTACAGAAATTAAATCAAATGATACAAAAAATACAAACCTTTCTCATAGTTAATTATTTTACTAAAAAAATTGATGTCTGTCAATTTTTTTTTGTTTGGGGAGGGGCGTGCGTTTGTTTCGAATTTGTTTGCCTATATTTCAAAATCGTCTTTTTATTAAAAAAAACACACATTTTAATATTATATTTTTTTGTAAATAGCGGATTTTAACAAAATTTGTTTTAAAAGTGTGGAGGAAATTTTGATATAAATGTACATCAATAAGTAAAAATTTGATATATATGTTTGGTTTGTTAATAAAATGAAAAACAATAACAAAGTCTGACTGTAATCGGATTTGATTTGTTTTTCAATTTATTCTGAAACAAAAAATTTTTTTTTTAATTTTTTGCGTTGTTCAAGCTATTAACATTCGTATCTCATTAAACGAAATGCGGTTTCGTTTTTGTGAAATATCTAAAATGTGAGACAGTTTGTGTTTAATGTCTTTACACCATTTATTTGACAGATAAGAAAATATAACTTGAAAACATACATAACATAAATTTACAATCTTGTAAAATAAAATTTAAAAGAAAAAGAAACTGATTTTACTTTGTGTCTCGTAAAATATAACACTCACTTACAGAAAAAAATTACAACGGAATACTTCGAACGTGAATTGCCTACATTTGTTAAAAATCTGTAAAAGAAGAGGTCCTGATACGAAATAAGGATATCCGGCATGGTACTGAACCCAACTCCCGACAAAATAAGGAGATACATACAAAGCAAGATGGAAGGGGACCCATGATAAATGGATCAGTATATTGAGATTAGATGTCTGTCTATTTCAGCTGCTCTGTTTCGCTACTCTCAAAAATTTTACTGAAAAATCTACTCTGCTGAAGCCGATACAGCCGTATACAGTTGGAGGTTACTCACTTCATTACACAACAAGGAAAAGTGACAGCGTGATAGAAGATGTTATTTAAAATAAAAGGCCTTACAATTACTAGGAAAAATTAAAATAACTATTACTATTTATAATTTTAATAAATAAAAATAAGAGCACAAAAGTCAGGCTGTTGTGATGGTAGCGGATTTTAGCAATATTTATTCTTGTCTAGTACTCAAAATTATGTTCATTATTACAATCATCAAATTAGCTTAAACTACCATTTACTTTTTAAAAAATGCATTGGAAATGCACCCTAAAATTAAACTCTAAACGCCGTCAAAGTATTGTTCACATATTCAATAGAGTGTTATTGATATCCTATTTATTATATAATTTCTAATTTAAACAGAATTTAACGCACATGGTTAATCATATTTTCGAAAATTAAGAAGAGTAAAAAGTCACGCGTGTTTTAAGGTTTGAAATGTCTGGCCTTTGGAAACTGTTAAATGTGTTTCGTCACAACTACAAAAATAAAAATTTTGTTCCACTTTTTAAGTCAAATTTTACCAACATTTGAGTGTTACACAAACACACACACACACACACACACACACACACACACACACACACGCGCGCGCACACACACACACACCCATACACACATACACATACAACAAACATGTGTATATAAAATGAATAAACGTAAACATACATTTGAAAGAACTTTCTGGATCGGCACTCATTTCGAGATCTTGGGTTTGGCTTTTACTATGATGGATAATTTTTGTAATTAACTAATAATCTTAAACCTGACAGCTAAGAAAATTCAGCTGTTCAACAAACGTTAATACTAGTAGGATTTACTTATTTTCGTTAATATTTTACTAGTTAGCCTCTAGTTACAAATAGCCCTTAATAAAAAAATCAAAAAAACAATCAACGTACTGGGGTGCAATTCTATACAGGACCAGCCTTATAGCCTTTTTTATTAGGATTCGTTTTCCCCTTTCATCCTTCTAAACTAAATGTATGGGTAGGTTACCGTTAAATCTAGTGTTTTTTTTTTTGCCTTTTATTTATAATATCATTTATTAAGCTTCAAGTTAGTTCTATTCACTGGTTTACATGTAAGGTTAGACTATACAAATTGACTACGTATTATGTTTATGTTAAACTTACGCCCTTTCTATTCCTTCGTTATATAAGTAGCTTTCTTTCTTCTTATCCTCATACATACATTGTTAGGGCAACTTTTCTGTCCATATTTTGTCCATTTTCAGATATATATATATATATATATATATATATATATATATATATATATATATACATACAAACACACACAATACTATTTTACTCTTTACTCTCCTTTTCTCTCATTTTCTTCACATACAGTTTATTTAATTTTTGTTTTCTTTATTTTTAATGCAGGCATCACCTACTATCTCTTTGTTTCCTTTACTACAATAATTTTGTACATATGCTTAGTTAATGAATGTAATTGTTTCTCCTGATCTCTTTATTTCATTGGTTTCATCTATGCTAATTGCTACTTGCTACTTTTATTTGTAATGCTACTTGCTATTTCTCTTTCTATATTAAATACTTTTATTTCCCTTCTACTCCTCAATTACGCTTTGTTACCTCTACAAATCTTGTTTCCCGTTTAATATTATGGAGTTATTAAATCCATTATATTATGGTTTTTATTCGGTATTATATATGTGTCATGACTATAATTATTCTATATTAGTTCTCACTACAATATCTACGTTTGGTATTTACTGATAAGACGCAGGAAACGTAGTGTAAGATAGGTAACCATATATTTTGACGAATGAGAGAAAAGAATTCGGAGTTTAAAATTAGAAGCAAGACAAATCTCTTGTAGGAATGAAACGACTGTTTTTTGAAATAAATGTTACTCCAAAACGTTCATTCATGATTAAAAAACAAAGTTATGTTCAGCAAAATATATGTACAGGTAAATCGCTTAGTAAACGGTATACACAAGACTTTCTCGCGCATGTAGCAAAATTCCCCTCCAACTCCCTCCAACAGACCAATGACACAGTCTGCCAGTCTACTACCTATTTACTGTTTATTTTATCGCTGCACTTGTATCTTCTCCTTATCATTGTGTTAGCATTATGTAGAACAACGTAAGTCATGTGTCCTTTATATGTACCAGTTCTAGTGTTCCACTCCTTACACATCCTATAGAGCAGATCAAGGAATATTTCTTTTTACTTTACTGCAATTTATGAAAATACTTTTTTTTTTTATTTTACGACGAAAAGCACATTAAGACTATTTTCGCCTCCCTAAATGTAAATGTAAGTGTAAATAAAGTGTTAAAGTCGTAAGTGTAGAGTTGCAAGTGTGAGTGTGTATTAGATTCGGGTACCGCGAGGGACGTCTAAATCCTCTAAATAGGTGCACCCTATCTAGTCTGCACCCCCTGCGGGGTTGAAAATACTGTAATTAATATAGGCGTTAATAAAAGATAAATGAAAACACTAAATAATTAGAAGTATTAATAACATTGTGTGCTGTAAAGGGTCTTTTACAAAGTTCTTCTAGCACTTTCAGGGCTCATCTACTTAAAAGAAGGAAAGAAGTTCATTAAACATAGTTTGGAAATGTTCCGTTTTCCGGTCACGTTCCATTTTGTTTTGTTTTTAATCGTTATAACTTCGAAAATATATAGGTCAATAGATTCAGATTTTGTATACACATTAGTAAAATAACATTCTATATGCGTAAAAAAAACAAATACATTATTTCAAATATTTTCAAAATGTTAACCATTTCAATTTCTTAACATCAAATATCTCAAAAAAGTATTAAGCCTATTTTGTGGTGACGTTAAACAACCGTAAGGGATATTGAACTACGAAAAAAACAGCTAAGATAACATTATAAAAGAAAAACAAATGACTACACTATTGAACCTGTTAAGATACGAAACTGGATTTACTTACAAACGTCTGAAGAAATAATTTCGTGATAACTGTAAAGCTTATGAAGATTTGAATTTTTACGAAATTTTACTTGAATTATTAAGAATGAAAGAAGTTCATGCATTCAGTATCTGAATATTTAATTAGGAAAGTTTAGTTAGGAAAATAATTTTATCATCATAATATGAGTGTATTATCTTATACTAAGAAAATATTAATTTGTGAAATATTTGTTTCCCGAAAAAATGTTTCCTGGAAATTTACTGAAATAAGTAGAAGTGCAATCAATAACAAAGACAACAGAGTTGACGCTTGACGTTTTATCAGGTGGCAGCTGATACCATTGTACAGTTATACACGCTACTCAGCAATAAAAGGGCAGGAGAAGGTAGTTGAGGAGAGAGAATGGGGGACTCGACCTCTCACTTACACATTTTTTCTCTGTCCCACTGGTGTTTTTAGCAGGCCATTTTCTATTCGGCTGTCCAATAACGTGCATACATATTAGTAAATAACCTAAATGGATTCAGTTATTAGGTGTAAATCCATGACTAAACGATTCTAATTAAATCAGTCCTTTTGTATAGTCTCTATTAACAAAGTACCTTGATGTGTGGATTTGAAGTATATTTGACGGATTTATTGTACTAATTACTTTACTCACAAAATCCTGCACAGTGCTGATGATTAGGCTAGGCGATAAAGCGATTAATTGGACACTGTATTTATCAGCATCCAATGAAACATTCTTCTTGTTTGTACTGCAAAAGGTTCATAAAAACAACCGATTAAACTGATGTATTGCTCTGTTGGTGGTTGTTATCTGTCCATCACTATTTGTGTAATTAAGTATTCCAAATCACTCATTTAATTTTTATATTCATCATTAAGTTTTTGTGAGAATAAATTATTTTAGTTGACTGTTAAGTGGTTTAAGATTATTTAAACTAATGTTATATACATACACACACACACACATATATATATATATATATATATATATATATATATATATATATATATGTATATACATAAATATTTATACACACATACATAAATATTTATATTTAAAGCTTAAAAATTAAAAAAATAATATTAACTAATGATTGACGGGTAAACTGTTTAAATTTCAAATTTAAACGCAATGATGCGTGATTATTTGTATCTTATATATATATATATATATATATATATATATATATATATATATATATATATTCATATCATAACTTGCACACACGCACACACGCACGCACACACACACACACACACACACACACACACACACACACACACACACACACACACACACACACACACACACACACACACACACACACACACACACACACACACACACACACACACACACACACACACACACACACACACACACACACACACACACACACACACACACACACACACACACACACACACACACACACACACACACACACACACACACACACACACACACACACACACACACACACACACACACACACACACACACACACACACACACACACACACACACACACACACACACACACACACACACACACACACACACACACACACACACACACACACACACACACACACACACACACACACACACACACACACACACACACACACACACACACACACACACACACACACACACACACACACACACACACACACACACACACACACACACACACACACACACACACACACACACACACATACACAGTCGAACTTTTTTGTAACGTCTTTGAAAAGCCTGTATTTAACATAAAAAAGTCTTTTAGCAACACTAATTATTACACTACTAAGTTATAGCGTCAACACATTTCTTTCATTATAAATTTATAAATGAAACCATCCGAGTAGAAAGAAAGATCCGACCCGTAGATACGTTCGTTAAAGGAACTTGCCAGTCGCCAGATAAACGTATTTATAATTATTCGGACTCAGTCTTTCTGCTAAAACGCAAAACTTAGCTGTGTGCTGGAAGTTTAGTCATTCCCACTTCACGTAGGCCCAGAGACAATAGCTATTATACAATCTCGTTTAACGAGTTAACTCTGTGATGGCTTAAATATTTAATAATTAAATACTTAAATATACCATTAGAAAAATAATGTACTAACCATAACAATTTAATTTTTTTTACAATATTTTTAAACTGATTTTTTCTAGTACAACATTTTTAAAACGTTACTCGGATATAGCGACACTTTTTTATGGCCACATATGTGACGTCACAGCCCAACTCCACAGTATACAAAGTGAAAACGAAAATATAATTTTTCGCTTCGTATGCTTGAAGGAAAAATAATTGAAACTTTGAAATTGCATTGTGTCTCGTTAAGGTTAGTATAAGGTACACTTCAAAATTGAGTCATGACTTATAATTAATGTAGTAATAAATAATTCGTCTAAAAATTGATCTTAACCAAGGAATGAAGAAAATATAAACAATATGTACACGTAGAGCGGGATTTGAACTAGGAAACTTTGGTTTGATTCGATAAAACTCTATTTTTTTCTTTTGGTATTTTAAGGCGAAAAGCATATTGAGCTCTTATCGCCTCCCTAAATGTAAGTGTGAGTTTAAAGTGTTATAGTCGCAAGTGTATTTTTGTAAATGTAATTGGTTGTTAGACTCGGGTACCGCGAGGGACGTCTAAATCATCTCAATAAATGCTAGTCTGCACCTTCTGTCTAGCTACTGTCACCACACCTATATGTCTATACATTTCATTACTTGTAACTCATTGTGAAAAGTAAATGTTTTTCTCAATGAAGACCTGATTGTGCGGAATAGCTGTTTGTATGGAAACACTTGATTAGCACACTGCGTTTTGCTAGCCTTCTAAACAGGGAATTACGCTAGGATTGTAAAGGAATTACTACAGCGCTGAGTGAACAATAGATTCCCGCCTGAGAATTGAAACCAGAACCTCTTGCTTGTAAAGGATGGTTAGCCACTAGACCACCGTATTAATTGTAGAAATCACACAATGCTGCCAAATGAAGTGCTCTCAATGTAATGTTTGTACCAGAAAAATTCACATTTATACACAGTGTAAAAATTACACATAGGCTATTAGAAAACTAATTTTGTTATATTAAAATTAAGTTTTGTTAAATGTTTTAAGAACATTTAAGTTGCATGTGCATAACATTTATTATTATTATTTTTATAATTATTTACAGTAAATGCTATAATATCGGAGTATACAAAACACAGTCGTGAAAAAAATCGATGATGATTTTTATAAAAATTATTATTGAATTTTTTTAGATTAGGTTTTCACTTGGATATATGCCTGTTTTGTATGTGTCAGTCTGCGTGTCGTCGGTAGACTAATGTTTTATCGATTTTCATGAAACTGTTGTTGTAAATTCATACTCGAATATTTCCTGTCAGCAGATTTTCTTCTTTCATCCGGATCACCCACTTTGGGGTACGCCAAATCAATTACTTTGATGTGCGTTAGCTGCCCTCCGCTGCATCCAATACTGCTTCATTCTATCCGAGGCTGCCTTCCTTCTTTCATCCGAGACTGCCCCGCCCCTTTTAGATGTTGGTTTTTCTTGGAACCTTAGGTTTTCATTAAGTAAAAGTTTTCGCAGTTTAAGTACATCGTCAATCATCTCATCTGATATCGCCAGCTCAGTTAAGTCCTCCTGGACCCGCCTGAACTAATTACTCTTCGTTTTCCGATCTCTGAAGAAAGCAAAGATCCGCCTAGTAAGTCTACTGCTGTTCATCCTACTAATATGGCCATAAAAACTAAGTCGTATTTTCCTCATGCTATCTGAGAGTCTCTCAATTTTGAGATACAGGTTTTTATTAGAAATCAACTTTACTTCATTATTTCTAAAGTTTTGGCCCAATATCTTCCTCATTAACTTTCTTTCCTTCTTCTCCAGGTTGTCCAGTAATCCCTTATTATTGAGTGTAAGAGTTTAAGATGCATATAAAGCCTCTGGTTTGATCACAGTTTTATAATGCTTAAGTTTGGAATTCCAGGATAACGATTTCTTGTTATACACCTCTTTGGTTAATTGAAACGCCAATTCCATTTTACACATCCTGGATTCCAATGCTCTCTATTCTAAGGCGTTCCAGCTGATCCATTCACCCAGATATTTGAAGTGGTCAACTCTCTCGATTTTATGACTACCGACTCCCAGATGTCGTGGTGCATTTTTAATATTCGTTAGTATTTTGGTTTTCTCAAATGAGATTCGGAGACCTACTTTAATGGCTTGCTTCTGCAACTCTTTAATTTGTAATTCTGCCTCGGACCAGTCCTTGGCTATGAGAGCCAGATCATCCGCAAAAGCCATCAGCAGATTTTAATATATATAAAAATATTGTTTGGGAATAAATTAACGGGAACAAATGATACCCATACTGTTATTTTGTTTTCAAATTACCTGAAAAAACGTTAATGGCCTTAATATTCTGATGTTTTAGTTTTTAGCCGGACCGTAATATTTTTTGGAAAATAATTGAACGTGAGCACATTTGTTTAAAAATTTCATCCGTTTATTTTAAGTGAGCTTAGCTCCAATATTCGTTATTAGCAAAGTTTATAGACGCGATAAAACAATGCTAGGTTATTATAAATTCAGTGTAACAAAAACAAGAATTAGCTATTTAAAACTTTCACAGTAAATTAAATACACAAGTAACTTTAAAATTAACAATTTTTAAAAACGACTTTTTCTCTCGATGTCTTTTTAACATTCTTAAAAAAAACTAATGACTTTTCTTAGCTCTCGGAACGTAAAATTTCAAAAAGTGCTGTTCTTGTTCGTGGAGCATTAGCTTGGTTTTAATGTTAGCATTAAAGCTAGAACTTACAGCATGCATATTTGCCCCCTGAAAGCTAATCACCTACCTTGCCTTCCATTGATCTACTATTAAAATCATACATCGAGATATTTCTTATGAAGCAATAAATGTATTAATGTCGTAACACATATTTTGCTAATTTGTGTTATCTATCCTTGAATAACGTGTGATTAGATCTGGTTTTACTTAATTTATGTCAGTTAGATTAACGAATACGAGGGATCAGTGTTAACTGTAAGGTATCTGTAAGGGGAAAGTAGAGCTAATAACCTTTAGATGCGCAGTTGAGTAACGTAGTAGACTGACCGTTGATTTACCACTTCGACCACCGAGCCCCATGTGTACCTGTAGCAACATTGACAACTTTTAGACATGTGTACCATACATAAGTGTTTTCTCCGTAAGTCACTACAGTTTTAATAGATTTTTTCGAATCAGATATCATTGCAAGTGGCGCGTTGTATGCAGCACTCATACATCATTGTTTGCCTAATAATTCTTCAGATATAAGGAGATATGTGAAAGACAAATTTCATTTTATATTATGAGGTATATAAGATATACCATAATAAAGAATTCTGTTTGTAATTTTTTTAGAAAAATCTCAATTCATTTATCTGTGTATACTCAGTTTTGTGTTTATATTAACCATGCATGTTGTATAAAAACAATTCACCCTTCCTAACGAAGGTGTAGTTATTAGAGGGACGCGCTTAAACATGCAGATTGAACTGTGCATAACAAACTTAGGGGCACACACCCCTTGCACCCTGCATGGCCGACTTTATTTATTCATTGCCATGCACGATCACTCCCCTAAAAACTTACTTTTCGATTGATCGTATTTGAACGCTTCACTGAGATTCAATAATGCCAATTCGTACTTGAACAGTGTTATTTCATTGAAGAATACCTACACCTCGCCAAGATGTTTTGTTTAAAACAAGTGTTCGTTTTTATAATTTTTTAAAAATACAAAACAGAAAAATCCCAAATAAATATTATACTCATTTCATAATGAGGTACCCAGTTTTTATTGGTATATTGGGAAATTTGCTATTTGAGTGCCATCAAATGATCAGGTCCATTTGACGGTGATCAGGGTTCTTTTCTTATTTGTAGTACAATTTAGAATTTTATTCCCTAATTTAAGCTGATTTGATAAAAACCAAGAGCAAAAAAAACAGTTACAAAATGGCGATTATTAGTAATCCTAAAAAATAGAATTTTGTGTTACATTTTTTAAAAATCTTATTTCACTATTAGCATTATAAAATTTCTGCAAATATCAGAGTATCGTATTTTTAATGTAATTTAAAGAGTGCAACAGTTTCAAAATGGCGGTAATTTGAAACCTTAAAATATTAATATATTTTTATCTTACACAATTTTGAATATCATACTTGTCACTAGCGTTAGAAACTTTGTGAATTAAATTTTCAAAATTAATTGAAATTAAAAAATTAATTAGTTCGTTTATTACACTCCTCTGCCTTTCCTAAAATTGTGAATGTTTTATTTGTTAACGCTTTCGGGTTGCTTCTATTATCAGAACTGAACAGCAGTAAGTACTTATTACGGATGAAATCCTAAATACGTGAACAAATGAAACATTGACAATGTTAGGAATAGCAAATGAATTTACTCAATTCTTAGTAGAAGTAAAGTGTAAAGTCTATTACATTAAGGATTTTAAGAAAATTAAATTGACGGCGGTCAGGTTTCATTTTTATTTGAAGTGAAACGTAATTTGAATGTTTAAAATCCTAATTCGTGTATAATTTAATGCTGATTACAACGATGGAATGATTTTCAAGTTTTGTAAGCTTTAAAATAGTTCACTTCCATTACGCCTGCGAGACAGGTTCGAGCCGTTATTATTCTATAACTACGGTTAATACAACCATAAAATATTAAAATTTCTTTAAAACATTACATTTTAAGCTTAGAAATTGCAGCAAATTTTCTGAGCGAAATAACGACAAACTTAAGTAGGGCATCTTCTGCATGCATAATGTCTACTTATTCATTATCTGTAATGTGCCATACCCTGCTTCCCAGCAACTACGGAACAAATAACTCTAATAAACACAATGGAGAGTTTAACTTTTCCGGTATCTTTTTTATTCAAAAACTTTACAATAGAAAAGTAAAGTAATTAAAATAAAGTTCGCGGTGAATTTTAAATCTTGTAATAATTTTATCTGTTCGAACCTAACTTCAAGTGCATTTTTGTCTTTGATGAAAGACGTAATGAGAGATATTTAATTGTAGTAATACTAAATCAACAAATAAACTATCAAAATATCCGAGTGTTTGTTAATAAAGTTTGTCGCCTGAAGAGTTTAATTACTTTTTTTAGTTTCAAATTACTTAATTATCCGTCAAAATATTCCTTTAAAAATTTACATATGATTCAATAAAGTTACCAAAATATTGTGAAATAAATTCAACACTGCATTTCACTATTAGCATTATACAATTTCTGTAAATATCAGAGTTTCATATTTTTAATATAATTCAAAGAGTGCAACAGTTTCAAAATGGCGGTAATTTCAAACCTTAAAATATTAATAACTCTTTTATCTTACACGATTTTGAATATCTGATTTCATGCTTGTCATTAGCGTTAGAATTTTCGTTTATTAAATTTTCAAAATTAATTGAAATTAAAGAATTCATTACTTCGTTTATTACACTCTTTAAACAACTCTTTAGTTCGCTTATTTATAAAAACAAATTATGTAACAAAAAATATTTTCTTTTCCTTTTGCTTAGCGTCAAGTTAGACTAATGAGGACGAGGGATTGCTGTTAACGAAAAGGGTCTCAAGGTCACCCACGATGATGAGGGCGAAGTTCATAGTCTGCCCGATATCGTAGCAGCATAGCCTTCCATGCCGCTATACTTTTATATCTCTTAACTCCAAATTTAATCCTATATGACTTTTATATGGGACTATTTAAATTAGTAAATGTAGAGCTTTATTAACTTATGAAATCACTTTCAAAAGTGATGAGGATTTAAAGAGGTTTATCGAAGAGGAAATTGTTCGGATCCCACATAATTACTTTGTAACAGCTTACGGATAATTTGCTGGCATTGCTATCCCTCTATCGTTGTGGATAGGTTTCAGTTCGATAAATTATTTTTTACTCTTATTTTCAATGATTTTAAAAAACAATTAGTTTTTAGTTAGATTTTAAAAAAGATTGCGTTTGTATCAAATTACGATTGCAGCAAAAAAATTCTTTCCCAAACGTAATAGAAGCGTTACTTTAATTCAACACTGTTTCTTACCGTCATTTTGTTTCTAAGACCACCAGAGTATGTCAATACTGTCAATTTTTAAAAACATATTTGGTAACTTTATTAAAAAGAATGTAAAGTTTTAAAAAAATTGGTTGAATAACAATCAAGTATTACTAAATCGAAATTGCGTACCTTTTAGTTGGACACCTTGTATGAAATTGGATACTTTGTATGAAGATTATTGAAGTTAAACAAGTATAAAAATTTACGTAACAGAACATTATTGAGTTTCAAAAGTAAAAAGTACATTAACTTAAAAAAACAGAGAGTAAAATATTTATTTCCGGATATATATATATATATATATATATATATATATATATATATATATATAGTCGTAAAAACATCATTGGGATTGAAATAATTAAACGGGTTGAATTTTAAAGCAAGAAATTTTAGTTCTACAATGTATTGTATTACACAATAAATATAATACACGTGGCCATCAGAAGATTATATTTTTTAAAATTATTTGAAAGAGATTGTGACACTGAACAATAATGAAAAATGTGCAATAAAGGAAAGGGCCAGAAGTGGAAAATGCTTTCAGACTGATTACAGAACAAACACACTATCATAATAATCACAACATGAACATTAGAATACAGTAGTGCATTTTTAATATCTATAAACAGTGCTGTTTTAATGAGAGACTGAAACAGGAAACATATATGACATAAAGATTTTGCAAATGAAAACATTAAAAAGAATATAAATCAGTTTATAGAAAAACCATGATACTTTTGGTTTTTTGAATACTTTGCTTAACATAAATGCTTTATAACAGTCATATTACTCATGACGAGGAATCAGCGTAAACGGCTAAGGAAAAGCTTACAGCAGTGACTTACAGTTTCGAACCTATGACCTTCAAGTACAAAAGAACAGAATTACATCAAGCTGATGTTTACAGATTATAGAAAAGCCAAACATGAGGACATACTTTTCTTAACGTCTACGCTTTGTAACAGTCATACTAATTATGACAAGGAATCGGCGTTAACGGCTAAAGAAACCATTACTAAAGTCTCGAACCTACGACCTTGAAGTGCGAAATAACAAAATTTCATCAAGCCGACGTTTACAGATTATAGAGAAGACAAAAATGACGAAATACTTTGCTTAACGACTACGCTTTATAACCAATGATAACGAGGGATCGGAGTTAATGGCTAAGAAAACGTTTATAGCAGTAACTACAGTCACGAAACTACGACCTTCAGGTGCGCAATAGCACAGTCTAATCAGGCTGACGTTTACAGTCTGGGATATTCAGGGTTTGACCAATGAAAGTGGGAATAACCAAGGCAATATTGAAATTTGAATTGAAAGTTGATGTACAAATTAACATATAAGTATCTATAAATAAAACCTATGACGTTATTTTTGAAGTACAAAGCATTGTATCTTACTGCGCAAGCGTAGCAATAGATAATTTTGTTGTTGATAAAACAAAGCACGTGGCACGTGACAAAGCATTAGAAGCAAATCCCAGTAGAATTACATCGGTACAACTGTCTCAAGAGTTAACCCATCAGTAAACATGGCGTACAGTGTTAGCTTTCATTAACTGAACAGCGGTATGTAACGATTCCAATCTATCGGGCTTCGACAATGTAAAAACTGTTAACAAAATATTTTGTTCGAGAACAGACGAAAAGAAACTTTCTTCAATATAAATTAAAATCTTTTCGGTTCTCTCCTGAGTTTTAATTGTTTCTATTTAAAATACGGTACATCTATTTACATTATTAAACCATATAGTACCAAATTTTCAGCGAAATATGATCAGCCGATTTTAAAAAGTTGTTCCTTTTTTGTATGTTCCAGCTTACAAACCAGAACTTTTCGCATGATCCACAG
>CM040188.1:14857261-14929761 GCA_022606455.1 Callitettix versicolor | reverse complement strand
ACGTCCGCTAGCGTCTCCACAGTCTGTTCCGAGTCACTGTCAGCTCAATCTCCGTTCTATTTTCATTCCCCAGGTCCTTTTTCACCAGTTTGTCAGAATTTTTACGGTTTCAGCCATTAAAATCCCTTGAGTAGCTATAAAAATGGTAGTCAACCCGTACAGAGCATACATAGGTAAGCATGGAGACCACGTGGTCAGAATCTGCTAACCCCTCATTAGCCACGCAGGTTTTAACATACGCAGTTCCGTCATCTTCATTTAACGCAGGGCAAATAAATGAAGAAAGGTTAGATCCAGCTGGGCCACCTCAGATTTGCCAAACGCACATTTTGTGAGTCTCTGAGAGGAAATACATTCTATAAAATACTATATTTAGAATATCCTTTATTTAAATTTTATAATATACAAATTTTAATAATGGACATTCATTTTCTACCCGTACAGAGTCCCGCAATCACAGATAAGGCTACGTTAAAACTGGAAGTCGTCTTTTATGTAAGATTCAGTATGTTCTTTACTTATAACTAAGTACACCGCGCAACCATCGGTGGCGGCAGTTCCACCTTGGCTTGCTAGTGGATAGGGGCAGGGAAATACAGTTAGCAAATAAAAAGGATGATTGGATTAGGTTCTTGTTCTTTCCGATGGTTGGATATGGAAGTGGATTAATAGCTTACGTACGGCAGGACTCGCCAAATCCTGTAACAGCCTACCTTTTCATGGGATCGTCTGCCAGGTACCTTATATACTGGTTTTAGAACCAAATAAGCAGTATTAATGTAAACATAAGCGTTGAAAAGTGTTTTAAGAACCTAAGGTTTCTTTCTTAAATCATTTAAAAAAACATGTATATTCAGTGAGAAACCTTAAAAGATTATTTCGTTTGAATTGTTATTAAATTTGTTTGGTAAGTAGCATCGTTATATTTAATACTTAATAGTTTATAAAGATTAATAAATTTGCAATTCAGATAAAACATTTTCCGCGCAATTGACATCCACTCCCTTACCATTACTGTTAATTAAAACACGAAATGAGAGTTGCCTTGAGTTGACAATTTTCTACAAAAAAATTGTTATTAAGACTTACAAATGCAAAATTGTTCTGACATTTTGACATTGTGCTTCTAGTAACTTGAATATTTCAAAGTAAAATATTCTTGAATAATTGCAAATCAAGTTTGTAAAGATGTCAGAAAAGAATAAATGATTCTAGAATAAATTACAGTAAACATATAATCATATTTACTTGTTTTGTCAAAATTAAAAAATTAAAATCTATTGCTGTAGAAGTGTTATAAAAATTATATGAAATCAGTTGTGTTTTATTTAGCGCTGCCGAACTTTTCATTGAAGTAACCTATCCATTTAGTAAGAGATCCTGCTAATAAAATCGTGTGTGAACATTTTTTTGCCGTATTGCACAACACAAACCTTTACTTCCAGTAATATTAGTGGTTTAACATATTGTAGAATTGCCTCCTCACTGCCTTTATCTAGCTTATTGATCATTTTTAGAGTCAAAGAATGTTTAGTACAAAATTTGTTGTAAGACTCAAGAAAGTTAATAACTGTCCATTTAAGAAAGCTAATATTACCTGTTACTCATATTCATTAATTTACCCGGTTTTTATGAAATAGTTAATCGTGTATTTACGAGTAATCACACATAATTAAGGGTTCGTATTTTAAAAGTCCTAATATAGACATTTTTGACAAGACAATCTTATATCTGAGTTATCGTTATGAAATACATATTTTTGTTTAATGACAGTGAATATTCCATATACCGTTTAACGAAATTTAATTAAAAATGTATTTTAACCCTAGAAGCGACGAATGACTTGTAAGTCGTTTAAAATCCTACTTCTAAGCGATGTGCGACTTATGAGTCGTTTAAAATCCTACCTCTAAGCGATGTGCGACTTATGAGTCATTTAAAATCCTACCTCTAAGCGATGTGCGACTTGTAAGTCGTTTAAAATCCTACCTCTAAGCGATGTGCGACTTGTAAGTCGTTTAAAATCCTACCTCTAAGCGATGATGACTTATGAGTCGTTTAAAATCCTACTCTAAGCGATGTGCGACTTATGAGTCGTTTAAAATCCTACCTCTAAGCGATGTGCGACTTATGAGTCGTTTAAAATCCTACTAAGCGATGTGCGACTTATGAGTCGTTTAAAATCCTACCTCTAAGCGATGCGACTTATGAGTCGTTTAAAATCCTACCTCTAAGCGATGTGCGACTTATGAGTCGTTTAAAATCCTACCTCTAAGACGATGTGCGACTTATGAGTCGTTTAAAATCCTACCTCTAAGCGATGTGCGACTTATGAGTCGTTTAAAATCCTACCTCTAAGCGATGTGCGACTTGTAAGTCGTTTAAAATCCTACCTCTAAGCGATGTGCGACTTATGAGTCGTTTAAAATCCTACCTCTAAGCGATGTGCGACTTATGAGTCGTTTAAAATCCTACCTCTAAGCGATGTGCGACTTATGAGTCGTTTAAAATCCTACCTCTAAGCGATGTGCGACTTATGAGTCGTTTAAAATCCTACCTCTAAGCGATGTGCGACTTATGAGTCGTTTAAAATCCTACCTCTAAGCGATGTGCGACTTATGAGTCGTTTAAAATCCTACCTCTAAGCGATGTGCGACTTATGAGTCGTTTAAAATCCTACCTCTAAGCGATGTGCGACTTATGAGTCGTTTAAAATCCTACCTCTAAGCGATGTGCGACTTATGAGTCATTTAAAATCCTACCTCTAAGCGATGTGCGACTTGTAAGTCGTTTAAAATCCTACCTCTAAGCGATGTGCGACTTGTAAGTCGTTTAAAATCCTACCTCTAAGCGATGTGCGACTTATGAGTCGTTTAAAATCCTACCTCTAAGCGATGTGCGACTTATGAGTCGTTTAAAATCCTACCTCTAAGCGATGTGCGACTTATGAGTCGTTTAAAATCCTACCTCTAAGCGATGTGCGACTTATGAGTCGTTTAAAATCCTACCTCTAAGCGATGTGCGACTTATGAGTCGTTTAAAATCCTACCTCTAAGCGATGTGCGACTTGTAAGTCGTTTAAAATCCTACCTCTAAGCGATGTGCGACTTATGAGTCGTTTAAAATCCTACCTCTAAGCGATGTGCGACTTGTAAGTCGTTTAAAATCCTACCTCTAAGCGATGTGCGACTTATGAGTCGTTTAAAATCCTACCTCTAAGCGATGTGCGACTTATGAGTCGTTTAAAATCCTACCTCTAAGCGATGTGCGACTTATGAGTCGTTTAAAATCCTACCTCTAAGCGATGTGCGACTTGTAAGTCGTTTAAAATCCTACCTCTAAGCGATGTGCGACTTATGAGTCGTTTAAAATCCTACCTCTAAGCGATGTGCGACTTATAAGTCGTTTGAAATCCTACCTCTAAGCGCTGAGCGACTTATGAGTCGTTTGAAATCCTACCTCTAAGCGCTGAGCGACTTATAAAGCGTTTGAAAACATCGGTATTTTAACACACTGTTTTAACACATTTATCCTATTGCAATCTTAATAAAATAAATACCATTAGAAAGTAGAGATTCTAAGATTTATTTGGAATTTTCTATATTTATAAAGTTTACTTTTAATGTGTTTTAATAAAATCGTAAACAAACGCACGAACTAGAAGAGCTACAGTTGCTTGCAGTACTGTGAGTGGAATTTGTCAAAATGCCAATTTTCAAAAAAAACATTCAACCGAGTAAATCATTGGCAACATGATTTTGGTTGGTATCTTTTGAAAGATTAGATCTTTCTGTAGAATTCACCTATTGACCATATTTGTCTACAAGTTATAGTTTGGTATCTGTGATTTTTCAAACTATGGTCAATATTTGACGTAGAAATCTACGAAGTACAGACCTCATTGAAAACAACGATTTTTATGTTATAACTGAACGTAGTTTATTCTATGAAATAGATTAAAAGTTGCTCTATAAAATAGTATATTTGTCATCTACGAAAGCCAAAGGGCACGATTTTCACGGTTTGCGCGGCAGCTGCCTACTCATTTTCTGCAAAGTCTTTGTAGAGAGTACAGTTTGCAAAGTATATCTTTTGTGAATATAATTAGAAAATGTAAGTTTTTAATAATTGTTTGGTGTTTTGAAGTGTTTCAAAATTTGTTATTAGATGATAATGTGTGAAATGAAAAGTGATTTATATGTAAATACAAGTGATAAAAGAGAATTTATTAGTAGACTATACCTAACCTATTTTTATTTTATTTTATTTGTTTTTCTTCTTCAGCTTATTTCCACTAAGGTAACATTCTTTTAACTTTTATTAATTTTAACACTCTTTTAACATGTATCATTAATTTCATGGTATCTGTTAGTAGTATTTGTAAATTTGTTTTCATATCGACATTAAATGATTGTAAAATATTCTTTCCGAAAATGTGTACTAATTTCATTGTTTCGACCGTAACAAAAATTTATAAAGATATTGAAAAACAAATTATATTGTTCTTTTCAAGATTAAATATAAACACTTTTGTACATCTTAAAAAAATTACAAAAATTGTTTACTATTTTTTCAAAGGGTGAATCTAAACAAGTTTTTTGTAAATTTGACAGAGAAAAAAATCGCTTTCCCAAATATATATATATATATATATATATATATATATATATATATATATATATATATATATATATATATATATATATATATATATATATATATATTAAACTTTTTTCTCCAAATAAATATCATACTTTATTATATATTATTATTTAATGATTAAGTGTCTTCTAAATGGTATATAAATTATGTGGTTTTATTTGAGTTTAGATATTGTGGTATACAACTGTATGTTTAGAGGTATTTTCTCAGACGTTTATGCCAAGAATAATTTTAACTTTCTCACATTTCAACCTTTAAGAATTGTATATATTTATAAATATAATCTTATTTACATATAAATGTAAAAACTTGTGTGTATTTTTTAAAAAAATACAAAAAATGTTTTTTATTTTTCCATGGAGCTCTAAGTTGAGTTTTTAAATTAACGAACAGTGTTCCCTCCTATTCCAAAGGTCATAACTGTCTTTAAAATTCTTTTGTTTTTATTACTTAAAATCAATGAATTATATAGTTCTTTCTTTAAAAAATGATGTACAAAACTTCAAGTTTTAAACAGAAATTATATTTTAATTTTAATTTCAAACATTACCATGCACAGTACACTTCACTGTGGAAAAATGACTACACTTCACTGTGTTCTGCATTACACTATTAGGGTTAAGTAAGTATTCTTGAAAACTTTATATATCATTTATGAACAGTTATGTATGTTTTTCATAAAAATCCAATTATAACAATTACTTGCTTAAAATTACAATTTAAGCTTATTTTACGCTGTTTTTAAAATGTTGGTGGTATCACCCAATAGGAAAATACTTATTTCACCCTTTTTCTTCTCCGATACTTATAGTTTGTTAAAAAACTAATAAAATTTTAATTACATACGCTTCTATTTATTCATTTTGTTACCTATTAAATTATTATCCCACATTTTCAAAAATAAAAGTCTTCGTACCAGTTTTATTACCTCTTTGGACTGATACGAAAAATAATGTCTCGCTGATGTTTTGTAAGCAAATTGCCAAAAACTATCTTGTACTGTACTACACTCCTTTTGGAAATCTTGTTTGACCAAAATATTCAGCATTTAAATCTTCGTAAATTACACTTGACACTTTCGAATACATTGAAAATTTCAAAGGCAAATATATACAGATTTTAATGTCTTTACACACACACACACACACACACACACACACACACACACACACACACACACACACACACACACACACACACACACACACACACACACACACACACACACACACACACACACACAGACACAGACACAGACACAGACACACACACACACACACACACACACACACACACACACACACACACACACACACACATATATATATATATATATATATATATATATATATATAGGCATAAAGTGATCTAAAGTTCAGAATCGTCGCTAATTTTAAGATCCCGCGTCAGGTTTTTACTGTTATGGTCTCAAACATTTCATTTTTTTAAAACAATACAAATCGCTAAAAATGTCACTTTAATTATTTCCCATTTACTCGCTTTTACTGTCTCAGATCGACTTGCCCTGAATTTAATCATTTCTTGTGATCCGTCACAGGTTAGTTGAATTGAGTTCATTGAACAGTGGCCTTTGTGCTCACTACCTGTGATATCCACAAAGATGGATACGTCACTGATATCCACACAGGCTTCACAGCTTTGACATGTCTTTGCTTCAGGGTCCATTGTGATTTAATTAGTCAATTTTGGTAACGTTGTGGCATAACATTAGACAATGCATGTTTATGTAATCACAGCTACTCCTGTGTTAATTTATGTTTATAACTTTCGCTTCTGTTCCAATTTTTAAAAACGCCCTATACAGTGTGATAGAACAAAATAAAAAAGTAACAACATTTGAAAGTACTACAGTTGAAAATAAATTAAAATTTCACTCAGAATTAAAAAAAAAATTATTTTACATCTTCTTTAAAAATACGATTTATTGTGGTAAGCATTTTTAAAGTTAGCAAAAATTTAAGAAATAAATTTAAAAATTAATCAAAAATACAAACATTATCCTAACTTTGGGAAATAAAAATCAGATAATTTATGTTTGAAAATAACTTATCTAATCCATTACGGTAATACCTACATAGTGACCTTATAATTAGAGCTGAACGTGAACTACTTATCTCTTTTTAAAGGGTTTTATATATATATATATATATATATATATATATATATATATATATATATATATATATATATATATTTGTGTGTGTGTACGCGTGCGCGCGAGCTCTTGTATGTGTGTCTCTTAGTACCCTAGCGTTTACAATTTGAGTTCTTTAATTCAAACGATGTAAAAAATGGTTGTTCCTCAAAATACGTTTAACAAGTTACATAATGGTGGCCATTCTAAATCTCAAAAAAACATAATTTTTAACTTTTTACTTTGAAAAACTGATTTCTGCATTGTAACCAGCTTTAAAATCTGCATTATTTATCATCATAACTTTTCAACTTAAAATGCTAAACACTGTTAAATGATTACGATAGAAAAAATTCTAAGATAAAACAGATACTTTCATATGTTACTTTGCGGAAATTTGCTTTCATCTCATTGGCGGGACAACTGCCCTTAGCGATTATTTTAAAGTTTTTGTTTTAATTAGTGCTTAATTACTTTAATTAGGAGTTTCAATTATAACGTGAGTAATTATATCTGATTTTGATGTTATAAAGTTATTTTGCTTTAAAAAACAGATAATGATTACAAAAGAACATTTCAGGATTACACTATTGAATTATTTATGTCAAGAAATCTGCAAGCCTCCCTTGACTTCCAAGTTTTTTTTTATCCTACATGTTTGCGCTGAATACGTAATACAGTAAAATAGGCTGCGATGTTCATATACGGTGTGTTCAAGAAGTCAGTTACACACCAGGTTACTTTTCAAGGGGACTATACAAATTTAAATTACATTGTGTATCACATTGCGAATCACAAAAATCAAATTTAGCATAAATAAGTGTTGTTAATAGTAAATCAGACAACAATTACTCTAAAAATCAGTGAAAATCCAACAAAACCAGCCTGTCAGTTAAATATTGTAGTTGTTCAAATATTTTCAATAACCATCAAAACATTCAAATATGTAAAAGAACTTTGCTTGATGGGCAAATAATAAGAAGGAAACTATTTTCCACAAAATGAAAAGGAACTGATTTAAAACGAATCCTTTATGCATCTGTTAATTATATAAAACTTTTATATTTAAAAAATGTAAGAATAAAAGTTATGCCATTTTGGAAAATCTGGAATGACCGCAATTTTGAGAGTAACCTGTAAAAGCTACAACCAAATCATTTTTAATGAAAAGTTTAAATTACTAAACCAAAGCGGTGACATAACATATATTGTGACATAGATTTTTTTCGATTTATCAATCATATTTTTTTAGATTATGATCGGTGAAAAGTCGTTGTACCAATTCTAAGTTTTCCAATGACCGCGTCAATAGCGCATTTGTTAAAAGAATTTCTCCAAAATAATGTTTTTTAATACATAATAAGGTTATAGCCTATGTAAAAAAACATTTGTTTTTTTAATAATTATTTCTGTATTGCACGTATACAGTAAATGAATGAATGAATTTATATTAGCTTTATTGATGGAATTTTAGGTCTTTTTTCTATTTAACTGCAGAGAATGGACATGTAAAAATTGGTTGATATTACTGTGAAATTCATAAATTTGTGGGTCATCGATGATGAATAGTGAACTTCCGGTGAGCTTCTAGTTCAGCCATGGCGAGAGATATATGGATGACAAATAGAACAAAGAAAATTACAAGAATCAATAACTGGTACTCCAAATGACACAATAATCTGTCTCACTGCATTGAGGATATGAAAATAAACCCTTACTTTAAGGGCGCCCGTATATGTGTGCTTATGTATTTTCCAGAATAGTATAAAATATTTCACGTTTCACTTACTGTAGAAGTGAGGTACTCCCAGGACTCAATAAATATGTGGTGTAACACAAAGAATTTGACGAACCGGTCGAAATAATATTTTTTTGAATCGTAGAGATCAATAGTGACATTCCCAATGCAATTGATTCCAAGTTGAGCAATAGTCCAATAGAAAAGATTGAAAAATAAAAAATGAAACATCTCAAAGTCAGTGATTAGTATGATTAAAGACAGTTCCGAAGGCATAACAATGCTTTTCAAAGGGAACGGAGAATTAAGTTAAGTAAATACTCGTTTAACGCCTTGCAATCACCTGCGCATTGCTAAAGTGCAATAAAAATATATTCAGTTCCACGACATCCTTTTCATTTATATAACTCGTTTTTATTTTCTCCCGTGAAAAAGAATTATCTGACATATTCAGTTTAAATATTTATAAGTCTCGTGATGTGTGCCTCTCAGGTGTACGGTTTGGTTGCCGTATGAATCTCGGAAATGTGAAATACTAAAGGGGCGAACAGGTTAGTTTTTTTAACCCATTTATTCTGTTGTTAATTAGGGTGGTAATTTTATTAACGTGCTATAATTTTATTGTTACCTCGTTCAAAAATTACGGAAATAAGTCGCACAGTTTGTGTTCGAGGCAAAGGAAATAATGTTAATTGCAGAAATAGTATTTGAATAAATAGTATTGAATTAAAGAAAATGATCCGTAAATTTTCTGTTTTACGCCGTAATTAATTCCAATCGTGCATTAATACGATCACGAGTTGTGCTTGTTAAGCGAATTGCATTAGGAAATAAGCTATTGGAGCCTCCATCATGGTAAGGTCTAGACTCGGGACCTTGAAAATAGTGCTGATACCAAAATTCAAATCACTTTTTGAGGGATAATTAAAATTTATATAAACAAAATGTTATATAACAACAATATATATATATATATATATATATATATATATATATATATATATGTGTGTGTTTGTGTGTGTTTGTGTGTGTGTGTGTGTGTGTGTGTGTGTGTGTGCGCGCGCGCATGCGTTTCAACACACTCACGTTGTACATTTCAGTTACGTTTGATTCACTTAACACAAAAATCTATTGTGGTAATAGTTCAGACACGTTCGTTGATCACCAAATTTCGTCATCAGTTTCAAAACGGCTGCCACTTCAATTTTTTTAAAAAATATAAGTTTTTATTTTAAAAGTTTAAAGTAACGAAATTCCACTATCGTAATCAGCGTTAAAATCTGCATAAATTAGAATGTTGGGTTTTCAAAACTCGTTGAAATTAAGAAATGTAATTAGACGCGGTCAGGGTTCATTTTCGTATTTTTAATGTAAAGTGGAAGTTTAAAATGTTAATATGCGCAGTTATATTTCTAATATTGCATTATATTTGATCTTAAACATTAAATATATTCAGTTATTGAATGTTTGTTTTATGTGTCAGCGTCACTTTTTTTAACTTCAAACTTCAAATACAGAATTATATTATGCGTACAGTGAAATATGATTTTTTTAAATAACATTCTTATTTAAAAAAGATTTAAAATGATTGTAAAAAAATCGATTTGAAAGAATTTGGATGAATTTAGTTTAAAAATAGCCACTGCGAAATGTACAATAGCTATTGACATAAAAGCATCTTTTTTGTAACTGAAATTAAGGAAAATGAGCAACTGAGAACATGATTTCTCAAATATAGAAAACATTAAACATTGAACTTGTTTTAGATTTATTGATTTAGTTACCTTATTTTGTTAAATAAAATGACTAATTTAATAAAATTACTTTGTTTAAATTACCAAAATGTTACTAAACTCTGTTAAACAAATTTCATTATATTTTGTCTAGTTTTTAACTATTTCAGATCCGTTTTAAAAATACAAAGTAAATAATAAAAATGTTCATAGAATTAATTTTATTTTGACAAAAACCGATATTTTATTTGTATATAAATTCGCCGACTGCTGTTAATACGATGTCTGGCTCCTCTGCAAATGTATCTCACTTTTATAACATGCTAGACTTGTAGAGGAATGTGATTTCCCTCAGGACTTCACCTTATACTGCTTCCTGAAGTCCGATAAAGTATTCAAAGTGAAAGGCAGTAACGAAAAAATTATCTATTAAAAGGTTTAGTTCACAATTTTTGCTATATTAGGCCTATTTTACATTATAACATTGCTAATTGTAATATTAAACATTTTTTTTTCACTATTATTGTGATTGTGAAAAAGTTATCGATTTTAATGAATATATCTTGTTTGGTTACCCAAGTAAAATAAGTTGCTCGATTCAAATGTTTTAGGTTAAACATTGTTGTAACAAATTCACAAATTTAACCTATACTTTTAACAATGTTTATACTACAGTTTTTAACATTGTTTATAGAGTTTTTAATATTTACAAATGTTAACTAAAAAACTAGTTAATTTAGAGGTTAAAATTATACACATTAAAACGTGGTGTTTTGTGATCTCCAAACACATTTAAAGAGGTCAAATAAAATTTCCAACTTATCATAAAAAGTATTTTTTTGGCATGAAAATTCATTTCGTTACTCAGCAAAATAATTTGAATTTTTTAAAAATAAAAATGAAGTTTTGCTCCTTTCTTCATATGTACACATATGAAGTAAGGAGAAAAACTTCATTTTTATTTAAAAAAATGTACACACATGTAACGTATTTAGAGTGGTGTGTGTGTGTGTGTGTGTGTGTGTGTGTGTGTGTGTGTGTGTGTGTGTGTCGAGTATGAGCTCAATCCAACTGCGTTTACCATATAGTTAATTAATATTAACAATTTTATATTTAGTAAATCCCTTGCTACAATTGATTAAAATTACGATAATTATATTTTTTGTAAATGTCAGCAAGTCTGGAAGGCACTACAATAAAACACGTAAAATATTTCCAGGCTAACACTTGACGAATTTCAAATCAATTTCTTCACGTCACAAATTCACGCGAGATCTGCTTCCATAATGAGGGCAATTTTAAACAATCAAAATATTCATGCCGCCTGCATTAGCCTAAATAAATCACGATATATGGCACAGTATGCGAGGCAAAGTAAACGTTTTAATAGGCGTTATTAACATACAAATAGACTATTCACTCGCTTAGCTCTCAACACTCGGGGGCACTTTAAATGCAAATGTTTTCACCGGTGAGGTCAGATAAGTTACGAGTTACTGATTTCTGTTTCAAATTAATTTACTTAACATTAACTTACTGAATTACGTATTTAATGATCCGAACACCTCATATATTAATTAATTGTTTTGCATGTACACCCTTTTTCCATTTGCATGTTCATACAATTTTTGAAAAACCCTTCAGAAAGACATTTTCAAAAATTCGTTTGGCTGCATCGTCACGTTTTCTAATAGCTCTTGTGAGTCAGCAAAACGATATCCCTTCAATGTCATTTTCAGTCATGGAAGCAGTTAAAAATCTAGTAGTGCAAGGTCAGGTGATAGGGGGGGGGTGTTCGAGAACGTTACCAATGTGCTCCTTAAGGTATTATTTCACCATCACCGATCGGTGGGACTGGACATTGTCATGCAATAAAAACCAACCGTTCCTCGCCCATTTCTCAGATCGTTTTCTTTTAATCCATTTCGTAGCAGTTTCAGAATCTCCTTTTATTGTTCTTTAGTAACTGTTTTACCTTCAGAAAAAATTAAAAAAATGTAGTGAATAATTTCAAATTTCACTGGACATCACTTTATCCCGGCGTCTGTCCAGACGAAATTCCTTGGTGATGTTTTTGATTTCAATAATGCAAACTGACATTTCATCTGGGGGTTGTAAAGGAAGCACCATTTTTTTAACACTGGATTTTTACCTGTTTTTATGACTGAATGTGGCATTGAAGGGACAATGTTTTGCTGACTCTAGAGGTGATGGAAAATGCGACGAAACGGCTAGACGAAATTTCTAAAAGTAGCTTCCAGGAGGTTTCCAACAATTGTGGAAAAGATGTGTGTGCATGCAGGAGCAGAGCATTGTGAAGGAAAATAAGGTTAAAATATTATACGCACTTTCAATAAATTTTCATTGACCAATTCCGGCAAAATTTTGACCCTATGTATATATATATATATATATATATATATATATATATATATATATTTGTTCAGACTCTATGTCTTAATACAATGTCTCGGAACCGCTTCAACAACCGAATTTAAAAAGCATCCGAAAACTGTTACTTGCACGTAACTCTCGTAAATTCAAAATAAACACCGTCCTACTTTTAAAACTCTTGTCTCCAAACAATGTTTACTTATAGTCAACATTTATCCTGTAGTATATTTACCGTCATCGTTCAAAGTATTTCTGTTGTCACATGATAATTGGTAGACATTTGACAAGTGCATATCATAAAGCCGCAGTCAGATTGGAAAGACTTTGATTACGACAACACAAAGGCAAATAATAAATGCACGAACGTGCAAAGCGTACGTTCTGTCATTGTACAGCCCTTCAGTATTACGCGACTCTATACGTTCTGTATCTACGTGTTTTCGAACTGTAATTAAAAACTTTATTCAGGATAATGAAACTATATTGGAAAATATTTGAACAACATTTTTTACCGTTTAAAAATGTGTACCGTTTAAAAATGTAGAGAAATGGCATTAATAAATCAGAAAATTTGAAATGGGAAATCTGGGAGAATATATTTCTCAAATTCACGTCCTGTTGTAATATTAGGTATACAATTTTAGTTTCGTAAATACATCTTTAAATTGTAATAACTTTATCCTTTTTTAGTCTACAAAACGTTTTTACTTGAATGTCCATCCTTCAGAGTGGCTATGCATCTGAGCGCAGAGGTAATGTCTAACTTGACTGACACTGACTAATTTTTTTTTAACTAAACTGACCTCTAGATAACATTTAGATGGGTCGTTAAAAAATATGTGTGTGTGTGTGTGTGTGTGTGTGTGTGTGTGTGTGTGTGTGTGTGTGTGTGTGTTTTCGTTCACATTCAAAATATTAATCAGATTTTTGTAATAACTTGAACAAGTTCGTTTACCAAAAAAAATGCATTCAAAGCCTTCAAAATGGCGACCATTTCAAATATTTAAATATGCTAAGGTCCTTTTCATACCCTTTTGTCATAAATATTTTTTTACCGAAGTAATCAACGTTAAAAACTTTAATGAAGTAGCATTTTGTATTTTAAAAATCTGTTGGAATTAAGGCATTTAATTTGATTGCAATCTAGGTTCATTTTCGTAATGTCAAAGCAATTTTAAAGTTTCAAATGTTAATATATGCGGATTTTAATGCTGTTTACAAAAGTGAAATCAGAATTTCAAAAAGATGGCAAGACAAAAATAATGACTTTCGGAAATTTGCTTTTATCACGTCAGAGATACAACTGCGTGCCGCGATTTTTGAAGTGGCCAAAATTTGGTTGCTTTACAAAACGTTCATAGAAGTTTAAAATTGTTCTGATATATTTTGAGCAGCTGTTTAAAAATGATGCTGAAAATTATTTTTATCCGTAGATCAAAATAACTCTAACGTTTTTTGTTTATAAACGTTAGCAAAATCATAAAAGCACACACAGAGAGACATTGTTGGAAACTTTTGTTCAATTGATTCAGTATGGAATATCTTAAAAAGTTTTATTAAGTTTTGACCCAGGGGAAATTCCATTTTCAGGTGAACTAAAAATTCTAAAATCAATGGCCATTCCTTATGCTAAAGAAGTTCTGTTATTCTCAACTAGATCTGAGAAGAAATAAAGTTTAATATTATTTTATCTAGAACTGGTATTATTATTGTTATGAAAATAAAACGTGGAAGTAATAATTTCAAGAAAAATTTAGTAAATGAGTAATTGCAGTATAGAAGTGTAAAAAATGTGAATATTTATAAGTATTTTAAAAATATTGGTGCAAAAAAGCCTTAAATTAACATTAAAATAATTTATTAAAGAATTTAGCAATACCCTTACGGCTATCTCCATAATATTTACACGTTTTTACACTAACTACGTATAATCTTCAGCTATATATTTATTAAAAAAATAATAACTTAGACATTAAAAAATCTAGTTTCGAAATGTTGTCCTACTTCTATAGACCCTACACCTACGTCAAAAGTTGCAGATCTCTAGGTAGATGCTATAGATTTGCTGTACATCAAACTCGCGCGCGCGCACACACACGCACACACACACACACACACACACACATACACACACAGACACACACACAGACAGACAGAGAGAGAGAGAGAGAGAGAGAGAGAGAGAGAGAGAGAGACGAACATTTCTTTTTATTAATAACATATTCAAAATTTGGATTATTTTGTTTTATAGCTTCCTGTCATAGCGGGTTTTGATTTAACAATGACAAGTATAGTTGCTGGCTAAATACTGTAACACTGATTGAACGACTTCATTTAAAAAAATGATTTCTACAAAAAACAAACTATATTTAAATGCCAAATGACGTCGACATCTTCGAAGATGTGTATTAACAAACAATAAAAAACAAACAACAGTACATTAGTTAAAACTGTTATTGCGGACTAGTGAACAGACTATAACCATTTATTCCCTTTCTAAAATGCTAAAGTAAATATTAAATTATAAACAGCTTATTTTATGTTGCCCTGATTAAACAGTTCTAAATAACAGTTGCCAGCAGTGTTGTACAATGTAGGTCACAGATAATGAAGTGGATAAGTACATGTAACTACGCACAGTATCATGTAGACCGTTCTATGCTGAACGAATTTGAAATTCATATTCATAAATTGTTGGAAAAAACAGAAACTCTTCTGTTTGGCTTAGCGGATTGTAAGAACATGTTATTATCACCGGTATGGGCGGAAGGAAAGAAATCCGATGTTGCCATATCGTGCAAAACATGTTGTTTCTTAAGTTCGTAATACCGATTGCAAAGTCATTTGAAAGTCTATTACGTACACGCAACCTGTCAGCGAAAACAAAGAACGATATTCTGAACAGACATAACTGGGACGCATGCTAAGTAAGATGATGAACACAGAGTGTTTCGAAATTACTGTACTTTTATTAAAAATTAATTTATCTTTGCATATAATTGATCCGGATATAGCAGCATTTTTGTAATGTTTAGCGAATTTCCATTGGAAAATGAGCCTTCAGAGAGACCATCATAATGAACCCACACCATGACTCTTGAAGTGAGTACCGTTACTGACCTCGGTCATTTTTTAAATTTTAATTTAAAAAAATTACTTTTGTGTTTTCGTACGCTCACGTTTGCGACTTGAGTTAGATTTCGTCAAACCTTCGCAGAAAAATAGATTTTGGAAAGAGGTCAAATCTTTAAAAAGCCACTTTTTTCTGAAATATTTTTGAAAATCTCATTTCACCATTGAAATCAGCGTTAAAAACTGCATAAAGTTTCAATTTGAATTACAAAGTATGTTAAAAGTAGGAAAATTCAGATTGATAGTTGTCAGAACTTATACTTTCAATACGACTTGAAAGTTGGAAACGCTTTTAAATGCAAACATGAGTTTTTATAAGAGGGATTGATTATAAATTTACTTTTGGAGAAACGCCTGTTGATATATGCGCGAGAAAGCTGCTTTGCGAGATTATTTTATTTTGCTCATAGGAAAGCCTTCAAACTTATCATAAGAAATTATTTCTTGAAAATATCCTATTATACGAGGGTTAATCAAATATAAACGAGACTGATTTTTTAAAAAATTTATTGCTTACTTACAAATTATTCTTGATACAACTTATTTTTCTACATAGTCTCCCGCACGAGAAACACATTTTTCCCACCGGATTGGAAGTTTTTTAATTCCATCTTCGTAAAAAGTTCTCGGGCGTTCATTGAGCCATTGGAGCACGAAGGTCTCCACCGCAGAATCGTCTTCGAAACTCTGGCCTCCAAGCGCCTCTTTGAGTGACCCAAACAGGTGATAGTCGCAGGGTGATAAGTCTGGACTGTATGGGGGATGTTCCATTGGTTCCCAGCCAATTTGATCGAGTTTAAGCCTCGTAGCGTTCGCCTTAACCTTTAAAAACCTTTGAAAGAAAGAGAAAGATAAGGGGAGAGAAAGAAGGATGGAAAGAGAGAGAGGGAGAGATAAGAGAGAGAGCGGAGAGAGAGAGGATGAGAGAAAGAGAGTGATGAAAAGAGAACGAGGAAAAAAGAGAGAGAGTGGAAGAAAATGAGAAAATGAGGAAAAATATATTCGAACAAACCGCTGACACTAATTACCCGTAATTATTGTTTTGGTAAAGTGTTTTATTTAAATCTTGCAATATAACTAAACTGTTTTTCTAATAACACTTGCAAAAATATTTACAAAAATTAGAAGTGTGAATTTTGTTTCTCTTAAAAACAAATATAAATTTGAAGATATATTTATAAAAATAACAGTGAAAATAATTTTTTTTTAAATTTTGTTATTTTAAGGCGAAAAGCACATTAAAGCTATTACCGCTTTCCTAAATGTAAGTGTAAGTGTAAAGTGTTAAAGTCGTAAGTATAGTGTTGTAAGTATAAGTGTGTGTTAGACTCGGGTACCGCGAGAGATGTCTAAATCCTCTCAATAGGTGCAGCTAGTCTGAACCCTTTGCGGGGTAATATAGTAAAAAGTATATTAATAAAGTGGTTTGCCTTACATCGATTATAGAGTTTGTTTTACTTACAAAATGTCTACATAAGAATGGTAAAATAAATAAAAGTGTTGCGCACAGGGAATGAGTAGTAACTGACTGTAGAAACAATAATCAGACTTTATTAATTCTAAACAGTGCAGCAAGAACAGTTACGTAAACATTCTTCAGCATGAACAGTATTATTTTAGGACCAAAAACTTAAGAAAGTGTATTTAAAAATAACAGAGTGATATACGACGTTTTAGTTTTTAATGGTTTAAGGAGCTAAGAAATATTTTTAAAATAATATCTTAACTTAAGAAAACGTATGGAAATTTTGTATTTTAAGAATATAAATAGTGATTTTTAAAAAGTATTTAGGCTTCTTGATTTAAAAAAGCTGTTAAAATGATTATAATTGTATAGTTTTAGGTTTGCAATATAAAAGTTACGGTTACGATGGTCCCTGTAGACATGAGACCATAAGAGACCATCATAAGAGCTGTTTTCGCCTAAGCTTCTTAGTTACTAGCTCAGTAGATCCCTGGGAGATTTTATGTTAAAGGTTTGTCCCTTGTCACCGCCTTTCCTCTTCTCAGTTTGTTCCCGAAGACTTTTGCAGATCACAATGATTGTTTTATTGTTTTGAGAAGCTTGACCCAATTCCATCATCGCAAGTCGTATACGTCCGCTAGCGTCTCCACAGTCTGTTCCGAGTCACTGTCAGCTCAATCTCCGTTCTATTTTCATTCCCCAGGTCCTTTTTCACCAGTTTGTCAGAATTTTTACGGTTTCAGCCATTAAAATCCCTTGAGTAGCTATAAAAATGGTAGTCCACCCGTACAGAGCATACATAGGTAAGCATGGAGGCCACGTGGTCAGAATCTGCTAAGCCCCTCATTAGCCACGCAGGTTTTAACATACGCAGTTTCGTCATCTTCATCTAACGCTGGGCAAATAAATGAAGAAAGGTTAGATCCAGCTGGGCCACTTCAGATTTGCCAAACGCACATTTTGTGAGTCCCTGAGAGGAAATACATTCTATAAAATGTATTTAGATGTGTAAAATGTATATTTAGAATATCCTTTATTTAAATTTTATAATATACAAATTTTAATAATGGACATTCATTTTCTACCCGTACAGAGTCCCGCAATCATAGATAAGGCTACGTTAAAACTGGAAGTCGTCTTTTATGTAAGATTCAGTATGTACTTTACTTACAACTAAGTACACCGCGCAACCATCAGTGGCGGCAGTTCCACCTTGGCTTGCTAGTGGATAAGGGCAGGGAAATACAGTTAGCAAATAAAAAGGATGATTGGATTAGGTTCTTGTTCTTTCCGATGGTTGGATATGGAAGTGGATTAATAGCTTACGTACGGCAGGACTCGCCAAATCCTGTAACAGCCTACCTTTTCATGGGATCGTCTGCCAGGTACCTTATATACTGGTTTCAGAACCAAATAAGCAGTATTAATGTAAACATAAGCGTTGAAAAGTGTTTTAATAACCTAAGGTGTCTTTCTTAAATCATTTAAAAAACATATTTATTCAGTGAGAAACCTTAAAAGATTATTTCGTTTGAATTTTTATTAAATTTGTTTGGTAAGTAGCATCGTTATATTTAATACTTAATAGTTTATAAAGATTAATAAATTTGCAATTCAGATAAAACATTTTCCGCGCAATTGACATCCACTCCCTTACCATTACTGTTAATTAAAACACGAAATGAGAGTTGCCTTGAGTTGACAATTTTCTACAAAAAAATTGTTATTAAGACTTACAAATGCAAAATTGTTCTGACATTTTGACATTGTACTTCTAGTAAATTGAATATTTCAAAGTAAAATATTCTTAAATAATTGCAAATCAAGTTTGTAAAGATGTCAGAAAAGAATAAATGATTCTAGAATAAATTACAGTAAACATATAATCATATTTACTTGTTTTGTCAACATTAAAATATTAAAATCTATTGCTGTAGAAGTGTTATAAAAATTATATGAAATCAGTTGTGTTTTATTTAGCGCTGCCGAACTTTTCATTGAAGTATCCTATCCATTTAGTAAGAGATCCTGGTAATAAAATCGTTTGTGAACATAACTTAATTTTTTTGCCGTATTGCACAACACAAACCTTTACTTCCAGTAATATTAGTGGTTTAACATATTGTAGAATTGCCTCCTCACTGCCTTTATCTAGCTTATTGTTCATTTTTAGAGTCAAAGAATGTTTAGTACAAAATTTGTTGTAAGACTCAAGAAAGTTAATAACTGTCCATTTAAGAAAGCTAATATTACCTGTTACTCATATTCATTTATTTACCCGGTTTTTATGAAATAGTTAATCGTGTATTTACGAGTAATCACACATAATTAAGGGTTCGTATTTTAAAAGTCCTAATATGGACATTTTTGACAAGACAATCTTATATCTGAGTTATCGTTATGAAATACATATTTTTGTTTAATGATAGTGAATATTCCATATACCGTTTAACGAAATTTAATTAAAAATGTATTTTAACCCTAGAAGCGACGAACGACTTGTAAGTCGTTTAAAATCCTACCTCTAAGCGATGTGCGACTTATGAGTCGTTTAAAATCCTACCTCTAAGCGATGTGCGACTTATGAGTCGTTTAAAATCCTACCTCTAAGCGATGTGCGACTTATGAGTCGTTTAAAATCCTACCTCTAAGCGATGTGCGACTTATGAGTCGTTTAAAATCCTACCTCTAAGCGCTGAGCGACTTATGAGTCGTTTGAAATCCTACCTCTAAGCGATGTGCGACTTATGAGTCGTTTAAAATCCTACCTCTAAGCGATGTGCGACTTATGAGTCGTTTAAAATCCTACCTCTAAGCGCTGAGCGACTTATGAGTCGTTTAAAATCCTACCTCTAAGCGATGTGCGACTTATGAGTCGTTTAAAATCCTACCTCTAAGCGATGTGCGACTTATGAGTCGTTTAAAATCCTACCTCTAAGCGATGTGCGACTTATGAGTCGTTTAAAATCCTACCTCTAAGCGATGTGCGACTTATGAGTCGTTTAAAATCCTACCTCTAAGCGATGTGCGACTTATGAGTCGTTTAAAATCCTACCTCTAAGCGATGTGCGACTTATGAGTCGTTTAAAATCCTACCTCTAAGCGATGTGCGACTTATGAGTCGTTTAAAATCCTACCTCTAAGCGATGTGCGACTTATGAGTCATTTAAAATCCTACCTCTAAGCGATGTGCGACTTGTAAGTCGTTTAAAATCCTACCTCTAAGCGATGTGCGACTTGTAAGTCGTTTAAAATCCTACCTCTAAGCGATGTGCGACTTATGAGTCGTTAAAAATCCTACCTCTAAGCGATGTGCGACTTATGAGTCGTTTAAAATCCTACCTCTAAGCGATGTGCGACTTATGAGTCGTTTAAAATCCTACCTCTAAGCGATGTGCGACTTATGAGTCGTTTAAAATCCTACCTCTAAGCGATGTGCGACTTATGAGTCGTTTAAAATCCTACCTCTAAGCGATGTGCGACTTATGAGTCGTTTAAAATCCTACCTCTAAGCGATGTGCGACTTATGAGTCGTTTAAAATCCTACCTCTAAGCGATGTGCGACTTATGAGTCGTTTAAAATCCTACCTCTAAGCGATGTGCGACTTATGAGTCGTTTAAAATCCTACCTCTAAGCGATGTGCGACTTATGAGTCGTTTAAAATCCTACCTCTAAGCGATGTGCGACTTATGAGTCATTTAAAATCCTACCTCTAAGCGATGTGCGACTTGTAAGTCGTTTAAAATCCTACCTCTAAGCGATGTGCGACTTATGAGTCGTTTAAAATCCTACCTCTAAGCGATGTGCGACTTATGAGTCGTTTAAAATCCTACCTCTAAGTGCTGAGTGACTTATAAGTCGTTTAAAATCCTACCTCTAAGCGCTGAGCGACTTATGAGTCGTTTGAAAACACCGGTATTTTAACACACTGTTTTAACACATTTATCCTATTGCAATCTTAATAAAATAAATACCATTAGAAAGTAGAGATTCTATGATTTATTTGGAATTTTTTATATTTATAAAGTTTACTTTTAATGTGTTTTAATAAAATCGTAAACAAACGCACAAACTAGAAGAGCTACAGTTGCTTGCAGTACTGCGAGTGGAATTTGTCAAAATGCCAATTTTCAAAAAAAACATTCAACCGAGTAAATCATTGACAACATGATTTTGGTTGGTATCTTTTGAAAGATTAGATCTTTCTGTAGAATTCACCTATTGACCATATTTGTCTACAAGTTATAGTTTGGTATCTGTGATTTTTCAAACTATGGTCAATATTTGATGTAGAAATCTACGAAGTACAGACCTCATCGAAAACAACGATTACTAGCCTGTTTTATGTTATAACTGAACGTAGTTTGTTCTATGAAATAGATTAAAAGTTGCTCTATAAAATAGTATATTTGTCATCTACGAAAGCCAAAGGGCACGATTTTCACGGTTTGCGCGGCAGCTGCCTACTCATTGTCTGCAAAGTCTTTGTAGAGAGTACAGTTTGCAAAGTATATCTTTTGTGAATATAATTAGAAAATGTAAGTTTTTAATAATTGTTTGGTGTTTTGAAGTGTTTCAAAATTTGTTATTAAATGATAATGTGTGAAATGAAAAGTGATTTATATGTAAATAGAAGTGATAAAAGTGAATTTATTAGTAGGCTATACCTAACCTATTTTTATTTTATTTTATTTGTTTTTCTTCTTCAGCTTATTTCCACTACAGTAACATTCTTTTCACTTTTATTAATTTTAACATTCTTTTAACATGTATCATTAATTTCATGGTACCTGTTTGTAGTATTTGTAAATTTGTTTTCATACCGACATTAAATGATTGTAAAATATTTTCTCCGAAAATGTGTACTAATTTCATTGTTTCTACCGTAACAAAAATTTATAAAAATATTGGAAAACAAATTATATTGTTCTCTTCAAGATTAAGTATAAAAACTTTTGTATATTTTAAACAAATTACAAAAATTGTTTGCTATTTTTTCAAAGGATGAATCTAAACAAGTTTTTTGTAAATTTGACAGAGAAAAAAATCGTTTTCCCAATATATATATATTAAACTTTTTTCTCCAAAGAAATATCATACTTTTGTTATATATTATTATTTAGTGATTAAGTGTCTTATAAATGGTATATAAATTATGTGGTTTTATTTGAGTTTAGATATTGTGGTATTGTGGTATACAACTGTATGTTTGGAGGTATTTTTCAGACGTTTATGCCAAGAATAATTTTAACTTTCTCACATTTCAACCTTTAAGAATATTTATAAATATAATCTTATTTACATATAAATGTAAAAAATTTGTATATTTTTTAAAAAACTAGAAAAATGTTTTTTATTTTTCCATGGAGCTCTAAGTTGAGTTTTTAAATTAACGAACAGTGTTTCCTCCTATTCCAAAGTCATAACTGTCTTTAAAATTCTTTTGTTTTTATTACTTAAAATCAATGAATTATATAGTTCTTTATTTAAAAAAATATGTACAAAACTTCAAGTTTTAAACAGAAATTATATTTTAATTTGAATTTCAAACATTACCATGCACAGTACACTTCACTGTGGAAAAATGACTACACTTCACTGTGTTCTGCATTACACTATTAGGGTTAAGTAAGTATTCTTGAAAACTTTATATATCATTTATAAACATTTATGTATATTTTTCATAAAAATCCAATTATAACAATTACTTGCTTAAAATTACAATTTAAGCTTATTTTACGCTGTTTTTAAAATGTTGGTGGTATCACCCAATAGGAAAATACTTATTTCACCCTTTTTCTTCTCCGATATTTATAGTTTGTTAAAAAACTAATAAAATTTTAATTACATACGCTTCTATTTATTCATTTTGTTACCTATTAAATTATTATCCCACATTTTCAAAAATAAAAGTCTTCGTACCAGTTTTATTACCTCTTTGGACTGATACGAAAAATAATGTCTCGCTGATGTTTTGTAAGCAAATTGCCAAAAACTATCTTGTGCTACACTCCTTTCGGAAATCTTGTTTCACCAAAATATTCAGCATTTAAATCTTCGGAAAATTACACTTGACACTTTCGAATTCATTGAAAATTTCAAAGGCAGATATATACAGATTTTAATGTCTTTACACACACACACACACACACACACACACACACACATATATATATATATATATATATATATATATATATATATATATATATATATATTTATTTATTTATAGGCATACAGTGATCAAAAGTTCAGAATCGTCGCTAATTTTAAGATCCCGCGTCAGGTTTTTACTATTATGGTCTCAAACATTTCATTTTTTTAAAACAATACAAATCGCTAAAAATGTCACTTTAATTATTTCCCGTTTACTCGCTTTTACTGTCTCAGATCGACTTGCCCTGAATTTAATCATTTCTTGTGATCCGTCACAGGTTAGTTGAATTGAGTTCATTGAACAGTGGCCTTTGTGCTCACTACCTGTGATATCCACAAAGATGGATACGTCACTGATATCCACACAGGCTTCACAGCTTTGACATGTCTTTGCTTCAGGGTCCATTGTGATTTAATTAGTCAATTTTGGTAACGTTGTGGCATAACATTAGACAATGCATGTTTATGTAATCACAGCTACTCCTGTGTTAATTTATGTTTATAACTTTCGCTTCTGTTCCAATTAAAAAAAAAAAAACGCCCTATACAGTGTGATAGAACAAAATAAAAAAGTAACAACATTTGAAAGTACTACAGTTGAAAATAAATTAAAATTTCACTCAGAATTTTTTTTTTAAAATTTATTTTACATCTTCTTTACAAATACGATTTATTGTGGTAAGCATTTTTAAAGTTAGCAAAAATTTAAGAAATAAATTTAAAAATTAATCAAAAATACAAACATTATACTAACTTTGGGAAATCAAAATCAGATAATTTATGTTTGAAAATAACTTATCTAATCCATTAAGGTAATACCTACATAGTGACCTTATAATTAGAGCTGAACGTGAACTACTTATCTCTTTTAAAGGGTTATATATATATATATATATATATATATATATATATATATATATATATATATATATATATATATATATATATACATGTATATATTTGTGTGTGTACGCGTGCGCGCGAGCTCTTGTATGTGTGTCTCTTAGTACCCTAGCGTTTACAATTTGAGTTATTTAATTCAAACGATGTAAAAAATGGTTGTTTCTCAAAATACATTTAACAAGTTACATAATGGTGGCCATTCTAAATCTCAAAAAAACATAATTTTTAACTTTTTACTTTTTAAAAACTGATTTCTGTATTGTAACCAGCTTTAAAATCTGCATTATTTATCATCATAACTTTTCAACTTAAAATGCTAAACACTGTTAAATGATTACGATAGCAAAAATTCTAAGATAAAACAGATACTTTCATATGTTACTTTGCGGAAATTTGCTTTCTTCTCGTTGGCGGGACAACTGCGTTTAGAGATTATTTTAAAGTTTTTGTTTTAATTAGTGCTTAATTACTTTAATTAGGAGTTTCAATTATAACGTGAGTAATTATATCTGATTTTGATATTATAAAGTTATTTTGCTTTAAAAAACAGATAATGATTACAAAAGAACATTTCAGGATTACACTATTGAATTATTTATGTCAAGAAATCTGCGACCCTCCCTTGACTTCCAAGTTTTTTTTTATCCTACATGTTCGCGCTGAATACGTAATACAGTAAAATAGGCTGCGATGTTCATATACGGTGTGTTCAAGAAGTCAGTTACACACCAGGTTACTTTTCAAGGGGACTATACAAATTTAAATAACATTGTGTCACATTGCGAATCACAAAAATCAAATTTAGCATAGATAAGTGTTGTTAATAGTAAATCAGACAACAATTACTCTAAAAATCAGTGAAAATCCAACAAAACCAGCCGGTCAGTTAAATATTGTAGTTGGTCAAATATTTTCAATAACCATCAAAACATTCAAACATGTAAAAGAACTTTGCTTGATGGGCAAATAATAAGAAGGAAACTATTTTCCACAAAATGAAAGGAACTGATTTAAAACGAATCCTTTATGTATCTGTTAATTATATAAAACTTTTATATTTAAAAAAATGTAAGAATAAAAGTTATGCCATTTTGGAAAATCTGGAATGACCGCAGTTTTGAGAGTAACCTGTAAAAGCTACAACCAAATAATTTTTAATGAAAACTTTAAATTACTAAACCAAAGCGGTAACATAACATATATTGTGACATAGATTTTTTCGATTTATCAATCATATTTTTTTAGATTATGATCGGTGAAAAGTCGTTGTACCAATTCTAAGTTTTCCAATGACCGCGTCAATAGCGCATTTTTTAAAAGAATTTCTCCAAAATAATGTTTTTTAATACATAATAAGGTTATAGCCTATGTAAAAAAACATTTGTTTTTTTAATAATTATTTCTGTATTGCACGTATACAGTAAATGAATGAATGAATTTATATTAATTTTATTGATGGAATTTTAGGTCTTTTTTCTATTTAACTGTAGAGAATGGAAATGTAAAAATTGGTTGATATTACTGTGAAATTCATAAATTTATGGGTCATCGATGATGAATAGTGAACTTCCGGTGCTCTTCTAGTTCAGCCATG
Source organism: Callitettix versicolor (assembly GCA_022606455.1). Classification (NCBI taxonomy): domain Eukaryota; kingdom Metazoa; phylum Arthropoda; class Insecta; order Hemiptera; family Cercopidae; genus Callitettix; species Callitettix versicolor. Next base: position 14,903,828 of record CM040188.1, on the reverse strand, counting down.
GCGAGAGATATATGGATGACAAATAGAACAAAGAAAATTACAAGAATCAATAACTGGTACTCCAAATGACACAATAATCTGTCTCACTGCATTGAGGATATGAAAATAAACCCTTACTTTAAGGGCGCGTGTATTTGTATGCTTATGTATTTTCCAGAATAGTATAAAATATTTCACGTTTCACTTACTGTAGAAGTGAGGTACTCCCAGGACCCAATAAATATGTGTTGTAACACAAAGAATTTGACGAACCGGTGTCGAAATAATATTTTTTTGGATCGTAGAGATCAATAGTGACATTCCCAATGCAATTGATTCCAATTTGAGCAATAGTCGAATAGAAAAGTTTGAAAAATAAAAAACGAAACATCTCAAAGTCAGTCATTAGTATGATTAAAGACAGTTCCGCAGGCATAACAAAGCTTTTCAAAGGGAACGGAGAATTAAGTTAAGTAAATACTCGTTTAACGCCTTGCAATCACCTATGCATTGCTAAAGTGCAATAAAAATATATTCAGTTCCACGACATCCTTTTCATTTATATAATTCGTTTTTATTTTCTCCCGTGAAAAAGAATTATCTGACATATTCAGTTTAAATATTTATAAGTCTCGTGATGTGTGCATCTCAGGTGTACGGTTTGGTTGCCGTATGAATCTCGGAAATGTGAAATACTAAAGGGGCGAACAGGTTAGTTTTTTTAACGCATTTACTCTGTTGTTAATTAGGGTGGTAATTTTATTAACGTGCTATAATTTTATTGTTACCTCGTTCAAAAATTACGGAAATAAGTCGCACAGTTTGTGTTCTAGGCAATTTTTCTGTTTTACGCCGTAATTAATTCCAATCGTGCATTAATACGATCACGAGTTATGCTTGTTAAGCGAATTGCATTGGGAAATGAGCTATTGGAGCCTCCATCATGGTAAGGTCTAGACTCGGGACCTTGAAAATAGCGCTGATACCAAAATTCAAATCACTTTTTGAGGGATAATTAAAATTTATATAAACAAAATGTTATATAACAAAAAATATATATATATATATATATATATATATATATAATGTGTGTGTGTGTGTGTGTGTGTGTGTGGGCGCGCGCGCGCGCATGCGTTTCAACACGCTCACGTTGTACATTTCAGTTACGTTTGATTCACTTAACACAAAAATCTATTGCGGTAATAGTTCAGACACGTTCGTTGATCACCAAATTTCGTCATCATTTTCAAAACGGCTGCCACTTCAATTTTTTTAAAAAATATAAGTTTTTATTTTAAAAGTTTAAAGTAACGAAATTCCACTATTGTAATCAGCGTTAAAATCTGCATAAATTAGAATGTTGGGTTTTCAATACTCGTTGAAATTAAGAAATGTAATTAGACGCGGTCAGGGTTCATTTTCGTATTTTTAATGTAAATTGAAAGTTTAAAATGTTAATATGCGCAGTTATATTTCTAATATTGCATTATATTTGATCTTAAACATTAAATATATTCAGTTATTGAATGTTTGTTTTATGTGTCAGCGTCACTTTTTTTAACTTCAAAATTCAAATACAGAATTATATTATGCGTACAGTGAAATATGATTTTTTTAAATAACATTCTTATTTAAAAAAGATTTAAAATGATTGTAACAAAATCGATTTGAAAGAATTTGGATGAATTTAGTTTAAAAATAGCCACTGCGAAATGTACAATAGCTATTGACATAAAAGCATCTTTTTTGTAACCGGAAATAAAGGAAAATGAGCAACTGAGAACATGATTTCTCAAATATAGAAAACATTAAACATTGAACTTGTTTTAGCTTTATTGATTTAGTTACCTTATTTTGTTCAATAAAATAACTAATTTAATAAAATTACTTTGTTTAAATTACCAAAATGTTACTAAACTCTGTTAAACAAATCTCATTATATTTTGTCTACTTTTTAACTATTTCAGATCCGTTTTAAAAATACAAAGTAAATAATAAAAATGTTCATAGAATTAATTGTATTTTGACAAAAACCGATATTTTATTTGTATATAAAATATCGACTGCTGTTAATACGGTGTCTGGCTCCTCTGCAAATGTATCTCACTTTTATAACATGCTAGACTTGTAGAGGAATGTGATTTCCCTCAGGACTTCACCTTATACTGCTTCCTGAAGTCCGATAAAGTATTCAAAGTGAAAGGCAGTAACGGAAAAATTATCTATTAAAAGGTTTAGTTCACAATTTTTGCTATATTAGGCCTATTTTACATTATAACTTTGCTAATTGTAATATTAAACATTTTTGTTTTCACTATTATTGTGATTGTGAAAAAGTTATCGATTTTAATGAATATATCTTTGTGGTTACCCAAGTACAATAAGTTGCTCGATTCAAATGTTTTAGGTTAAACATTGTTGTAACAAATTCACAAATTTAACCTATACTTTTAACAATATTTATACTACAGTTTTTAACATTGTTTATAGAATTTTTAATATTTACAAATGTTAACTAAAAAACTAGTTAATTTAGAGGTTAAAATTATACACTTAGACTCAGTACATTAAAACGTGGTGTTTTGTGATCTCCAAACACATTTAAAGAGGTCAATTAAAATTTCCAACTTATCATAAAAAGTATTTTTTTGGCATGAAAATTCATTTCGTTACTCGGCAAAATAATTTGAATTTAAAAAAAATAAAAATGAAGTTTTGCTCCTTACTTCATATGTACACATATGAAGTAAGGAGAAAAACTTCATTTTTATTTAAAAAAATGTACACACATGTAACGTATTTAGAGTGTGTGTGTGTGTGTGTGTGTGTGTGTGTGTGTGTGTGTGTGTGTGTGTGTGTGTGTGTCGAGTATGAGCTCACTTCAACTGCGTTTACCATATAGTTAATTAATATTAACAATTTTATATTTAGTAAATCCCTTGCTACAATTGATTAAAATTACGATAATTATATTTTTTGTAAATGTCAGCAAGTCTAGAAGGCACTACATTCAATACTAAATAAAACACGTAAAATATTTCCCGGCAAACACTTGACGAATTTCAAATCAATTTCTTCACGTCACAAATTCACGCGAGATCTGCTTTCATAATGAGGGCAATTTTAAACAATCAAAATATTCATGCCGCCTGCATTAGCCTAAATAAATCACGATATATGGCACAGTATGCGAGGCAAAGTAAACGTTTTAATAGGCGTTATTAACATACAAATAGACTATTCACTCGCTTAGCTCTCAACACTCGGGGGCACTTTAAATGCAAATGTTTTCACCGGTGAGGTCAGATAAGTTACGAGTTACTGATTTCTGTTTCAAATTAATTTACTTAACATTAACTTACTGAATTACGTATTTAATCATCCGAACACCTCATATACTAATTAATTGTTTTGCATGTACACACTTTTTCTACCGTTCATAGAATTTTTGAAAAACCCTTCAGAAAGACATTTTCAAAAATTCGTTTGGCTGCATCGTCACGTTTTCTAATACCTCTTGTAAGTCAGCAAAACGATATCCCTTCAATGTCATTTTCAGTCATGGAAGCAGTTAAAAATCTAGTAGTGCAAGGTCAGGTGATGGGGGGGGTGTTCGAGAACGTTACCAATGTGCTCCTTAAGGTATTATTTCACCATCACCGATCGGTGGGACTGGACATTGTCATGCAATAAAAACCAACCGTTCCTCGCCCATTTCTCAGATCGTTTTCTTTTAATCCATTTCGTAGCAGTTTCAGAATCTCCTTTTATTGTTCTTTAGTAACTGTTTTACCTTCAGAAAAAATAAAAAAATTGTAGTGAATAATTTCAAATTTCACTGGACATCACTTTATCCCGGCGTCTGTCCAGACGAAATTCCTCCTTTCTTGGTGATGTTTTTGATTTCAATAATGCAAACTGACATTTCATCTGGGGGTTGTAAAGGAAGCACCATTTTTTTACCATTGGATTTTTACCCGTTTTTATGACTGAATGTGGCATTCAAGGGACAATGTTTTGCTGACTCAAGAAGTGATGGAAAACGCGACGAAGCGGCTAGACGAAATTTCTAAAAGTAGCTTCCAGGAGGTTTCCAACAATTGTGGAAAAGAAGTGTGTGCATGCAGGAGCAGAGTATTGTGAAGGAAAATAAGGTTAAAATATTATACGCACTTTTAATAAATTTTCATTGACCAATTCCGGCAAAATTTTGACCCTATGTATGCATATACATATATATATATATATATTTGTTCAGACTCTATGTCTTAATACAATGTCTCGGAACCGCTTCAACAACCGAATTTAAAAAGCATCAGAAAACTGTTACTTGCACGTAACTCTCGTAAATTCAAAATAAACACCGTCCTACTTTTAAAACTCTTGTCTCCAAACAATGTTTACTTATAGTCAACATTTATCTTGTAGTATATTTACCGTCATCGTTCAAAGTGTTTCTGTGTCACACGATAATTGGTAGACATTTGACAAGTGCATATCATAAAGCCGCAGTCAGATTGGAAAGCCTTTGATTACGACAACACAAAGGCAAATAATAAATGCACGAACGTGCAAAGCGTACGTTCTGTCATTGTACAGCCCTTCAGTATTACGCGACTCTATCCGTTCTGTATCTACGTGTTTTCGAACTGTAATTAAAAACTTCATTCAGGATAATGAAACTATATTGGAAAATATTTGAACATTTTTTACCGTTTAAAAATGTAGAGAAATGGAATTAATAAATCAGAAAATTTGAAATGGGAAATCTAGGAGAATACATTTCTCAAATTCACGTCCTGTTGTAATATTAGGTATACAATTTTAGTTTCGTAAATACATCTTTAAATTGTAATAACTTTATCCTTTTTAGTCCACAAAATGTTTTTACTTGAATGTCCAACCGTCAGAGTGGCTATGCATCTGAGCGCAGAGGTAATGTCTAACTTGACTGACACTGACTAATTTTTTTTTAACTAAACTGACCCCTAGATAACATTTAGATGGGTCGTTAAAATAATGTGTGTGTGTGTGTGTGTGTGTGTGTGTGTGTGTGTGTGTGTGTGTGTGTGTGTGTTTTCGTTCACATTCAAAATATTAATCCGATTTTTATAATAACTTGAACAAGTTCGTTTACCAAAAAAATGCATTCAAAGCCTTCAAAATGGCGACCATTTCAAATCTTTAAAAATTCAAAGGTCCTTTTCATACCCTTTTGTCATAAATATTTTTTTACCGAAGTAATCAACGTTAAAAACTTTAATGAAGTAGCATTTTGTATTTTAAAAATCTGTTGGAATTAAGGCATTTAATTTGATTGCAATCTAGGTTCATTTTCGTAATTTCAAAGCAATTTTAAAGTTTCAAATGTTAATATATGCGGATTTTAATGCTGTTTACAAAAGTGAAATCAGAATTTCAAAAAGATGGCAAGACAAAAATAATGACTTTCGGAAATTTGCTTTTATCACGTCAGAGATACAACTGCGTGCCGCGATTTTTGAGGTGGAGTATTGAAGTGGCCAAAATTTGGTTGCTTTATAAAATTGTTCTGATATATTTTGAAGAGCTGTTTAAAAATGATGCTGAAAATTATTTTTATCCGTAGATCAAAATAACTCTCACGTTTTTTGTTTATAAACGTTAGCAAAATCATAAAAGCAGACACAGAGAGACATTGTTGGAAACTTTTGTTCAATTGATTCAGTATGGAATATCTTAAAAAGTTTTATTAAGTTTTGACCCAGGGGAAATTCCATTTTCAGGTGAACTAAAAATTCTAAAATCAATGGCCATTCCTCATGCTAAAGAAGTTCTGTTGTTCTCAACTAGATCTGGGAAGAAATAAAGTTTAATATTATTTTATCTAGAACTGGTATTATTATTATTATGAAAATAAAACGTGGAAGTAATAATTTCAAGAAAAATTTAGTAAATGAGTAATTGCAGTATAGAAGTGTAAAAAATGTGAATATTTATAAGTATTTTAAAAATATTGGTGCAAAAAAGCCTTAAATTATCATTAAAATAATTTATTAAAGAATTTAGCAATACCCTTACGGCTATCTCCATAATATTTACACGTTTTTACACTAACTACGTATAATCTTCAGCTATATATTTATTAAAAAAATAATTACTTGGACATTAAAAAATCTAGTTTCGAAATGTTGGCCTACTTCTATAGACCCTACACCTACGTCAAAAGTTGCAGATCTCTAGGTAGATGCCATAGATTTGCTGTACATCAAACGCGCGCGCGCGCACACACGCACGCGCACACACACACACACACACACACACACACAGAGAGAGAGAGAGAGAGAGAGAGAGAGAGAGAGAGAGAGAGAGAGAGAGAGAGAGAGAGAGAGAGAGAGAGAGAGAGAGAGAGAGAGAGAGAGAGAGAGAGAGAGAGAGAGAGAGAGAGAGAGAGACGAACATTTCTTTTTATTAATAACATATTCAAAATTTGGATTATTTTGTTTTATAACTTCCTGTCATAGCGGGTTTTGATTTAACAATGACAAGTATAGTTGCTGGCTAAATACTGTAACACTGATTGAACGACTTCATTTAAAAAAATGGTTTCTACAAAAGACAAACTATATTTAAATGCCAAATGACGTCGACATCTTCGAAGATGTGTATTAACAAACAATAAAAAACAAACAACAGTACATTAGTTAAAACTGTTATTGCGGACTAGTGAACAGACTATAACCATTTATTCCCTTTCTAAAATGCTAAAGTAAATATTAAATTATAAACAGCTTATTTTATGTTGCCTTGATTAAACAGTTCTAAATAACAGTTGCCAGCAGTGTTGTACAATGTAGGTCACAGATAATGAAGTGGATAATTACACGTAACTACGCACAGTATCATGTAGACCGTTCTATGCTGAACGAATTTGAAATTCATATTCATAAATTGTTGGAAAAAACAGAAACTCTTCTGTTTGGCTTAGCGGATTGTAAGAACATGTTATTATCACCGGTATGGGCGGAAGGAAAGAAATCCGATGTTGCCATATCGTGCAAAACATGTTGTTTCTTAAGTTCGTAATACCGATTGCAAAGTCATTTGAAAGTCTATTACGTACACGCAACCTGTCAGCGAAAACAAAGAACGATATTCTGAACAGACATAACTGGGACGCATGCTAAGTAAGATGATGAACACAGAGTGTTTCGAAATTACTGTACTTTTATTAAAAATTAATTTATCTTTGCATATAATTGATCCGGATATAGCAGCATTTTTGTAATGTTTAGCGAATTTCCATTGGAAAATGAGCCTTCGGAGAGACCATCATAATGAACCCACACCATGACTCTTGAAGTGAGTACCGTTTCTGACCTCGGTCATTTTTTAAATTTTAATTTAAAAAAATTACTTTTGTGTTTTCGTACTCTCACGTTTGAGACTTGAGTTAGATTTCGTCAAACCTTTGCAGAAAAATAGATTTTGGAAAGAGGTCAAATCTTTAAAAAGCCACTTTTTTTCTGAAATATTTTTGAAAATCTCATTTCACCATTGAAATCAGCGTTAAAAACTGCATAAAGTTTCAATTTGAATTACAAAGTATGTTAAAAGTAGGAAAATTCAGATTGATAGTGGTTAGAACTTATACTTTCAATACGACTTGAAAGTTGGAAACGCTTTTAAATGCAAACATGAGTTTTTATAAGAGGGATTGATTATAAATTTACTTTTGGAGAAACGCCTGTTGATATATGCGCGAGGAAGCTGCTTTGCGAGATTATTTTATTTTGCTCATAGGAAAGCCTTCAAACTTATCATAAGAAATTATTTCTTGAAAATATCCTATTATATAAACATCACACATTACAATAGTATACGCAATAATGTATAAATAATAATTTGGATCATTTTAATGTTCCAAATCAAAATGGAATTACACAAAAGGAAACAGAATCTTCTTCAGATTAATTTTTGTATTTTATAATTTTTTTGAAAATTCATAGAGATATTACCAAAACTGATTTTTAGGCACGCTTGAGTGAAATTGGAAAAAAATTGTGAAAAATAAAAAGGTGTTCACTTCCTCAAAACGTATGGCTATAGTTAGACTCATTCAAGGTCCCACCAATTGCTCATTTCAAGTTGAAAATTCTCTAGTAATACACCTCTTATAGTTAAGAATACCTTAACTATGAAAGTAAGTCTATTAAAATAGTCTATGAAGTAGTTATTATTATTATAATTATTATTTTATTATTATTATTATTATTATTATTATTGTTATTGTTATTGTTACCGTTACCGTTACCGTTACCGTTACTGTTACTGTCACTATCACTTTCACTGTCACTGTCACTGTCACTGCCACTGCCACTGTCACTGTCACTGCCTACTGTTAATGTTACTGTACCCCACCGTTACCGTTACTGTTACTGTCACTATCACTTTCACTGTCGCTGTCACTGTCACTGCCACTGTGACTGTGACTGTCACTGCTACTGTTAATGTTACTATTACCCTTACCGTTACCGTTCCTGTTACTGTCACTGTCACTGTTATTGTTACTCTTACCGTTACCGTTACCGTTGTTATTATTATTATCATTATTGTTATTGTTATTGTTATTATTATTATTATTATTATTATTATTATTATTATTATTATTATTATTATTATTATTATTAATGTTATTGTTGTTATTATTATTATTATTACTATCAATATTATTATTGTTGTTATTATTACTACTACTACTTATAGTTTAAAGTACAGTAGGCCTTTCAGAATATCCTTAATTAATTGCCTGGGCACCGTTCCTCGACAACGCTCTGATGAGTCCGTAACCTTTTCTGTCAATGTATCCTGTAATTGTAGTAGGAAACATGTTACTGCAACAACTTCATTAGAGATTGGATGTTCTTTCTCCATGAAGTATAAAAGCAGCCTAAGTTATTTAAGTCTTACCGTCCATCCAGTAATATAGGAAATAGCCAGTAAGTGCACTTGCCATCTTTATAAAAAAACCGCCATTTTGAAACGGAAGTATATAGGAAAAAATTATACACATACATTGTTACTGCTTTATACAAGGCACATTCATTTGAAATTTCAAACAATCGATCAATGTTTTTGGGAAAAAGTGCGTAATAAACAAACAAACACAAATACACAACGATGTAATAGTTAAATGCTTTGTTCGCACAATTATTACATCTATCCAAACAACATTTTTGTATGACATAATTTTTTCCAACTTTTTTTCAAAATTATTTTGCAAAGTCTGAATAGTTTCTTCAAAACGAATCTCGCTCCAAGTCCCATGTCTGAAGTTAAGTTCGACTTCAGACTTGGAAATGAACCACCTCGAAGAGCCTAGATACGATTTTGTTGAAAAGTCCGAACAATGTTTGTTCTAGAACAGATGAACCACGGATTTCAATGTAATTAATATTTTGTTCATTTGTGTAGGAAATACGTATTAAAAATATATTTTATATAAAACCATTAAAGAATTACAAAAAAATAATAAAGAATGGAGCTAATTGAAAGGGTCCGGACGAACACTCCAATATATTTTCGAATATAAATTCTATAATAAATAATTTGCGAAACTGATCGATTTGGAATTAAAACTATATAAAAAATAAACAAAAATATCTCGTACTACAATATAACATAAGTAAAAAATACATTTATTTCGTTACAAAAACGAGGACAATAGAGAGATAAATCATTGCGCAAAGTGACAGAATCCCATTTCTAACAGAAACACAATAAAGAGTTTAATATATGACCACCATTTTTGTTGAGGCAGTAGAATTCATAGCTTTTGGTCGCTATTTCCAAGTAATCAAAAGTCTCAACTAAACTATAAATCTTAAATTCGATTACCTTTTGAAATTACACACAAACAAGTATACTGGCGCGTATATTTTACGTAATTACAAATTACAAATTCGAATACATTCGTTCATTTGTTTGTTTAAATGTTAATATTTCATTTAATTGAATCTTTCCAATGTAAGAATAATACTGCCATTTTTTCTTTGTCTTTAACTTTCCCGTTTTTTTAGTCTAATTGGCATAATGAATAAACTTTAAAAAATAAATAAATCTACTTAATAATTGAGGTTGTATTCATTTTGTAACGTAGAGACACAATAAGAAGGGATTTATTTTTTGAAAAACCATTCACTAAAGAAAGTTTTCACCCTTTAAAGTTCATTCTTCCCCTATAGAATTTGTTTACATAAAAGCTGTTGAATAAAAACAAAAGTTTAATTTTCATAACTGATTTGAACAAAAAGAAAATAATTAAACTCATAATATTTTCTATGGCAATAGTTTGAATAACTACATTTATTAAAAAGATATTTCGCGGAGTTGCCCATAAAGTGGGCACGGGTTTCTCGTAATAAAAGAATTAAATTATACACAAACCTGGTTAAACAAAAACAACCGAGATTTGAACGCAATTCGTTGGTTTAATACGATTAGGTTTAGCTTTCATATATTCACTCTTGATTTTAGCTTACAAAAATGGCTAGAGCAAATTTTTTGTAATGCCTTTGTAATGATAAAAACTTCAAGAAAATAATAATAAGTACAATGTACATATTACTGATAACTTTTATTGGAGCACGAACAATTAAAAACTACATTTCTTTTATAAATAATTAATGTACTAAAAACAAGAATGAAGATGAACTAATTAAAAATAAAAATGTGTAGTTTAACTACAAAACTGTTTGTTTCTAACGGTCTCTATGTAACCACGGCAAGCAGCTGTCTCGCTGACTTGATAGAAGCAAATTTCTAAAAGTATTTTCCTTTTTCTTAATATTTTTTAATTCTGATTTCATCATCATAATCAGCATTAATATCTGCAAATATTAGCATTTTATACTTTCAAATTACATAGAAAATACAAAAATGGTCCCTGAACGGTGCCAAAAAATTTCCTAATTTTAACGGATTTTGAAAATTCTATATGCTAATTCGTGTAGATTGAACACTGTTTACAATGCTCAAATAAATTTTTTTAAATAAAGAAAAGCCTTGTAAATTCTTACAGATTTTTCGCCATTTCGAAACGTACTTTGATGATTACAAAATTGTTTAAGCTATTACTGTAATCGATTTATATGCCAAGCCTGAATCAAATAGGACTAAAATTGCTAACTATGCTTACACTTTGAAAGATTTGAGAATTGTTGTTGTGAAAGAATTAAAAATTAAAAAAAAATTCACACACACACACACACACACACACACACACACACACACACACACACATATATATATATATATATATATATATATATATATATATATATATATATATATATATATATATATATGAATAACTCATAAAACAGTATAAATTGTGCACACAATAATATAAATTGATAGGATTATGGGGCAATCTGTGTTTATTAGTATTTTATAAGACCCACTATCACATCCATTTTCATATTTTCTTTTGAATTTGAAAATAACAGAATACTTATGAAAACTGATAACTATTAATATCAAGAATTTGATATTTTATGCAGATTGTAATGCTGTTTATGATGTTGATATGAGATTTTCTTTTACAGAAAAATGTATAAGGTCAAAATTTATACTTTTTCAATTTTTGCAATTTCTGCCATAATGTAACCGAATGTTACCCTATCTAAACAACCCTTATTCTCAGTTAGGATGCCTTGACATTGCTGTGATAAGTGAAACCTTGGCCGCCATGGTTCAATACATTTATTTAAGTACACAAATGTTTTCCTATTTAATTTATTTTACTAAATCTATTTACTCTAAAACTGTACATAACCGTTATTTCAATGTTTATTGTAAAGTAACATTAGGTTTCATTTTTCAGTAATTACAAAATTTTTTACCAAATTCGTATGACAGTTTAGGTTGATTTACCCGTTTTCTCAGGAAGCTTTTAAAACGGATTTTTTAAGAAATTATTTGCTCTTAGTAAATGAGTGTAATATTTTTGCACTATTTATAAAACTGTAAATGTAGTCTGAAATAAATTATCAAGAAATCTTTTGATAGAATTATTAAAAATAACATATTATAACGTATAACAATCTCATTCTTATGGAATCTGTTCTGTGTTTTGAGAAAATAAGTTTATTCAGGAATCCTTTAGGAAGTCGATAATGAATAATGTATTTCCTAAAACCCAAAGTCAACTTAACTCCGTCCGTGAGTTTGAAACATTACTTATTCGTACATAAATCTTTCATTCGAAAACATATTTTTGTTTTTTTTTAAGTAAGATGTAAATTCTTCCCAAATATAAAAAGTTACTTTTATATCTCTAATTGAATTTTCATCGAAAATTTGCTGTTGAGTGAATATGAAAACACGGGTTCATGGATCTACAGATATTATCTAATTTTTCAGAAGTCTTTAAACTTCGCTGAAGGAAATCTATTTTGTAGGCTAGTAATAAGAAACACATTATAAAGTGACTTCACCAAAGTATTAAGCGTTAAAAGTATCATAAATGCAGTTATAAATGTTTACTTACACTGTGTTGACTGTAGTTTTTATTTTAAATCAGATTTTCACGATTCATTTTCAAAGAATGGCTAAACTTTTATAAGTAAACCATTAATCAAAAGTCGGTGTACAACTCATACGTAGGCTATTTGAAAAACTGATATTGAAATTAGCGTACGAGTCTTTTAAAAATTGGCATATAAAATGTTTAAATAGGAAGAAAGAAAAAAATTTATTTTTGTATTTAGAAACTCGTTTCAATCCACTGCAGTTTCTTAGTGTCGGTGACTGAAGGTCTCTGTTTCAACTCGACCGTTCAACATTTGTTTTTGTATTTTTGTTGACAAACGCATTGTTTTAAAATTTAGCACGAAGGTACCGTGTACAAAGCCTGAACAAAGTATATAAAATTTTTCTTATTCACTTCCGTTTCAAAATGGTAGCCTTTCATTTAACGATTTTAAATTACGCAGTTTTTACCAAACACACTGACCGATTGTTCTGAAATTTGTTAGAAGGCATAACGCCTAGACGAAATATCAATACAATTTTACCTCATTCGCTCCCACTTCAAGATGGTGGCCTCTGATTTAATGATGACAAGTGTAGTTGCTGCTTATTTCTTAAAATACTGGCTGAACGACCAGACCTATCATAATTTCGATCTTTTCATGAAGAAAGAGCATACAATTTCCAATAAAGCTGATCCAGTAACACTTCTCTTGAATATTACCGTGACCAGTTAAATCGGTGGGAAAAGTTACGAGAGTTGTTGCAGCGCGCTCTGTATATTCATTAAGGCTAAACGGTGAGGTCTTCTGTTCTTTGAACTACTAGCTACTTCCAACTTATTGATGTATGCAATTAACATTTATTTGTACCTTTACTAATCTATTCAGATGTGATGTTAAAATATTTTAATTATTAACGTATAATGTTAGGTGATACGGCCCTGATATTGCGTGGCATATCAAACAGCTTGAGTTGCAACACACGTGAACTGTTCCCGGTGGTTCATTGGAGTTCAAAGCGTTGACTCGTAAACGGCCTATTTGTAAAATAAAAAAATGGCGTGTATAGACTGCACTTAAACTCGCATTATTCGTCCACTAAAAGTCTGAACCGGAAATTTAAAAAGAAAACATTTGTGAACACACTGTGGTTTGGTGCCCGTTAGACTAACGACAACGAGGGATCTGCGTTGAAAGAAAGGGCAGAGCTGATGGCAGTAACTGCAATCTCTAACCCCCAACATTGAGGTGCGCAGTTCAGAGAAACTGTAGACAGTGTCTAGACCACCTCCATCAAAAAATTGTTTGATGGGCGATACGTGGTTAGCACATCGTGAATATTATTCACCAAGTATACTATACACGGGGTATGAATGTGAAGTCATTTGTTATTTAGAATAAATATATTACATCATATATAATATAAGAGGTGTGTTCAGAAAGTAACGAGAATTTTAATTTTTTAACAAAATATTTATTTATTATTCTACATTGATGTTGTCGCCTTCAAAATAGTCCCCATTGAAGATTATGCACTTGTGCCAGCGCTTCTTCCAATCCTCCAAACACTTCTCAAACTCGATCTTTGAGATAGCCTTTAGTTCTTTCAGCGATGGGCTTTTAAATGTCATCTACGGCTGTAAAACGACGGCCCTTTAAGGTTCTTTTTATTTTTGGAAATAGGAATAAGTCACACAGAGCCATGTCTGGCGAATATGGAGGCTGGGGCATCGTTACAGTACTGTTTTTGGCCAAAACTTCACGAACAAGCAATGAAGTTTGAGCTGGTGCGTTATCGTGGTGCAAAAGCCATGAATTGTTTTTCAACAGATCCGAGCGTTTTTTTCGGATTGCTTCACGCAAACGGCGTTCAACTTGTAGGTAGTACTCCTTATTGACCGTTTCACCTGGTGGCAGGAATTCATGATGCACTATGCCATTAATATAGAAGAACACAGTGAGAATAACCTTCACGTTCGACCGTACTTTTCGAGCCTTTTTCGGTCTTGGCGTGCCAAAATGCCTCCACTGGGATGATTGAGCCTTAGTTTCGACGTCATATCCGTAAACCCATGTTTCGTCACCTGTTATAATACGTTTCAATAATTCTGCATCGTCGTTGACTTCATTTAGTGACTCCTTAGCAACTTCCATTCGCCGCTGTTTTTGTTCAAAATTCAACAATTTTGGAACGACTTTTGCTGCCACGCGTTTCATACACAAAACATTGGAAACAATGTCATGACATGATCCAATCGATATGCCAAAATCATCAGCGACCTCTCTAATTGTGATTCGGCGATTTTTCATAACCATTTCTTTAACGTTTTCCTCGTTTTCATCGGTTGTTGATGTGCTGGGGCGTCTGGGGCGTTCGTCATCTTCAACGTCTTCACGGCCTTCTTGGAAACGCTTATACCACTCGTAAACTCTTACTTTACTCATATCAGACTCACCATAGGCCTTTGTTAACATTTCACACACGTTTTTACACTTTATTCTATTTTTTGCGCAAATTCGATATAAATTCTTTGATCCATTTCTTGTAACAAACGAAAATCGCTGAGCTCATAAAAACACGTCTAACTTTAGTGGCTGTCACAGACAAAGTCAATAAATAAAAACAGCTGAAAGTTTTATTATAGTTCAAGGGCATGTATACCAACATAATAAAAAAAATGTTTGACAATCGGTCTCTCCAAGCCCGCGAAATTTAAAAATTCTCGTTACTTTCCGAAAACATCTCGTATATTAAAATTATTACTACCAGTGGTTCAAAGAATAGTATAGTCGCAGTATATCTTTAATTAATCGCTTGGCCACAGCTGCACGACAGCGCTCTTGTGTGTTAGAATATTTTCAACCAATTTAACCGGTAAACGTAATATTAGGAAACATGTTGGTGGATTAACTTTATTGGAAATGTTATGCTTTTTTTTAGAAGTTGTCAAAATTAAGGTAAGTCTTGGTTGTTTAGCTAGTATATGGGAAGTAGCCAAATACTACACTCGTCATCGTTATGTTTAGCTAGTATTATGGGAAGTAGCCAAATACTACACTCGTCATGGTTAAAACAGAAGGCGCCAATACGATAGCGAACGGGTTAAAAATCTTACACATACACCGTTTGGGCTTTATACAAGCAACCTACGCGATACATTTTAAAACAATCGGTCATTTCGTTTAGCCAAAACTGTGTAACAAACAAAGAAACACACAAACTAAATGCCGATCAGTCGAGTTGGAACTGACACCTTCGGATCAATTAAATAACTTATCCTGGATAAATAATTCATCATCGCAGAAGTTATGCAGTCGAACCTATAATATGAAATCTGGTCTCTACACTTCTCAATACACAGCCTCACTAAGAAAGGACTTTTCAAAATTCAACTTTTAACGTGTAAAAACGTATTATAAGCAAAAACACTGTGTTGTGAAACAAATTGTTCTAGTTTTCTTAATAATAATGAAGCACGTGTTGAAGCTCTAAAATTCAGTACGCAATGGGTTCATAAACAAACGGAAAATCCATGAAATAAAAACATTCACAACAGATTTAATCATTTAATATTAATCGTTCGATCAAAAAGCTATTTTTACGTGAACATGAATTGCTACAGTCAAACCGCATAAAGTGGGACAGCAAGACTTCCATGACGACATCTCTAAAGCAGCACTAGCGATTTGGTATTTTCAGTTCAGTTCATACAGTGATCACCAAAATATTCAAACATTTTTGGCTGCATGAGTGGATTAAATATATTTTATTCACTTAAAAAAGCATTGTTATAAAACAAAAGAGAATGAATTCTTATGGGGTTGGGAACAAGAGGAGACTGGGGTTTTACTTGATACAACGGAGAATTTTAGCGGATTGTAGGGATGCCGAACGTACGCACCAAACTTGCGACAGAAGAATGTCTGGGGTACATGCAGAAATGGACTGCAGATTGAGAACTTGGGACTTGGTGTTGTATTTAATTCTGCGTAATTTCCATCGGTGAGTCGCAGCAGACTGTGAGATTGCCGGATGGACCCACCCAACCTGCGATAGAAGTGACAGATAAAACCAAACATTTAAAAATTAGTAAAATTATCTTAAAAAGTGGGTAGCAGAGACGCTCTAGTGAAACTGGTCTGTGAATGGAGGTCTGTCAATCAGGTGGAGGGTACATTGTTGGAAGTGATGTTCGTTACAGCTATACTCCAGCTGGCTAAGTTGTTGATCTGGATCCCGAAACCACTGGGCGAGTTTCAACCAGATGAAGGAAGATCCTGTGCTGCAGGCAACTGAGGACACAATGTGACTCACTACGGGGCAATGTGGTCTGATGGTCTACATGATCAGGATAGGAATTTACAAGGGAGAAACTATGAGGAGGTTACGCATGAAGTAAGAGGACATTGCAGGCAACATAATCTATGACTGTGAGGTTCTTGTTTGCAGGACACAAACAAATGCTTGGTTTCCACAAACCCCAGCAGAAACAGTTAGTTGGTGAACTGCTGGAACTCACTAAAGACACCATTCTGCTTAACTGGTAACCAAGAGGCTTAATTGCACAATAGGTATGTTGATAGCAGTAACTGGGGCTTATAACCCCTCTACATCTAATAATTAATCCGTAAAACGTGCAAAATTTTAATTGCTTAATAAATTTTGATCATTCTAATTCGAAAGCAACTAGTTAACTTTTATTAAATCACGAAATCCACACGAGTGAACCCTCATGTAGCAGATAGGTATTCATATTTTATATACATATTAGTGTAAACATGAACTCGCAAGTTTTTTTTAATTTAATTTTCCTTGCGTACACATCCACCTGGAAAAGCGGTAAGCATAACAAAGTAGGAAATAAATGTAATCTCTTACAGTACGGGGATATAGACTACTATAAGGGCAAGGGATACGGGGGGGCGGATTATACGGGCTTTATTTTCGACACGAAAAACCTGGGCAGAAAACTCACTTGTTTCATGTGATTTAGGTTGTCATGTCTAGACAAATTAAATACTACATGGGGTAGGCTTACTCTTAATTAAAATTCTCCACAAGTTACAGCGTTATTTCTGTTTTACTAAGTGAAAAACGTTTCACATTATTGTAGTAAGCTAATTATGATTACACAAACACGAATAAAATAAATTATTAAAAATTATTACTCAAAATATCTCACGTTCAGTCATTTATAATTAGAAACTTTTTTCGTATTAAATATTAAACTATTGATCAAGTTCATAGGATTACTGGTATCGTACAAAAATCGCTTAATAATGATAAAATGTGCTCAGCTGTATTTTTTGACGTATCACAGGCGTTCGACGATACAGTGTAGCATGTAACCTAAGCTAAAAATACGCGTATTCAAGAAATTCTTCCTCGAAGCTACAACCAGATATTAAAATCTCATTCGTTCCATATTTCCGTGTTAAACAACTGATGCTTATTCTGAACTAACGGAGATCAAGGTTCGAATTCCGCAATGTAATGTTGTGGGACAATTGCCTTATATTTTGTATACTAGAGATATTTCCATCCCAACTGTGCCAGATATTTGTATTGTTATATTTGCAGAAAATACTACTGTACTCTCTGTAGGCGAAACAATCAACCAATTCAACTGCAAACTTTCAAGACGCAATGACTGCTATAAATAAGCAAGAAGTGATGAATAAATGAATGAATGACTTTCTAGGGTTCCTGCTGCACTGCACACTTGTAGATCTATTGTGTCCCCTTTCTATTCCTGAGATGCTCAGCTACAGCGCCATCTCCATCTCCAGACCTATTCTCTTTAAAAAAAAATTAGGATTTTGAGAGTATTCAAGGTGGGTAACTCATCCACTGATAATTGGTATCTTCCCAATTCATTATTAAGGTAATTACAGATGCTTTCCTTTCAATTTATCCCCCTTACTCTTGACCATTATTACGGAGGTTGTGCCTATCATTTGCAGCTTTTTGTGCGGTGGTGAGTTCCCGCTTATTTTTTTTAAATTCATACTCATGGGAACATGAACTGCTAGGGAAATTATGTACGCCCAAGCAGAGCCCCGCATGCATGGTTGAGGCTAACGTATACTGAGAGATCGCCAGGTATGCCGGGGCTCCATTTGATTCACCATTATGTTGATGTCATGCACTACTTCAGCACGGGTCGCTTAACACTTAGGCATTACCCAGACCATATGTGCATTATACATACACATATAGTTTGTGTGTGTGTGTGTGTGTGTGTGTGTGTGTGTGTGTGTGTGTGTGTGTGTGTGTGTGTGTGTGTGTGTGTGTGTGTGTGTGTGTGTGTGTGTGTGTGTGTGTGTGTGTGTGTGTCTTGTGTAGTGTGAACCTGTATGTCTTGAGACGCTAAACCGGACCATGATACATAAAGTTCAAAGATTTGAAATCTTTCTAAAATCTCCCTAAAATTCCAAACCAGAATGTTAAGCGATAAAACGGTTAATAAATATACACAAGTACGGATTTGGAGAAATATAATGCAGTCAGTATTAATGAATTTCATTACAAAAAACTGTTAGAGGAGTTAGTATGATCAAACATTCAAATGGACACTCATCCTGTTCACTTTTTAATTAAGGGTCGTTAAATATTACATTACATCCATATTACACACATATGTACATTAAGTTTTATATATATATATATATATATATATATATATATATATATATATATATATAAATGTATAATTGTTGAAATTTGCTACCATAATATAACCGAAAGTGCTGAATGCCACAATGACTATTTTAAAATAAAGAAACTTTTGAAATGGAAGGTGTAACAAACTTATAACTAAAACGTAAACACATTTGTAAAGTTACTTGACAGCATCTGTTCTTGATAAAACCACTTCACCTCATTTTAAACGTTTATCTGCCGGAAAATATGACGGTACATTTCAGGTTTAATGGCAGTGATAAAATTTTACGACAGCAATAAACTCATTTGTATGTTATTCAATATATTATGTAGAAACGACAATTGTATTTGTTTAATTTTGTAGTAGTTACAGAATTTGTTGACACATTGTTCAATCAATACGGGAAGAAAACTGTCAACGACTAACCAAAAAATTTGAGTATTTTCTCAAAATCGATGTCGCAAGTAAGTTGAAATTTTGTTTATAAATATTTATTACACATTTCAGAGCGCTAAATCTGTAATATAACAAGTTAAGGGTTGGAAATTAATAATAATAATAATAATAATAATAATAATAATAATAATAATAATAATAATAATAATAATAATAATAATAATAATAATAATAATAATAATAATAATAATAATAGTAATAATAATAAAATTTTTAAAAACAGAAACATACGTTGGAAAAGGAGCTACTAGAGCAGCCATCGTGATAAGATCCAAACCATCTCCACACCCACCCACCCACCCACACACACACACACACACACACACACACACACACATATATATATATATATATATATATATATATATATATATATATACATATATGTATATATATATAATGTATGTGTGTGTGTGTGTGTGTGTGTGTGTGTGTGTGTGTGTGTGTGTGTGTGTGTGTGTGTGTGTGTGTGCTTTATCAAGCTCACGTCGTCATTTTAGGCTGATATCATTCAAACTTGATACAGAAATCTATTTTGCCTAGCTTAAAAAAATTATTGATCCAGTAAAAACTCGTTAAAAATGGCGGCTATTTAAACATTGAATTTATCCAAAATTTGATTTCACCATCATATTCAGCGTTAAAACTGCTGTCAAGGTAAATTATCTTATTTCAATATGGTTTAAAAGTTCAAAACGCTAATGTATGCGTATTTTAGTGCTGATTATGATGTTTAAGTCAGAATTAAAAAATTCGATAAGATTAGAAATATTTTTGGAAATTTGTTTAAAATCAGGTCAGCGAGAAAACCGCGCGCTACACGATGGAGATGGAGATAAGAAGCAAGTTTTAACATATTTTAAAAGTGAGTGTGCAAGCTGTCCCAATGTTATCATGAACCATCAGGCTTCTGGCTTTTATATACAAAGTTGGACGTTGCATGAAATATTCTTAATGCATTATTCATGGCAGCTATGTCTCAGCCACTTTCAATCTATCAGAACTTTTCCTCGCCCTGGAAAACAGAGATAGTATTGATGGGCAAGTTTCCTATAGATTTATTTATAAACATATTTCAAGTGTCAAGCGTATCTTTGTTGCTCAGGTTGTAGCGCTGAACAAAGTGTAACCATTAACTCTCCTTTCGAAAGGAAATGTTTACGTTTTAATATTATTTGCTGTGCGATTCATTTTTAATCCAAATACCGCGACAAAAAGCTGCCTCGCTGACGTGATAGAAGCAAATTTCCGACTTCATTTTTAAGAAACGTCTTAATGAAATAGCGTTTCAAATTTTAAAATGAAAATACGAAAGTAAACCGTATCAACAATCAATTAATTTCATAAATTAATACATTTTGAAAAATTAAAATGTTTTGTTCAATACATTTGTGTAATTAGACTTTTTTAGATAAACGTACAACATTTGTAATGTTCTAAAATATTTGAAATTACCGCTACTTTGAAGGTGACAAATTTTCCTTGATAACGAACTTGTTCAAGATTTTACCACAATCGATTTTTGTGCCATGTTTAAACTTAAATTTACAATAATTAGCATTTTAAACTGCCAAGTTACATTGAACGTAAGGAAAAGATCTCCGATTTTTGTGCCATGTTTAAACTTAAATTTACAATAATTAGCATTTTAAACTGCCAAGTTACATTGAACATAAGGAAAAGATCTCCGATTTTTGTGCCATGTTTAAACTTAAATTTACAATAATTAGCATTTTAAACTGCCAAGTTACATTGAACATAAGGAAAAGATCTCCGATTTTTGTGCCATTTTTAAACTTAAATTTACAATAATTAGCATTTTAAACTGCCAAGTTACATTGAACATAAGGAAAAGATCTCCGATTTTTGTGCCATGTTTAAACTTAAATTTACAATAATTAGCATTTTAAACTGCCAAGTTACATTGAACATAAGGAAAAGATCTCCGATTTTTGTGCCATTTTTAAACTTAATTTACAATAATTAGCATTTTAAACTGCCAAGTTACATTGAACATAAGGAAAAGATCTCCGATTTTTGTGCCATGTTTAAACTTAAATTTACAATAATTAGCATTTTAAACTGCCAAGTTACATTGAACATAAGGAAAAGATCTCCGATTTTTGTGCCATGTTTAAACTTAAATTTACAATAATTAGCATTTTAAACTGCCAAGTTACATTGAACATAAGGAAAAGATCTCCGATTTTTGTGCCATGTTTAAACTTAAATTTACAATAATTAGCATTTTAAACTGCCAAGTTACATTGAACATAAGGAAAAGATCTCCGATTTTTGTGCCATGTTTAAACTTAAATTTACAATAATTAGCATTTTAAACTGCCAAGTTACATTGAACATAAGGAAAAGATCTCCGATTTTTGTGCCATGTTTAAACTTAAATTTACAATAATTAGCATTTTAAACTGCCAAGTTACATTGAACATAAGGAAAAGATCTCCGATTTTTGTGCCATGTTTAAACTTAAATTTACAATAATTAGCATTTTAAACTGCCAAGTTACATTGAACATAAGGAA
Organism: Callitettix versicolor; assembly: GCA_022606455.1. Taxonomy (NCBI): domain Eukaryota; kingdom Metazoa; phylum Arthropoda; class Insecta; order Hemiptera; family Cercopidae; genus Callitettix; species Callitettix versicolor. The sequence goes on along the minus strand of CM040188.1, from coordinate 14,881,677 downwards.
AAGATCTCCGATTTTTGTGCCATGTTTAAACTTAAATTTACAATAATTAGCATTTTAAACTGCCAAGTTACATTGAACATAAGGAAAAGATCTCCGATTTTTGTGCCATGTTTAAACTTAAAATTACAATAATTAGCATTTTAAACTGCCAAGTTACATTGAACATAAGGAAAAGATCTCCGATTTTTGTGCCATGTTTAAACTTAAATTTACAATAATTAGCATTTTAAACTGCCAAGTTACATTGAACATAAGGAAAAGATCTCCGATTTTTGTGCCATGTTTAAACTTAAATTTACAATAATTAGCATTTTAAACAGCCAAGTTACATTGAACATAAGGAAAAGATCTCCGATTTTTGTGCCATGTTTAAACTTAAATTTACAATAATTAGCATTTTAAACTGCCAAGTTACATTGAACATAAGGAAAAGATCTCTCACCGCTGTCATATTTATTTATTTAAATTTCAATTTATGCTGATTGTTAACGATTATTATAATGGTGAAATTAGAATTTATACAAGATATAAATCTTTTATATTTTATGAAATATATATAAAATAAGTTTGCGGTTTTACTGGGTGACTAACTCAAAAAAACAGTTTTTCATTTTTATGCAAAATTTTCAGGTTTTATCAAAAAATATCAGGGTTCATTTTCATATTAAAAGAAATCTGTTGGAAATACCCTTCCACAAAATCACTTTGGAGTGAAATATGCATATTGCGTTTATAATAAATATAATTTATACTTATTATTTATAATTTAAACGTAACTATTGGCTTGTGTAGACAATATAAATTTTATTATTATTATTACTTGTTAATAATTATATTTGTTTATATTACAGACTTTATTTACAACTTCGTTATACTTGATCTCTTCCCAATTAATTGAAAGTACCTTCAATTTTCTTTAACACTTCAGAAGACGAAAATTAAAAACATAAAACATTTTAAACTCTAACCCCCAAAAAAGATGTAAATAAACAAATACTTCAAACAAATTTGTTATTCAAAATACTGTTATTGGTTACAGCTGATAATTACAATTCTTTTCTTATGGATACTTTCGCTCTTTGTATCTCTCCGTGGGCTTAATTAAGAAGATTGGAATATTTTTCATGAAATTTAAGGCCATGATCTTTAAAATTGCCTTAAATTATTTTTCTATAATTTTAATTCTTCAAAATTTAATATCAAAATTTTCCTTTACACAATTATTTATAGATCTAAAGACCAGTGACTTAGAGTTATAACACCTATATATTGTTAACAATAATAAACAGAAAATGTTGCTATTATTCAAAAATATACTGAACACAGCTGATCATTACAATGGAAACTTTTGAAATTTCTTAGGACTTAGTTTGTTTTTCAAATTCGAAGCCAAGGTATTTAAAATAAGCCATCAACCACTGTTATACGACTTATATTATTAAAAATATTATTTTAATTTTACCTTACTTAAGTATAAATATAAATATATTTATATTTACTTAAATATAAATATATTTTATATAATTTTAAAGTATTTTTTCACCAATATTAATATGTTTTTTTACTATAGCAAGTATAACAGATTCATTTCTATAATGGAATTATATTAGGAGAGAATGAGTGTTTCATTTATTGTTCTGAATCGGCTTAAATTGCCATATTTTATTGTGTAAAAGTTGCCGTATTGGATTTTGTAAAAGTACAAGGATTCTAAGAATGTGTGTTAAATAGTTTTTATAAACTTTAATTGTGCATTAAGAAAAGAGAGGATAGAAGAGAAGCTATGAGACAAATGGAATTTCCTGTTAAGAGATACAATTATTTTGGTAAAGATATTGCCAGAGATAGAAAATGGAGAAATATTTTACCTTCTTTCTTACCTGGTATTTGTTCATAGTATAAAGTCTTTTCTTATAAAGATCTCTTTATCTGTCTAGGTCAAATATTTCAAACAATCGCTGCACGCAGCTGTCTTGCTTACATTTCTTTACCGTTGTTTTTAGAAATACGATATCACCATCATAATCAACTTTACGAAATATGAAAATGAACCCTGACCACCATTAGGTTTATTGTCCTTCTTCGCTTGATTAATCGGTCTACCGTATGGCAGTAAAGTTAAAACAAGAAATGACAGTAACTGATTCTCGAATACAGTTCAGAGTCCACCGAACCCCATTTTCATGGTCTTAACCTAATGGTCAATTCAGCAGCTCACTTTTCAATGAAAATTCACTAATACAACATATTGTAAACTGTATTATCTGTCTGAAATAAGCATCATGTGTAACACTTATGAGATTCTTTATTCTTAAAAATTCTATTTGAAAAGATAAATGAAGTCTTGAAATTGGAAAAATTCATTCCGAAAAATCAGCTATAACGATTTTTTAAAGGTATAACTCAAATTTTAGGCCGTGTGGCCACCAAATGCTGAGCGGGCTTCGTATTAAAAACCTAACAAATTGTTTTTAATGTAAGTTCAGCGACTGGAAGTATAGCGGAGTGAAGCAACGCTGCTGGGCTCCGCTCCGCGTACCTTTGACTATAACTAGTTCTATTTTGAAACTGACTGAACTCCGCTTCCGGTTGCCGTTTGTCTTCATTCCGCTCAGCATTTGGTGGCCATTCGGCTTTATACATATATCTAAATTCTTGACGAAATAAATCAAAATACGAGGGTTGATCAAATATAAACGAGACTGACTTTCTAAAAACTTTTCCGTTGGACATTGAACTCTAAAGGGTGGGGTTTCAGGTAGCCTGGGAGGTTTGGGACGGGCGTAGACGGGCAACATTTCCGTTCGGACCCTTCAGTATAAAACTATACAATGAGTGAGAGTAAAGTGCACGTTTCCGTGGAGCAGAGAATTATTATTAAGTTTTTGGCCAAGGAGGGGGCAATCCGACTGAAATCTTTCGTAGATTGACGGCTCAATACGGGGACAGGACCCTGTCAAGAGCTCGCGATTTTGCTTGGCACAAGGAATTCGCCGAAGGACGGGAAACAGTAGAAAACCTGAAGGCCAAATCACGATCGTCGGCCGGGAAGGTAATGGCCACTGTATTTTTCGACAATCAAGGCGCCTTTCACGTCGATTTCCTTCATCAACGACGCACAATAAATGCACAATATTATTGCGATGTTTTAGAGGCCGCAAAACAGTCTTTTCGTAGGAAAAGGAAATCTAAACCGGCGAGAAACGTCATTCTTCTTCACGATAATGCCCGACCACATTCGGCGAACGCTACGAGGCTTAAACTCGATCAAATCGGCTGGGAACCAATGGAACATCCCCCATACAGTCCAGACTTATCACCCTGCGACTATCAGCTGTTTGGGCCACTCAAAGAGGCGCTTGGAGGCCAGCGTTTCGAAGACGATTCTGCGGTGGAGACCTTCGTGCTCCAATGGCTCAATGAACGCCTGAGAACTTTTACGAAGATGGAATTAAAAACTTCCAATCCGGTGGGAAAAATGTGTTACTCGTGCGGGAGACTATGTAGAAAAATAAGTTGTATCAAGAATAATTTGTAAGTAAGCAATAAATTTTTTAAAAAATCAGTCTCGTTTATATTTGATCAACCCTCGTATATAAGAATATTGTTTTACTTGGTTGTATTTAACTTTTTATATCTGTCCAGACTTGAGGCTAAACTAATTAATTAATTAAATTTAATTCGGCAAATCTGATTTGCCCTTATATATTTTATAAGATAATTACTCTTATATATTTTGAAAAACTTTAGGGCTAATTTTGAATCAAATATGGCATAAATTAGCATTTTAAACTTTGAATTTACTTTGTCAATTCGAAAATTAACACTAACAGTTCGAATAATTTTATAATTTCCTATTTGGTTCAAACTTCGTACAAAAGTCGCTTTTCGTAATAGCTTGGACCAGTTCGTTACCCAACGAAATTCAACAGTTTCAAAATGGCGGCAATTTATTCGTTTTACTAATTTACTATAATTTTTTTGAAATTTTCATTTCAGCATGGTAATCTGTTTTTAAAGGGGTTTCAAATATTCAAACACCACTTAAAATAGGCTGAATGCGGTCAGTATTCACTTTCATAATTCCGATGCAATATAAAAATTATTTACTTTTTTCTTTTCCTTGACGCTAGAGACTTTGATCTTCTTCACGACTGGACTACTTCATTCTCGTTTAGACAATACTTTCTCCCATCAACGCTCATGTCCTCCTTCACGTATTCCATCCATCTTTGCTCGGCCTTCCAAGTCTTCTTGTTTCTTGCATTCTGCTACGTAACCAATTCTTGAGTATTCGTTCTTCACTCAAACGCTCCCACATGACCTAAACATGCTAGCCGCCTAGACTTTACAACCCGCATACTATGTCTCTTCCCTTGAATATGTCTTCAATTTGGTTCCTTATTCTTAATCCTTCTGCCTTCCTTACGAATCCATATATTTTCTTCTCACAAAGTATTCGCAAAGTATTCTCACGGCAGCTGATATTGCTTGTACTTGTGATCCATAAGTCACAGCTGCTGTATATAGGGTCTCAGATTTCCATATTTTCAGAAAGTTTAAGGCGTTAATTTTAGCCGATTTAATTCAAACCTGGCTCAAAATCGATTTTAGTAATAGCGAGTCAAGTTGTTTCATGAACAAAATTCTTTCAAAAACGATATGGCGACCATTTCGAATTTTTAAATTTTAATAATTTCTTTAATGTCGAATTTTCATGTAAATTGAAAATGCAAAACGTAGGGCCTAAGTATATGCATATTTAAATTCTGATTTGGAATTAGATATGAAATTTTCAAGAGTGTACGGCAACAAAATCAAGTTGGCAATTCTATTTCATCACATCAGCGAGACAGCTGCGTGTCGTTATATATTTTAGGTTATTTATTTCCAAGTGATTTTTCTTTGGATTATTTTGCGACTGTTACTACAGCCGAAAGCAAAACGCTCCCTATTCCCTATGGGACAAGTCAATCAGCACTAATGAAGTGTGAGAGCACGGTATTGACTGTGTATGCCTAATACTTGACAGCTACGTCACAAGTCTCCTTCGCTTGACCCTTCTTTACATTTTCCATCGCTTAGCTTAGGCCGAAGTTGCTGGCCTGCAGAGCACTAATTTAAATTCCGTTGCGGAATATTTTCGTCATGTGTTTTGAAAATGTTCGCGATGCAAGGTTAAATTTCGATCAGTTTAAATTATATAAAACCTAAGTTTTATTTAATAAAATTATACACATCATACAAACTTTGCCACATTTAAATATTTCTCAATTCAGAGAGAAAAGCAACTTTTAAAAAAATGATAAAACGTTCTAGATTTATTTCAATAAAATTATCAGATTTTATTATCATTTTAGTGGTTTAAAAATGCTTAAATGAAGTCAGTATGCAAAAAAGACGTTCAAAATTTGAGAGTAAATCGAAAAAATAAAATAAATCAGACACTGTTTAATTCTGTTGTGTTTTTTTGTTAAAAAGTACTTTTTATTTCAAAAACACAAATTATTGAAAATTTCTTAAATATGTAATCTTAAATATTCACTAATGTCCAAAATTTTTTATTAATTCATTTTAAGAAATTTGGCCAAGTTTTCAGGACGAATTTCATAGAGATATTGTTGTGGTCCTTACATATTACATTTAAGTAAAAACGTACATACATTGTTAGAGCTTATCTAGAGAAAATTGTATACTCAAATGTTTTTAAAGAGCTTTCAAACACGTTTTAAGTGGTAAAACTAAATATTAATTTTCATAAAAATCGGACTTATCTTAAAATCAGGGTCGAATTTTTCCCGATCACCAAAATAACGACAACCTTTCTACAAATATAACAAACAATTCTATAATTTAAAACCAAAACCATCCGACATTTCCAAGAATACATTTAGACTATTCCAGTTAAAACAATTATAATTGATGAAAGAGAAATAAGGAAGAAATGGAGAGAGTGAATGAGATTCCGGAAATTTGAGTTGTTCCCGGAAATCACTACTAATTGAACAACACAAGCTGTGTACCAACGGTGTGCACGTGACCGGAGTCCCAACGGCGTAAATCAACGTGTCCCAGCTTACATTGATATTTACAGCTTCCTCGCCCAACCTTAGATCTTAATAAAACAGCACAGATATTAATATGTCCTCGAGAACAACATGCGTCACAGGGAAATATAACATTCAAGGGAACATTTATATTTACAGTTATTTTGTTTTTAACTTTAAATATTAATAAAGCATAGCACAAATATTATTATGTTCTCGACAATAACATTTGTCACGGGAAAGTAGAACATTCACGCAAACATTTATATTTACATTTGTTTTGTTTTTAACTTTAAATATTAATAAAGCATAGCACAAATATTATTATGTTCTCGACAATAACATTTGTCACGGGAAAGTAGAACATTCACGCAAACATTTATATTTACATTTGTTTTGTTTTTAACCTTAGATATTTGAAAAAACATAGCGATAATATTAATATGTTTTCGAGAATAACATGTATCACAGGAAATTATAACATTCAAGCAAATATTAATATTTACAGCTGCTATTTTATACAATCTTAGATGATAATAGTTTTGTAAGCTCCGATATTAATATGTCATGTGTATAAATGTGTAAAAGAAAAATACAACATTAAAACAAATATTTATACTATTTAAAGCTATTTTTCTACAAAGGCTAAATAAATCATACACAGATATCAATACGTCTTCAAAAGAACATGTTTTACAGGAAAATATATCATTAAAATATTTATATTTTCACGCGTTTTCATCGACCTCAGATGTTAATGTCGGTGTTACGTTACTAATATTATTATGTCGTAGTATTGATATTCAAGTGCTTTTAGAAAAAAATGTATCACACGAAAATATAACATTTAAAGAATCATTTATATTTTAAAGCTTTTTTACTTTCTATTAATTAATAAAACTTAACTCTGATAATATTAAAACCTTAAAATAACATGTTTCAAAGGAAAAATATAACATTCAAACATTTATATTTACAGCTGTTTTGCTTTCACTTGATTTAATATGACATGCTTATTAAATAATAAAAATTAAATCATAACTTAAATAATATTAAATAATAATAAATGTTTGAAGCAAAATGTTCCACAGGAAAATATAACATTCAAACATTTATATTTACAGCTGTTTTGCTTTCACTTGATTTAATATGACATGCTTATTAAATAATAAAAATTAAATCATAACTTAAATAATATTAAATAATAATAAATGTTTGAAGCAAAATGTTCCACAGGAAAATATAACATTCAAACATTTATATTTACGGCTGTTTTGCTTTCACTTGATTTAATATGACATACTTATTAAATAATAAAATTAAATCATAACTTAAATAATATTAAATAATAATAAATGTTTGAAGCAAAATGTTCCACAGGAAAATATAACATTCAAACATTTATATTTACGGCTGTTTTGCTTTCACTTGATTTAATATGACATGCTTATTAAATAATAAAAATTAAATAATAACTTAAATAATATTAAATAATAATAAATGTTTGAAGCAAAATGTTCCACAGGAAAATATAACATTCAAACATTTATATTTATATCTGTTTTGTTTAACTCAACTTGTTATGAAAATGTAACACTGATATGAATATGTCATTAAGACAACATGTGCCAATAGGAAAATGTAACATTAAAAATGTATATATTTACAGCTGTTTCAGTTTAAGTTGGGCAATAAAACATATATAAGTTATTTATATAGCCTTAGAAGAACATTTATTACAAAAAAAATTAACAATAATGTTGAACTCTGCGGGGAAAATAGAAGTCCGGGCGACTACTAGGTCGGCAGCGGGCTGGTGAGGCACTCTTCCTGTTCGGAATGGTGAAGTGAAACTAAGACGTTTGTTTGTATATAGTCGGGTCAGATCCCTGATATTTCCTCCCGAGCAAGTTGTGGTATCTTGTGCTGTTGGTCCGGTTTTTGGTAAGCTGCGTGTAGTTTTTGTGTATTGGGTGGTCCTCATCGATGTTCTGCCGAACAAAGATTTTTGATCTGCATTTATTATCGAAATTATGGCGGGCACCATAATGTATCAGAATTCTATTGTTAAAACTAGAGGAAAACGCATCAATCAAAATGAAGCTTTTCTGCACGGCAGATGCGATGAGATGCGCCGGTAGTAGTGCCTGGGCAGAAGTGTATTAGTCTAGCGTAGTACCCGAGATACGCGTGGACTGCGAACCAATCGGAAGTGAGTTTTTGTTGACGGCAGTGAATTAGGTTTCGCAGACTAAGGTTATTTTCAAGCCGGGGAGAAAAGTACGGGGATATTTAACGTGGTTGTGTTGGTGTTAGTAAGCGGAACTAGGTATGTGTATCTCAGTTCCTATATTGTTTAGTCTATAACAATGACACATTTAATTTACAGCTGTTCTTCTCTACAATGGGCATTAATGAAACATTGTTTCAATATTATATGTCCTTTAGAACAATACGTGTTACGAGATATTGTAACAATTATTTACGAATATTAATAATGTCGTTGAAAACAATATGTGTCACACGAAACTTAACAATCAAACATTTACTGCAGTTACTCTACATTTAGCAAAATGTTTGCGGTAATATATCAGAACAGATCCTGGGAATTACTCTGCACTGAATGTTCACCGGAGATATGCTACAATAACGGTTACTTTTGCAGACGATACTGTAATTACGTAAACTGGAAGCAGCGAAGAAACTTGGTAGTGCATTAGACAAAGTTAGTGCAGAAACAAAGAAATGGGGTATTGTTTTGAATGAATCTAAATCAACTTATATTAACTTTGCAAAGAACAAAAAGAGAATAAGTCCTGCCTTTTCAACTCTAAAATAATTCTTTACAAGAAAAAGGTTGAATATTTAAGGGTAAATTTGTATGCAAGACTTAACTAGAAGAAAAATGTTAAGAATAATTTGACATACAGAATAGAAGATATATTAGTTTGTAGTACGATGTTCAGAATAAAACAAAATAGTTTTTTATTTTTTTGAACGTATACTTTTAATTATTTTTAACGTATTGTTAGTATTTGTTCAGAAAAACTAATAACATTTTTGAAAAATAAAATAATGCAAGCTTTTAACAGTGATATTAATATGTTGTTGAAAGTGAAGTCAGTGATTAACAACAAAACTCCTTAATAAATATAAACAAATTTGTTTGAAGGTGTTAATAAAGCTGCAAATACTAGTTAAAATATTTATTGCTGATTATGTTGATGAAATCACACTTTAAAATAAGTGTGACGTAAAATAATGTAAAAATGTTCCCAGCGAAAGGGAAGATTCATAAATCAAATGAATATAGAACGGTTAACGTAAAAAAATATATTTTGAAAATAAATTGTAAAACGAAAGAGTAAACAATCTACGTAATATATTTTTTTTTGAATATTCAAACCTTAAATTTATTTTATTTCTAATTAGGTACTGGACTTGAGTTATTTCAACTATGAAAAAAATCTAAGTAACCATTTTGAAAAATTCGGCCAATTTACTTCATCGGTAATTTTCGAACCAATTTTTTTGTGAAAATAATTAACTGTGATAAAGCTTTGTGACGATAGTGAACTATTTATTTACAATTAGTTTTTATTTAGTAGTTAATGGGTTTTTCCTAATTGTATTTAGGACAACATCGTGTTATTAGAGAATTTCTATTAGAAAAGGAGCCGTAGGAGAGGCCATTTTGGTAAGAACGAGCACCAATTCTTACCTCGTTTAAGATTTTCGTCCCATTTGATTCAAACTTGGCACGAAATCGATTTTAGTGATAGCGTGAACAAGTTTGTTAACCAGAGAAATTCGTACAACAGTTTTAAAAAGGCGGCCTATTTAAAACGTTTAAAGTTAATAAATTTTCGTTTTAAATTGTTTTTGAAAATATGTCTTCACCACTGTATTCAATTGGAAAAAATTAAATTTAAAATTTTCTAAATCATTTAAATTATATATTTAATTTTACGGTTGTCATATTCATTTTTGTACTTTAAATGTAATTCAGAAGTTTAAAATGCTTGAGTGTTGTTAGGAATGTGGAACCAGGCTCTAATAACCGGGCTTCTTTAAAAAGTCGACTATTGATTGTTCGATGATGTCCTTTAATAAGAATAATTATATTAAAATATTTCTTATATTGTTACGATTAGTTGATAGCTTCAACATATTGTTAGTTGATAACAATCCAAGAATATACACTGTGGAATATTACCCAATCCAAATGTTTCCCGAAATAAAGTTCCAAGATCCTCTCCGGAAATTAGTTTTGGAATTTTTAAACAAATGTTTAACCAAAAATAGCAAGGAAAGAAGTGTACGGAAAAAACTATCTACTTACCTTTTAAATTGCCGATCCGTTGCTGCCCCCAGCACTGGCTGGCTGGAATATCTTCTTAGAGTACGAGTCACTTATCGACGTACAGGTGGCCTTCAAACGGTCTTCCCCTGACTCTACTGACCTTCCTGCTCCCCATAATCAACTAACACTTCAGTCCCCTTAGAATCAACTAACCCTCATATTCCCCCGAAATCGACTGACGCTCCGGTACTTCCAGAATCGACTAACCCTCCGGACCCCCTCTAGAATCGACTAACCCTCCGGTCCCCCTAGAACCGACTGACCCTCCAGTTCTTCTAGAATAGACTGACCGTGGCCTACGTCTTCCCGAAGCTTTTATCTAAACACATGCTCTACATACCTTGTTTATAACAACAGGCAGTATGTCAGCAGTTTCACAATGTTCTGCCTCCTTGTTAATAGTGTTTATTCTCTAGTTGTACTTTCGTTACAACTTTTGAAACAAACAATTAAAACTATAATTTTAATTCCTAACGATAAAGTTTTAATTAAGATTTAAATGCTGTCTGTGATGGTGAAATCATAGTTTCAAAAATGTCAAAAAAAATTTGAAGTCTCCTTCGATCACGTCAGCGATATAGTGGCTATTCTCACTTTTTAAAATTTATTTAACAATATTGCAATATTTTTGTTATATTTTCAAACTAAAAAAGCGACTTACAGGAATTTAATCCTTTAAACCTAAAAATTCCAAAAAGTCAATCGTCTTAGTCCCTCTTCCAAGTCACCCAGGAGACCGCTTATTACTGCCGTTCCCCTTCCTTATTAGGCAGATTGCTTGGAAATGAAGTAAGAGAATTATTTTTCTAAAAAAAAATCTAAAACATTTGTGCCAGCAAATCACTATTAGTGACATTCCCTTTTCTTATTACGCCCACCCTTGTGTTTAATTGCTTTACCGGGGTAGTTCCCCCTTAGTATTTCACGCGCATGCGCATTCTCCCCTATATAACGTCGAGGGGGGATCGTTAACGAAATAAAAATGTTGATTGTTATTATTGAATAAAAACCCAATCGAGGTAGTTGATACAACACAAGAACAGAAACGAATAACCGTTATTTGAAGTGATAAACACCATTCGTCTGTAATTTGACAAACATGCGTTTTGCGGTTCGTAGACATACACTGGCCATCTGTATTTACATCGGTGAAAATTACCTAGCACATAAACCGATATTTCACCATACACCTTTATTTTTCAAATAGTGGATTAAAACAATGGAACAATGAGATATTTTAGCGGCAAGGGCTGTGCCTGTTATAGTAGCATCCAAGCATGAAATGGGCACCGATCCTAACCGCTAAATTATTTTTTATAAGCGTCTTTCAAAACTTATATATAATCATATTAATTATTCAAATTCCGTTTGAAATTGTGAAAATGAAAATCAAACATGATTCATTTTTACTTTTAAAATAATTGGAAATTATAAATGCTAAGATATAAAGACTTGTGCTGAAAATAATGGATTTAAAAAATCCGTAATCAAACGAAAATGTTTGTGATATTGTTAATTTTTGGAAATGTGCTTCCATCAGGTCAGAAAGACAGATGTGTAAAGTGATTATATACATCAAATTGAGAATGTGTTCAACACTAACGTACTGGACCAAAGTAAAACACCAATTGATAAGTTACCGTTTTTTAATTTGAATATTAAATAAAAATTAACATGCAAGAGACTGATCCTGTTGAAGTGCGCAAAAAGGTGTTGCGGCAGAGGCGGAACTCGAACCCACGCACTTGAAAGTGAAGTGAGCCGCAAAGTGTCCTTTATCTCTTCCTGAAGAACGACAAAGTCTAACTTGGATTTCGGTTAAAAGCAGTAGAAACATAAATATTAGCTAATCTGCTAGTGTCGAAACGTTCAAAATAATTTGTGATACAAACGGTGATTGCTAAAATTAAAACCTCATTTTCTTTATTCAAGTATACACAGCAAGGCTTAAGGAATTAAATTTAAAATTCTCTCTGTTAAATTTTAACTTGTTTTGGATAACGACGCGGGTTATAGTAAAAATCGTTCGAAATTAAAGTGAAACTATAAATTTCATCAAAATCGGTCACAAACTATGTGTATCGTCACAGGCATGCTATAATTATAGTTTCAAGTTAGAGCAGCTGAAAATGAAAGTACCCATCAATAACTTCAGAAAGCTTTCTATGCACTTCGTATACAAAGTAAAATATATTATAATAAAACTTTATCAACATTAGTTTTTTGGTTGAGATAGTACTAAAACAAACAGTACTATATAGTACTAAAACAAACAGTACTATATAGTACTGAAACAAAATAGCACTTATACTTAAACTAAACGTTTGGTTTTATTTATTAACAATTTAATTTAAAATAAAATTTACCCGTGGTATATCTTTGAGTAACAATTATTCTATGAATTACAAATGCTAATTGTTCATATGGAAATGAATGATCGAGACACGAAACTGTCTCGCTGTAGTGATAGAAGCAAATTTTGAAATTTTCTTTTAATTTTTTTTTATTTTATCTTTTTTGCAATCATATTTTCATCACTATATTCAGCATTAACATCTGCATTTATTACGATTTTAAACTTTCAAATTATTTTGACAATATGAAAATAAGCCCAGTCAATGAAGTTCTTAAATTCAACGGATTTTGAATATTCAAAATATTAATTATGATGGTGAAATAAGAAAAAAAAATCAAAACAAAAAGTTATGAATTTTTAAAGATTTGGAATAGTCTATATTTTAAAACTGTTGAACAAATTTTTTTCTGGTTAACGAACTTGTTCAAGATTTTATCATAATCGATTTTTGTGCCGATTTTTGTACAAGTCGGACCAAAATGGAGAACGTAAGCGTGTTAATATAATATATACATATTTTAAAGACACATCAAAAAATTATCTAGAGGCTAGGATCGGTGCTAATTTCAAGGTTCTGGTATAGATGGTAAACCATGGTCCACCAATAGATGGTAAAAATGGTCCACCAAGGCAGCTCCAATAGCACATTTTTCAAATGAAATTTTTAAAAACGAACCATGACCACAATCAAAACTATATTTGTATTTTATTTATTACAAAATTTAAAAAAATTTCGGTTACTATTGACGCTGATTTTGGTGGTAAAATTTGTCAACAAATTATGACATAAGGTTATGATGCTATCTTAAATATTTTAAATGCAACTACTAAATATATTTTGCTGAGTAAAGAACTTCTCCGAATGTTTAGATCAATCTATATTTGTGCCAAGTTTTAAGAAAATCGAACTGAAATTGCAAACATGGAAATGATCCATATACAAAATAGTATTTATGTTTTTAACAACCCTCATACAAAAATGTATCTAACCATTTGAAAGTTACTGTTCTGGGTATTACCATAATGGCCCCTCTAGTATTTCATTTCTCAGTAGAAATTCACTAAATAGAGTTTAAATAATTTCGAATGCATTTAAAAACATGATGTACAATAAAATACATTGTAGCCTTTGAACGAGAAATGTTGAATTTTTACAAAGAATGGGTCCGAGTTAACGCAGTGTGAAATAGCTTTCGTAACTTGGGAGCATGCTGGGCTTAAACTTGGTAATAGGACAGATGTTAATCTCCCTCACTTTGCACTACAGTGTTCGTTTCTTTTTCGGAGGGAAAACTCCCGATTCTGTCTGACTTTCGGCATCTTTAATTTATCTTAATTTATTTGTTAGTTAAAAATGAGCTATTAGAGCAGCCCAGGCCCAGGACCTTGAAACGAACGCGATCCTGACAGTTAGATAGTTTTTTGAGGATCCGTTACAGTTTCAGTTTCAACAGTTCAGAGAGTTAAACAGTTTAAAAATGGCTGTCATTTCAAATCTTTAATAATTCATAATTGTATCTAACATTTTTTGAAAATCATATATTACAATGTTAATCAACGTTAAGAACTGTAGCCCACAAAGAAATGTAGCCCACATTTTTTTAAATTTTATTGATCTCTGAAGTCTGAGTTCTTCCGAATATACTACGTTAATGTTGTTTATGATAGTAAAATCGATGTTTAAAAGAGAGTAAGATTTAAAAAATATTTTTTTAAATTTACTTCTATCAGATCTGTGAGACAGCTGCTTCCGCCATTATATTTATTAATAGTTGAACTACACTTTCGTAATTGAAATTCAATATTCAAAATTGATTTTTTTGAAATATTTCCCGCTTCATTGTTGAAGTTGAAATGAAGAGAGCCACAACTTGTCTTCTCCTTGTATAACCTTTCAGTTCGATTTCAAGCTTCAAATCGAGAACCACCTTCAAGATGACAAATGTGGTTTAGGCGAAAAATCGGAACAATGTTTCTTACAGAACATACTGTTTATGCACTAACAATATAAACATCATACAGACTGATATCTGACGAGATTGTACCAGTGGCTTCTAGGAAACAGTTATCCCTACTTAGGAGGCTGTCAGCCAGTTGGAGGACATAGAGTTAGAAGAGGTGTTGGCTCCAGAATACCAGAATGGCGAGTTTCCACCATATAGTGAACCGGGACAAAGAGATACATAGAACACTATGGGACTTACTACATGGCACTTGAACAGGATACGCATGCACTACGAAAGAAACCATGTATAAGGTATGCAGGAAGTAAGAGGAAACTACAGACCATATAACCTATGATTGTGAGGTTCTAGCCAGCAGGAGCTAAAGGGTGCTTGGCTTTCAGGACCCTGAGGGCCCCCAGTAAAGAAAGTTAGTTGGTGGCCTGCTGGAACCCACTGAGGGCACCAATCTGCTGAACTAGTACCCAAGGGGCTTAGTTGCGCAATAGGCTTTTTGATTTCAGTGCCTGGGGTATAAAATTCCTTTACCTCTAGTATTTGATCTTAACATTATAAACTAAAGTTAAGCAGTTTCACGTTTCATATTCTCTGTATATAAAGGGAAAGTACTCTTGAATATATAAAATCCAAAAATCACCTGACGTCTTTCGTAATAAAATTGCTTTTTTCGGAAACCCATTACTATAGGGAACACTGTCGAGGTGGGGGGTGAATCCATTAGCCAAAATTAAGTTACCAGAGACCAACATATTTGAAATATTGTAAAACACTTTCTGGTTTGTGAAATTAGTTTATCTATTCTGAAATAAAGCACTTAGCGAATGTTGAAAACAGTTTAACCTCGTTACATTTAAAAACAAAACAAATTTGACAGCGCATTCATCGACGTGTCGGTGTGATCTGATCACAGTATGTGTACATTTTTATTAACTGTTTATTTTACATTACTTTATAAGTGATTTTTATTTAATAAAACAATTTATTAAAATGTAGCAACCGTTTCCCTAAATACGAGTACATTGATTGTAGCAATTAACGTTTTATGTACTTCAAATATATTAATTCCCAATAATTTAGCTCATAGCCGCCATATGTACTTGTTACGGTGCAATAATTGCGATAAAACAGGGTGTTCCCGAAAAAAAGTTAAACATACAGCAAAAGTATGATTTCAGAAAAACGTAGATTTGGATTTGAATTTAAAACACTAATTTATATATTTTAATGTTAATCACAGTTCTAAAAAATTAAGATTAAAAAAACAGTTTACTAGAAACTTTTCACTGGAAAAATAAGCTAATGGACAAAGCCTTCACGGTAAGACCCAGACCTGGGATGTTGAAATGAACCCCGACTTTGATATCTAAATCAATTTGTTGAGGCGTTAAAAATTTTATGTGCCGCTCTTATTCGCAATTTTGAAAATATATTTCATTATTATAGTCATCGTTAAAAAACCACTTACATTAACATATTGTAAATAAAACTATTTGAAGTTAAGAATTTTTTTACATTGGTCAGGGTTTATTTTCGTATTTTCAATTTAATTTGAAATTTTAAGGGCTAGTATACTTTTAATTAAGCTAACACAATTTTAATGTTGATTGTAAAATTCTAATTTCCAAAAATTTGGAAATTCGCTTTTATCACGTCAGCTAAACCGCAACGTACTGCGATTATTTTTAAATTTTCATTATAAAATATAAAAATATTAGTATTTTTTAACATTTAAATATTCGTTTATGCATAAGTCTTATACATTGTTCCTTTATGGAAATTCCCATCTATCAAGTTAACTATACAAATATTATGAAACGTTTTCGCGAATATTAAATAAATAATATTTTTATTTAATTGCAAGTTTTAGGGGTTGTAAATTTGCAAAAATCAATCTAAAATTTGTAATTATTAACTAAATAGAAACGGAAGATGCCTTTCGCTCTATATAAACACAGATGTTTAAAACTTAATATAAATGGCAAACGGACGGTTTGTGTGTATGTGTGTGTGTGTGTGTGTGTGTGTGTGTGTGTGTGTGTGTGTGTGTGTGTGCGCGCCCTTGTGTGTTTCAAAATGCTCACGTAAATCTGCTTTACTTAACACACAAATAAATTTTGGTAACAGCTGAGACAAGTGTTACCCATCAAAGTCCATTCAACAGTCTCAAAATTGCAGCCTTTTTAAATCCTAAAAATTAACATTTTTTCCTAGTACGTTTTTGAAAATCAAATTTCACAGTTGTATTCAGCGTTGTATTCTACATAAATAAATATCTCTAACTCTTAAAATCTATTTGAAATAAAAATAATTACTTAAAAATTTTTTTTAAAAAACGACTGGCAAAACACAAAATACAAAAAGAATTATAGCAAAAATTATTTATTTCATAATTAGAAGAAATGAAAATCTTAAATACAATTAATTTAAAAAGATTAAAAAAGTATTAGAATAAATGCTGAAAAATATTTTTCGAATATTTAGTTAATAAATTATGTATTTACGTGTTACGTTTATACAATAGTGAAACTATTTTATTGTGTTATTAGTGCAGTTTTATCCCTGACAAACGTTTGAGGTAATTTGAACCTAGCACGATGGACCTTGTATTATTTACAAAATTTTGATCTTTTATTAATAATTTACATGCAGTCGGGGGATAATTAGTGCAAATATATTAAGACAAACTGCATTTAAATTGGAAATAAAAGATCAAAACTTTCTAAAAGATACTCGTACATCGTGCAATGTTCAAATTACCACGAAAGTTTGTCAGGGATATGCTGCAGTGATAGCATAATAAAAGAGTTGCACTATTGTATAAACGTAACATGTAAATTCATAATTTATTAACTAAATGCTCGGAAAATATTCGTCAGCATTTATCCTAATATCTTGTTTTCATCTTTTTAAATCAATTATATTTCAAATTTTCATTTAATTATTTTTGTTTTCGTTTTTTAATAAATTTTTATTTAATTATAAAATATATAATGTTCGTGTATAATTCTTGTTGTATTTTGTATTTTAGCAGTCCTGTTTTTATCTTTTTAAGTAATTATTTTTATTCAGTCACATTTAGTGACTAAGTCAAAAGAAAATTTGCCTCTTTTAGCCAACTTTCTAAAAAAAGAACAAAACTACAAATAAGGACTGCGAAGTCCTGGCGCTGATCTGTGTTTCATCTTATGGTCATGTCCCCATGTACGACATACCTCGAATCCAGTTATTACGTATGGTATTGATAAATTTGTATTTCAATTTAAAATAATTATTTGTAATTTTTAATATTCTAAATATTTAATTTTTGCCGCAAAGACGATTGAACGTTGTTCACTATTTACTTTAATTTGAAGATCTGGTGTCGTCCCCCGAGCCTGACCTTTGTACAAAGCCTATCGCTAGCTTATCTAACAATCCTTACAATTTTTATAACTCCGATTTTGGTGTTCAGGGTGCCATTTTTCCCAGCTCAATGCCCTGAATCAGCCGAAACTTGAGCATTAACTCAGGATTATAGGGTCTAAAGTTAATGTTTTTCTATTGCTTTCCGTGGTTGAATCTGAGTGATTGCTATTGTATAGACCCTAGTAATTATCTTTGGCACCTATACATAAGTTATTTAAAAATGTATAAGTGCATTAGTTATTTAAGAATTTATGATTTTATTCTAGCAACCTATTTATTCTATCTGAAATTACTTGTAAGTTTAACCTATCTATTTCCCCCCAATTTTAAAACATTGGGGGTAATTTAGATAAACCTTGTGTGACCTATGACACGTCTGGTGAAGTGACGAATCCAACGAGCTAAGGTAGATCAAAATCGGACGAGCCGTTAAGAAGATATGATGGAACAAACAAACATACATGCATATATACATACGTACACAGCCACGAAAAACAACACTTCTTTTTTGGCAGTCATTAGAAAAATGGATCTGAGTGACGGTCAGAATTTGTATTGCCAAAAATATTTGATAGCTTAAAATGCTAGTAGATGCAAATTTTTATGTTGATTGTGGCTGTTAATCAAATTTTTTATAAAGGTAAGTATAAAAATGTTTATGGAATTTGCTCCCATCACGTCAGCGCGAATTCAGCTTGCAGCGATTCTTACAATTCGATTATTTAAAGTTTACGAAGAAGTGCGGGCATTTTATAAATAATTCCTGCATTCCTTTGTTTGCAAATAAGTCAGTTGAAAATTTGAAAGTTTAAAACTAAGTTTTCCCTCAGATTTTCTCTAACAATGTCCAGACAAAAAAAAACAGGAAGGTTGCCGAATTGATTACTTAATTGACCTTCTATTGTTATTTCCACCTAAAGGTAAAAACGTTTTTCATATAACGATGATATTTGGCGTTGTATTGTTACAGTTTACGTTTGTCCGCTTAAAAAAACGAATATAAAAATAAAGCCACGAGAAATCGTTTTGCAAAAACTATTTGGATAAGAAAATTCGATTCAAAACTCAAATGTGTACAGACAATTTGAAAGAAAGAAGTTAATTGTCCAGAATAAATCGATATTTCTTTAAACCTTCAAACTTTATGGTAGACAAAGAGGACGAGAGGCGTTAATGATAAGGATAAAGCAACGACAGTAACTGCCAATATCGAACCCGCGACCTTAAGTTGTGCATTTCAGGAATTAAGTAATGCCTTTACCACGTCGATCACCGAGTCCAGTAAATGGATAAAAACAAATCTGAGAGCGTTCAAGATTCATCTTTATTGTTTTCTCGACTACATGCAGAAATTAAATCAAAATTATTAGTGCATTTCCTTTGGAAAATGAGCTATCAAAGAGACCTTGAAACGAGCAATGTTCTTGACCTCTCTCTCTCTCTCTCTATATATATATATACATGTTAGAACAGAGTATTCGTAATGTTGATCCGATTTAGCGCAGACTTTAACAGCATCTTGTACACAGCAAATCCATTCAAATCTTTCAAAACAACATTAATTTCTAATCTTAAATAATCGCTACATGCAAATGTCTCGCTGAGGTGATGGAAGTGAATTTTCAGAAGTTCTTATTCTATTTTTGAAACACTGACTTTACTTTAATGAACAGCAATAAAACAACATCTGTAAATATTTAAATATGACAAATTAAATTTATAATCAAATAAAATTTCTTAACTTTAACGGATTTGAAAAACTAAAAATGGTAATTAATGTAATTTAACTCTTATTTTGATATTGAAGTCAGATTTTCAAAGATTGAGAAGAAAAGTTATAGGCTACGTTGTTAATGGTTTGAGATGGTTGCCATTTTGAAACTATTGAATGAATTTTCTGTTTAACCAACTTATACAAGCTAGTAACAAAATCAATTTTTTTGAAAAATTGTAATCAAATTGGAACAAAATTTCGAACTTTAACATGATAGCGCGGTCAGGGCCTGGCATTTTCATACCCCATCTATAAATCATTTACATTTATAAATCATCCCATCTTCTGCATTAGCCGAAGTGTGCACAATAGTCGGACGTTAAAACACACACACACACACACTTATATATATATATATATATATATATATATATATATATATATATATATATATATCTAATCTAATTCATATTATATTTCTGAAAGTTTGTGTGTTTGTTTGTTTGTTTGTTTGTTTGTTTGTTTGTTTGTTTGTTTGTTTGTTATTCAATCAAGCTTTAACCACTGAACCAATTAAAGTGAAATTTGGTACGTATATGGTTTAAGTATCAGAGATACATATAGGCCTATTCCCGTTTTACAAAACGTCATTATACTACTTACCCAGCCCAAAATAATTATCAGTTTTTAGTTTTGTAACATCTGTTAACTGTAGTTATTTACTGGACATGTGATTTAGGTACCTGAGATAAAGATAGATTCAATTCTATTTTAAGAATCTTAATCTGTGTTTTATTTATTGCAAAATTATTGCTTTTAATGTAACATTTTCAATATTTTAGTTGAAATTTTTTCAAAACTGACTTTAATTTGTTACTTTGTGTTGAATTTTCAATATTAAATGTAAAAAAATCCTACACAGAGTGCCAATTGTAAGGTAGTATATATATTTGTGTAATTACATTATGGTAAACATGCAGTGAAGCATATTCTTATTTTCGATATTTTGTTACTAAAATAAGCATTTTATGCCTTATTTAATACTAAAATAGTATTATGTGCCAAAAAGCAAGAATACAAAATATGAATGCACGAGAAGTACGATAAAATCGAAAATAAAAGTGACCAACATAACCTCAAAATTGCTACCCGGCGAAAATCAGTAACGTGTTGTAAATCGGTAAAACAATAAAAATACGTCTAACACGGGTTTTGGGTGATAAGAAACCAATTTTTTAAAAGAATACAGCATAACCAAACTGTCACGGTTGTTTGGCCTAACAAGGTGATGCGTGAAAAAACCTTTATATTTTTTTAAAAATAGCCTACTATATATCCTGACACGGTTGTTGGGCCTATCACGGTGATACGTGAAAAAACCTTTATATTTTTTTAAAGACTACTACATATCCCAACTGACACGTTTGTTGGGCCAATCATGGTGATGTGTGAAAAAAACCTTTATTTTATTTTAGAAAACTACATAACCTAATTGACAATGTATTTAGGCCTAACACGGTGATGCGTGAAAAACCTTTATATTTTTTTAAAGAATACTACATATCCTAATTGACATGATTGTTAGGCCTAACACAGTGATGCGTGAAAAAACCTATATATTGTTTTAAAGAATACTACATAACATAACTGATACTGATGTTGAGCCTATCACGGTGATGTGTGAAGAAACCTTTAATTTTTAAAGAATACTACATAACCTAATTGACACGGTTGTTAGGCCTAAAACGGTGATGCGTGAAAAACCTTTATATTTTTTAAAGAATACTACATATCCTAACTGACACGGTTGTTGGGCCTATCACGGTAATGTGTGAAAAAACTTTTTTTAAATAATACTGAAAACCTTAACTGACACGGTTGTTAGGTCTAACATGGTAATGCGTGAAAAATACTTTATATTTTTTTAAAAGAATACTCCATAAGCTAACTAACATGGTTGTTATACCTAACACGGTGATCCATTAAAAAAACCTTTATTAATTTTTTTTAAATAGTACTTATAACCTAATTGACACGGTTGTTGGGCCTAATAAGGTGACGTATAAAAAAAACCGTTATATTTTTTTTTAAAGAGTACTCCATAACTTAACTAACACAGTGATGCGTGAAAAAACCTTTATATTTTTTTTAAGAATACCACATATCATAACTGACATGGTTGTTGGGCCTATCATGGCGATGTGTGAAAAAACCGTTATTTTTTTAAAGAGTACTCCAAACCTTAACTGACACGGTTGTTAAGTCTAACATGGTGATGCGTGAAAAATGTTTATATTTTTTTTAAAGAATACTCCATAAGTTAACTAACATGGTTGTTAGGCCTAACGCGGTGATGTATTAAAAAAACCTTTATTTATTTTTTAAAAAAGAGTACTTCAGAACCTAACTGGCACGGTTGTTGGGCATAATACGGTGATGCAGGGAAAAAGCCTTATTTTTTTTAAAGAGTACTCCATAACTTAACTAACACGGTGGTGTGTTAAAAACCTTTATTTTAAAAAAGAAATACACCATAACCTAACTGACATGGTTGTTGGTCCTAACACGGTCATGCGTGACCTTTAATGTATATTACGATTGCGGGAAAAGCCGTGACGGGTAACAGGTAATCATATTATTTTTCTGAAAGTTTGTTTTTGTTTATTTGTTTGTTATTCAATCACACTTTAACTACTGGACCAATTGAGATTAAATTTGATATGAACACGGTTTAGGTACCTGAGATAAACACAATACTATTCCAGTTTAATTGAATAATAGTGACTTTTTAATAATACTGTATTTTATTAAAATATGACAGGACCATGTTTTAGAGTATCGAGTAGCAAAAATGTATATTTCTTGGCCGAAAACCATAAATCGTATAATATTGTAAATAGTATATTTACATTTACATTTAATTTATGTAACATATATTAAAATGAAATGATCTATTCTGATTTTGAAAATCGACTATAAATTTTATTGCCTATATTATAATTGCAGGCAAAGCCGCAACGGGTAACAGCTAGTATATATATATATATAAGAATCAGTGCTCATTTTAACATTAAGGGTCTTTTGTTCTTACCCTATGATAGCTGCTCCACTGCTCCAATAGCTCATTTTCTAATGAAAATTCGATAAAGAAATCATACAGTTTATTTTATAAATTTAATAAAATTTGATCATTATCGCAAAGTCAGCATTAAATCATTTAAAAATTCATCCGAAATACAAAAAGAAAATTGACACGGTTAGTGTTCATTTCTCATGTAATTCAAAATGTTTCAAAAAGTTTCAAAAATCCAATCGAAAAAACTTATTTATGTTATTGTTTCTTTCTGGAAATTGACTTCTATCACGTCAGCAAGACAGCTGAGTGCGGCAATTATTTCAAAATGTTAAGTGGTAAAAGTCAAAATGTCACTATCTGTTGCGTGCCTATATTTCTTTGCAACCATGTCTCAGTGATATATATTCCTAAAGGCTGGAGGCGGAATTCTATCCTGACAAAAAGGAAAAATAGAACAATATCCAGGAACGAATCAGTTTTCTGCGGGAGACTGAACCTAATATCTAGGAAGAGGGGCGGAAATATATACTGTGAACGTTCTCTGAACTAATAAATGTTATTTTAGATTTAATATTTCTCATAGATATAACAATAAGATTGTTTTTATTTTTATTGTAAAGACAATTAATATTTTATTTCCAACTGTAAAATGTTTGTCTGTATCGAAAGATTAAAACTAAGAAGTTTGCTGTTATATTTACACATAAAATAAAACCTAATCAGCTCAATAAAAACACAGGAAAGTCAGATAAAAAACGGAAAATAGTTTACGCTATGGTGAAGCAGGAGGTAAAATTCAATTAAACAGCTGATTCTTCACCGCAGCTGTATTTCGAACATACTAGGTAGTAGGCTCGCGACGCTGCGTCTCTGAACTTGCGCACATTAAAATGAATTTCTGGGATAGCGAATCCATCGTGCATCCCTTCTGTATTTCTGAGATGCTCGGTTACAGCTATTCTCCAGTCTAGTTTTCTCATAAGATGTAGGTATTGGAGAGGATATATTGCGGGCAAATCTATAATTTCTAATAATTAACCTCCTAGTTCGTTTTTGAGATGTTTGCTATGCTAATTCCCTTCCATTTCATGATATGTTTCTTTATCTTAACCCTTATCGCAGAGGTTGTGCGCCATTTAGGCAGGTCTTTGTTGTGGGGTGAGATCATACTTGTTATATTTTACATTTATTATTAAAATTGTTACTACGGGTAATTGGTAAAATCAGGTCAACCATTACAGAGCCCTGCTTGTATGAATAAGTCAAAGGTACACAGGGAGGTTGCCGGGTATTGCAGGGCTCCGTTTGTTTTATATACTACTAGGCCTATATTGTTCACTCCTTCGGCAAGGGTCGCTTACGTCGAGTAGCGAGTGTGTGTGTGTGTGTGTGTGTGTGTGTGTGTGTGTGTGTGTGTGTGTGTGTGTGTGTGTGTGTGTGTGTGTGTGTGTGTGTGTGTGTGTGTGTGTGTGTGTGTGTGTGTGTGTGTGT